>WBMV01000645.1:70599-186118 GCA_013396655.1 Campylorhamphus procurvoides
GGGGAAGGCAGCCTGGCCGGATCCTGCCGCGCCGGGAGGCGACTCCTGGTTTTGTACTTGAAATACGGGTTCGGCGTACGCTCAAAGGCAGTGTTCTGATCTAAAATACTCCAGTTTCTGTGGAGGAACAAACTCATGAGTTTGACAGGGAAAGTCTTCTCCCCCTCCCTGGCCCGGCTTTTTTCCTGTCCTTTAGACTGCCAGTTGCTGAACTGCGACAATGGCTGTGGCGATGAAGCGCCCAGGAGTAGCAAGCATCTGTCAGGAGTGAGGAGCCGTGTGGTGTGCGTATCGGCATGCAGGAAACTGAATTTATCTATAGTCATTTCCCCCACCCCCGCTAAAATGTGGATGAAAGCCATAAACACAACTTATTTATGCCTCATAGTTTGTTTCGTGGATTGTAGAATAATTTGTACTGTAAGTATCCTTTTTGTGTGTGTTTCTATTAGCCAGTGTCCCATACTGTGTGTGTTAGCAGTATTTATTGGCCATCAGTGAACTACCAATTGATTCATCTATGCGATTATTTCCAGAGTGCTTGTGTTTGGATTGGTTTTTTTTTTCGGTCGGATGGTTTGTTTTTTGTTTGGTTTGGGGCTCGTTTGTTTGTTTGTTTTTTAATCACAGTGGTTGTGCAGTTGATCTGGGTAACAGTCTCACTCCCTCACCTGTACTTGAGTATTTCATCTGTTCTTAATCCATCTGGTAAGCTCTTTAACACAGATTCCAGTGTGTTTGACACTTCTGTTGATGAAGTACGTTTTGTAAGTAGGTGTAATAATTTGCTGACGGGTCTAGTAGGGAAATAGAAATACCCATAGTAATGTGTTGGTGACTTACCTTGCAGGGGTTTCTTGGGGGTGAGGTTTACATGTGTTGACCTGAGGTGGATGGAAAAGTCTGACTTGTGCACGTTTGATCTACAGTAGTTACAGAGCCTATATTTACAGTTGTACACTTGGCATGGCTGTTGCTTAAATACTTCATTGAAACAAAATTATAGTCAATTTTGAAATGGTTTTGGGAGTAAGGCACTTTGCAGTGTATTTCAGCAAATACTGTATTTCTAGAAGATGCTGTCTGTCTCTTCCCATTTGCCTCAAAATACAACATTTTTTTCAACCTGTTTTTATCAATATTGTTGGAATTCTTTTGAAGTTAATGACAACCCTTCTCTTGGCTTGATAAAAAGTGTGGGTTATCAGGCCTCAACTGAGTGTACAGGGTTCTTCCAACTGTTTTAGGGACTGCCTTTCATGTAAAGAAATAAGAATTGAATGGTTTGAATAAAGCTTCTTTTTGTTTAACAACTATGAGTCCATGCAGTATGGAAATAGGCTGTGTTGGCTAAGAATTCAGTGCCAGCTTCTCTGTCAGCAAAGGGGGGCTTTGGCTGATCTTTCCTTCTGCCTATTGTGTGTGACTGTGAGAACTCATGTTTCTTATATGGACTGAACTTAAGTAGGGAGACATTGTTGGTGTAGCTACTGCAGTGGTTATATTCCTTATAATGCAGTTACTAATAAGGGCACAATTGCATTTCTTTTATCAAGACAACCATTTGCTCATTATTTTTTAGAAAAAGACAGAAAAATAATCTTGAGGGATACTATGGCTATGATTACTAGTTTCCTCTTTATTTTTCCTAACAAAGCTGTGCAAACAATATAAAATTTATAATTGAACTAGGAATTCCATATTTCACAGCTTGTGGTTATCAGAACTATAAGAGAAATGAGGATTCAACTGACATTGGAAACATTTTTTAGAATCTTTTTTGTAACACAAAGTGGTAGGTTGCAATATTTTCTTAGGAAGCTGACCTCATTGATGCTGCAAGAATCCTTTTTGAATGACCTGAACTGTACACAGTCTATGAGGCAAATAGTGTAATACAATTCATGACTATGTTAAAATTGCAAATGAACTTAAAATCACTTTGTTTTTTAAAAATGTATTTGGAATGTACTTCTTACCATGAAAATGAAGGACTCACCAAGAACTTTGTGTGATCTGTGCTGATAGGACAGACATGTACTGCAAATACTAGCCTTAAGGCAGAATAATGTTCTTGAATGCATCTTAACTGAAGTGTACAGTGTAAACCAATATGTACATGCAATTATTCTTGATGCTGTGTAAGAATAAAGGATCATCTAACTTACTAAATAGCAGGAGAGATGCCTTCATGAACCCTCCAGGCATCTCTATCCTGCAACTTCATAATACATAAAAAAGAAAATGCTCCTTCAAGGCCTGCAGTAGTAGCAGTTAACTAAGTCATCAGCAGCTTTCCAGGTGTTTGTCTTGTGTTGTGCTGTATTAAACAACCAGAGAGCAATATAAATAACCAGAGAGCTGAATATTGTGTATTCAGCTGCTGGAGTCTCTAGATCTGATTAACAATACTGCATGAGTGTTTCATAACTGAATTTTGGATAGTTCTTTTTTTAAAAAAAACACAAAACAAAACCCAATATAAAAAAAAAAAAGAAGAAAACCCCAGCTCTGATCTACAGCATCCTAATACAGCTACAAGAAATGGTTCACCTATCCTTCACCGAGTTAATACTTAATAATATGTATGTGCTTATCCTGTGTATCTTTCTCTTGCACATGTGTGGCTGTTCTGTGATGAGAAAGCATTCCTCTTATGAATGTTCACCTCTTATGAGTCTTAGTCAGTATGAACGCTTTGGAGAGAATACAGAATGCCCAGCTAGACTGTCACTGTAGGCTCCACAAACAAAGCTGTGAGAGGCAAATTGTTGGCCTTTGACTGAACTGAGCAGCTTGCTGCCAGGCTCAGTGCTTGGCACTGATTGCTATTCTTACTGTGTTCCAGCACTTGCAAAAATCTATTGGATAATGTTTCTTCTTGTAGCCATGGAGTTTCTTCCAGTAGGCTGAGGATTTTTTTGTCCAGCCAATGTTTCAGAAACTTTTTGAAGAGCTGCAGAACAGGATGAAAAACAACTTACATCTTTGATTTCCTTGTTTTCCTAAGCAATTTTTATTCCAGAAATAAAAAGTGGTCAGTGGTTTTGGATATTCTGTTCATGGCGTTGATACATTATTAAGGCAATTGAAGTGACAGTAGCATAGCTAATTGGTAGCATGTGTGTGCATGCTCCTTAGATGATGCCATCAGAACTCCTGTTTCTGTGTAGAGCTGTACTTGTTTAGTCTGTGGGCTAAGTAATGATTGCAGTTTGGCTGTAAATTTTTATCTAGCCCTAAAGTTTCCTAAAAGTCTTGCAGTTTAGCATCAAAGTGGGGATGTTGTTTCTGACTCAGTACTTTGTCTGGAACTCCCTTTCAGTTGCTGACAGCTGACAAATACCTGTATGTGCTTTACCTCAGTATGATGTCTACAGTAGGTTAGGTTGCAAAATACCCTAATGTCAGGCTTGCCATGGTGTTGTTTGCAGACAGACGGCTACTGACAGTTCCAATAGCTGCTATACACTGAGCTCCCCTTTGGCAATTGTTCTCCCTTAGCTATTTGTGTGCCCAGCACACCTGAAAGATGTAAGGATAAGTTGTGATGGAGGAAGAAGAGTCATGTGCCTCATGACACACTTGTTGAGCTATTGGCAGAATATGAGAAGCCCTGTACCAGAGTACTGTTGCTATATCTGTCTTGGCTGTCCCTCCAGTGTATGTGAAATACTTATAATCTAGTCTGACATAGATGGATGTCCTGAGTATGTTTTGTCATTTTCTGTGTGACTTTTTGTTTGGTGGGTTATTATGACATCTTTTTAATTTTAATATTGCTATGGTGTGTAACTATAGAATTTAATTAATTAAATTTCATCCATTAACTTCTCTGCCTGTTTTTATAATTTGACCTAATTTTGAGTTCCTTTTTCAAGTTTCTTTTCCTGCTTTGCCTTGTAGAAACCAGTAGATAAGTTCCCAGTGTCTTCTGCAGTAATAAGGATGGACTGAAACTCTTGGATCACAAATTGTTTGAAAAAGGGAGTACATTTTTGTTACCTTTTAAAGCTTGTTTGTCTATAGGCAGGTACATCATTTTCTTTCAGATGGGAATAAAGTAGAACACTTCATTATGGTTGCTTCTGCTTTGTGTGTCAAAAGGTTCTTGAAGGGTCTAATGCTCTTTCATGTGGCTCAGACCGCAAGAAGAAAACTTTCTGTTCCAAATCTCAATTGAGAATGAACTTTTAGTTGCTACCAAAGTGAGCTTTGCTCTGGATGGTAATTTAATGGAAGGATTTTTAAATCTTAATGATCCTAAGCTGTTTAGTTTTGGTTTAGCATATGCAAAAGGACTCTCTTGGTTTTCTTTCTTAGTTATTTTCAAAGCATGATGTGGTTTATGAAATTTGCAAAAAGAGGAATAAAGCTTGTTCTGTGGCTGAGCTTGTTCTGGTTAGCTTATTCTTTGTGTATTCAGTTTGCAGTTCAGTGAAAATTGCACTATTGCATAGGGATGTGTCAGTTTGGTTTCATTTAATGGTTGGAGTGAAGCCTGAAGTTCCTTACGTTGATGTTACATGCATGTGAACTGTTGGCTAGGTAGAAATATTGCATCAAGGGCTCTAGTTCAAATTGTTCTGCTGGCGTCCTTTCAAGGGAAGCACGAATGGCTGCAGATAAACTTGGATTAATGCTTTAGGAATGAACCAGCCACGTGAAAGTTACTATCTTGATACTAAAGAAAAGGGGCAGCTGACTTCACCCCTCTGTTCCTTGTGTTGATTTATTGCTTTTAAGTTGACTGCTGTCATTAACACTATTGGTAGGAATAATTTCTACATAAGTTGGGGTGGTTGTTTGAAATGTTTGGATGTTAGCAATGTCATTCATACCATGTGCATAACTGCAATGGTTTACTTTGAGTTCACATCCAGTCTTGCAAAAGGATTGAGAGGGAATTGAAAATACTTCAATTTTAGCACTATCATCTGCCCTCCTGTTGTTTTCTTACCTCAGAGTGTTTTATCAGTGCCATCAGGTACATGGTTGAGTTTTAATACTTTATATTACATGACACAGCCAGTGACACTGTCCCAGAAAAATTCAGAACTGTGAAGAGCCTATATGCTTTTTTTTTGTTTGAAAAAACCATTATACTGTTTTGGAGGCTCTGAGGAGGAAATGTCTGTGAGCAAAGTGATTCTGAATGTGTTTTACTGAAGCAGGTGCAGCTGGCTTAATCCACTGTCCCATGGTATATGAGATGTTGGGAGGGCCTGGATGATAATTAGTTTGTTTCCTCTTCTTACAGATGTACTGTGAGGAGTTCGGTGTAAGATTTGCAGACCTAAACCGTTCAAATGCAGTCCCCAGATTTGCATTTGCATCTGTGCATCCCACTGTATGGATGACAGAAAAATTACTAAACTCCGCTTTGTAACAGATTTTGTTTTCATTTTAGATACGTGCAAGATGTGTTAAAGTTTAGGAGTGAACTGCAACAATGCTCTCTGGCATGACTGAGTAGACTCTTGAGACATCTTGAGAGGGAGAGGTGAATTGCTTAAGACGAAGGCAGGAGCGTGGTGGTAGAAGGAAAGGAATGCAGAGAGGTATGACGACCAGTGTGACTAGAAAACAGTGAAGAGGTGGCTAATAAATGGAGCTATTTGTTGTGGCATGTATCTTGATGCTGAACATATGACTTCAAGCTTATAACAGCTTAATTTGATAGAGTTTTTGTACCTTTTGAATTGTCAATTTTCCATTTTTTTTTAATAGAAAGCTGAATTAGGTTCTTGCTGTTATGGAAACTTAAATGAATTTGAAAGTTTTCATTAACTTGTGTGTCATTGTGACTTTTGTTTGACATTTGTGTTCTTTGGGGTTTGTGACATAGGATGGGTAGTTGTATGAAATGCATTGTATTTCATACATTTTATTTTTATGAGGTGAATTTTATGAGGTTTTAGTCTTAGCTGTGGTCAAATGCATCACTAAATTTTATGCATTAAACAGAACTATATTCAGGTTTATTTCCTTCAGCGAAGAAAGGAAAGCTAATGTAACAGTATGTAATCTTACTACTGCAGGAATGTTTGACTAAAAGTAAAATGCTTCCAAGAATCTGGCATATCATTCTTCTCTTAATAGAATTAGAAAAAAAGGCTACTAGAAATGTTTATAGGGAAAGAAAATCTGGTTTGGGATGAACCCTGGAATTTGACAATTGTACCATTGTGTGAATTGTCTTTCATTATAACTGGATGATTAAATATGAATGCTGACCTGATGGGATTTTATCCTGGTAATGAATGAGCCTTTTAAAAAACAGTTGCAGGAAGCAGTAAACAGGTACTTAGCTTCTTTTTTTAGACGCCAGAGCTGCAGGTGTTGAATAACAAATGGAATAGCAGAAGTGCAGTTTCTCACCAGCAATCTCTTGATGCTAGAGTGAGTTGCTTCTACCGCTTCATTTGCTATTTGAATATGGGTGCAGGAAGATGGAGCATTCTAAAACAGTAGCAGTACAAGGTATAGCTTTGGACTGCGCAATACATATGGTGCTTTGTTTTTTTTAATTTCAGTGCTTTTTTATCTTCATTTTAAGATGCCTCGAGAGTAAAAGCTATGGTTTGGCTGCAGAGAAAAACTAGTATAAAAATTAACTTAAATAAAGCAAATGCACCCACCATTCCTGAAGTGCCTCGTTTTGTGAATTATTTAATCCAGCTTAATGAAATTGATTATACACACCTACTGAGTTTAATTTACCTCACTATCACATCTTGATAGTACAAGTACACCAGAACAAACTTTTTTTTTTACATTATGCTGAGGGAAAACAGTACTCTTCAACTTAGTTTATGCACTATCTGGTGTAGCACTTTGACTCTCAGACTTAATTTATGTGGGGATCTCAAGGAGCAGAAGGTGCAGAAACAGTGTGACTGTAAACAAATGTGTTAGGTTTACAGTTAAAGTGAATGAGGGCGGCTAAGTCAGAGACAGCCTTTAAAGCTAATGTTGACTAGGTGAACTGGAAGTTCAGCGTCTCTTCAGCAGTGTTTCCTTTTTGTGGCGTATACAAAAAAACCCCTTACTGATGCCATAGCCTGTGTGACAAGGTGAAAGTCTAGGAAAACCATTCAGGAAACAAAACAATAAATAAACTTTTCACTTTCCACTGTGTCTATACATATGTGACATACACAAGTGTAATTGATCTTTCACCCTTTTACATAGATTAATTTTGATCTTCAACTGATGTCAGGTTTTTATCTCCTGAAGCTTTGCTGAGTGTTTGAAAAAAGGCATGGTGGAGAAATTTACTGCTAGACTGGGCATATGCTGTGCTCCAGGAAGTGACATTTGTTCTTTTCTTTAGAACAGCTTCACCACTTATGGGACAGTAAATTGGCATTTCTCCATTGGATTGGTGCTGTGTTTTCCAGAACACTTGGGAATTACAGCTACTGGCTATCCTCTGTGAAGCAATGTGTGAAAAGCAATAAAACTTTGATTGCTAGAGTCTTCTCTCTCAAGAGGCAGAAACTGTTTTGTAAAAGAATAAAATGAAGGGGGGGAGTGGGCAGTGGGTGGCAGAGAAGTGGGATCTGTTGTTTTGGGGGTTTTTCCCCCTGAAATGGCAGTTTTGTGATTCAGTGAAAGCTGTTCCCTCAAAAAATTTGAAGAATTGATTGCATCCTGCGGGGGGAGCGCTGGAACAACTTTACCAGGGCAATGACAGAACTGTTGTTAGGCAAAAGGTAGTGAAGGAAACTTGCTTCTGAAATAGATCTAAGCTGAATTTTTATGAGTTTTATGGTTATCAGTTGGTAAGACCGTAGTATCTTGCAGCTGTGTTTTGAATACAGTTTCCTTTTTTCCCCTCCTCATCTTGAACAGGCTCTTGTTTCATGTGTAATGGGATATTGTACTGTTTTGTGATGATGTATATGTATGTCTCTAAGCCCAGCAGAATTTAGCTGTAACAAGTGTAAACTACTCCACTTGTGTCTTCCACCTCATTCCAGAAAAGTTTAGAAGTTTTGCACGTCTGCTTTTAATTGGTATAACATGTGTACGTTATAAATCGATGCTGAGTTAATGTTCTGAACTTGTCACACCCTGCGGGGTAAACACTGCTTATTGGCGTTGTCACCATTCCACCCAGCCCTGCCCAGATCCTGGTAAATGATGACCTGCTCCCTCCCACAATAATTGAAGAGAGAATAGGCAGTTTTTAAAAAGATAGTTGTTCAATAAGCACCATTGTTTTAAAAAGCCACCAGACAATCCTTAGTAATTTATGCATACTCAGTTGAAATTATTAACTCTTGCTCTTACTAGAAGAGATCACAAGTACTGTGAAATACAAGTGAATGAATTTTAGAAAATACCTCTATGTGTGTGTTACTTGACTTTTCTGGTGTAGTGAGACATTAATCTTGTATGCCAGCAAAATCAGGACCTTGAAGGACCAGAGCACATGGTACTTCCTGACGGTGTAAACTGCTTAAGTTCAGATCAAAAATAGTTTGGAAGAAAAACCTTCACTCTGAAAAATGTAGCTATAAGTCTGCTCTTTACTGTTAAGTTCTAAAATGTAGCATTGCTAGTTTTCAGGTGCCTATTTCAATGATGCCTTGGTGTCTTTGTCGAGTAATGTGCATAGTTTGTTTTGAAGTACCAGATGTTTCTTCAGAACATAAAACTGCTTGGGGAATGTGTTTATTTCCTTTGTATAAACAGTGCAATTAATTATTGAAATAAATGTGGTGAAAAGGCACTTAATGAAACTGGAATAAAAAACTCAAAACCAAAACAAACGCAACCACAGTCTGTTTGATGATAGGGTATGTGCATGTGATGAAAGAAACAAAACAAAAAGCACCTAGCACCTTGATTTAACATCAGTTTCTGCCATCTTTAGTATGAATAGAAAGCTTTGAGGTAGGATTTTGGCATAATGAGAATTCTCTGGATTTGGTTTTTTTTATCCTCTACGAACGATATTTATAACAATTAAGGACTAAATAAATGAGCATTTTGTGTTGTGTTAAGGCTGGCGCTGGGAGCTCCGCGGTGTGTGCCGAGGGGCAGGGCTGGGCAGGGCGGTGTTCCCGGCGCCGGGCAGCGATGCGCGGTGGGGCAGCGCCGCCTGCTGCGCTCCGGACAAGGCAACACACGCCTGCTTGCCTTGGTGGTGCCTGCTCTACCCTTTAAAGTGCCCTGCAAAGTGAGCAGGAGGTGGGCACACAGTTCCTGGTGCTTGTACGCCTTTGTAACACACAACGTGAGAGGGGGAAGGAAAAGCAGGCTTGTTTTCTGTTCATCTGTGCCACGGGGCAGATATATACACTGTATAAATAGGTGTATGAAAATGTCTTTGTATAATAGAAAATAGAATATTCTAAGCTGGATGGACTCACAACCATCATCGAAGTCCAGCTCCTGGCACTACACAGGGCCACCCCAAGAGTCACACCATGTGCCCGACAGAGTTCTCCAAGCACTTCTCCAACTCTCTCAGGCTTGGTGCAGTGACCACTTCCCTGGGGAGCCTGTGCCAGTGCTCAACCACCCTCTGGGGGAAGAACTTTTCTCTTATATCCAACCTAGACCTCCCCTGACACAACTTCAGGCCATTCCCTCAGGTCCTGTCACTGTCACCACAGAGAAGAGATCAGCACCTGCCCCTCCTCTTCCCCTCATGAGGAAGTTGAAGACTGCAATGAGGTCTTCCCTCAGTCCTCTTCAGGCTGCACAAACCAAGTAACTTCAGCTGCTGCTTATATAGCTTCAGCTTCACCATCCTTATGGCCCTCCTTTGAACAGTCTCTAATAGCTTTATATCCTTCTTATAGTGTGGTGCCCAAAACTGCACACAGGTCTTGAAGTGAGGCCACACCAGTGCAGAGTAGAGTGGAACAATCAACTAATGTATAGTGTATTTTATTCTAGTCTTAAGTGTCCTTAAAACCACTTAGGAACTTTCATTTTACTGCCTTTTCCACTGAAAGTTTTTTCCTGTGTTCCTTTGTTTCCCTGCTCCTGGCTGGATGGCCAGTCCCAAAGAGTGGTGCTGAATTGGGATATATCTCGTTGGTTGCCTGTTACAAACTGTGTTCCATGGGCTCAATACTGGATCCAGTCCTGTTTAATATGTTAACTGATGGTCTGAACAGATGACACAAAGTTGTGTGGGAGCGTTGATTTGCTGATGGCTCTGCAGAGGGATCTGGACAGTCTGGATCCATGGGCCAAGGCTAATGGTGTGAAGTTCAACAAGGTCAAGTGCCGGGTCCTGCCCTTGGGTCACAATAACTACAGGCCTGGGGCAGAGTGGCTGGAAAGCTGCCTGGTGGGAAGGGACCTGGAGGTGCTGGTTAACAGTGGCTGAACATGATGCAGCAGTGTGCCCAGGTGGCCAGGAAGGGCAGTGGCATCCTGGCTTGTATTAGGAATAGTGTGGCCAGCAGGACTAAAGCAGTGATCATCTCTGTGTCCTTGACATCATTGCCTATGTTCAGTTTTGGGCCCCTCATAACACAAAATATATTGAGGTGCTGGAGTACATCCAGAGAAGGGCAATGAGGCTGGTGAATGGTCTGGAGCACAAGTCCTGTGAGAAACAGCTGAGGGAGCTGGGATTGTTTAGCCTGGAAAGAGGAGGCTCAGGGGAGACCTTATTGCTCTCTACAACAACCTGAAAGGAGGTTGTAGCCAGGTGGGGATCAGTCTCTTCTCCCAGGTAACAAGTGATAGAACACAAGGAAATGGCCTCAAGCTGTGCTGGAGGAGATTGAGATTGTATATTAGGAAGACCTTCTTCAAAGAAGGGGTTACCAAACATTGGAACAGATTGCCAGGGGTCATAGTTGGGCTACCATCCCTGAAAGTATTTAAAAGCCATGTAGATGTGACACTTGGGGATATGATTTAGTGGTGAACCTGGCAGTGTTAGATTAACAGCTGGACTTGGTGATGTTGGAGGCCATTTTCAGCCTGAATGGTTCTATGATTTAATCTGTCCTTTTCATAAAACCTGGTTTTTCTATCCTTGTATGTCCTTAAAAGTGAAGGTTCATCTCATGTCTGAGTTGATCTTAAATGCAGAGTTCTAGTCTTTTTTCTGCCATCTTCCTTGGCCTGCTGGTTCAGCTCACAGAAGTGGCAAGAGAGTAATTCAGTAAGAAAAAGTGAGCAGCTTTCTTTTGCTTTAGAAAGTTGTTTTGGCCTACTTTTAAGCGCTAAACAGTAGAATTCACAGAGTGAGTCAAGGGGCTGCAATTAAATGAGCAGGAGGGGTTTGGAAGTTGTTACGGTCAGAAAGAATTTGTTTAGTTCATAACACGTGAAGCTTATGAGGTAGTGTGTTTGGCCAAAGATGAAAAGAGGTGTTGGTCCTTTGACAACCTTCCAGAGGTGCTAATTTCTAGATGCAAGGAAAACTTGGTGAGTCTAAGAAGAAGTAAGCACCTAGAAAGCAAGCAAACTAACAGATTAAAAATACAATCCACTTTGCATTTCTATAAGCTACTTCTAAAGTGAATTGTGACTTGACCTCAAAATGTTTTAAGAAAGTCCTGATGCTCCCTTTTCTTCTTTTGAAAGTGCTTGTCCTTTCTTCTGAAAATCTTCAATATACTGACAAATGTTTGGCTTTAAAAATATAGGAAGTACACAGTTTTCCTAGACACTATTCTACTGGTTTGAACAGAAAAAAGTAATGCTTGAAAAAGTTGCCTTTATTTTTTTCCTTCCCCAAAGCATTTAGTGTATGCACTACTCAGGTATTTATATGTATAGCCTCCCCAGTTTTCTTTAATACACGGTTGAAACAAACCAAATAAAACTATCCCAAGATAATGTGATTTATGCTGTAATCCAGCAAAAGGATGCCTTATGCCTCATTCTTTACTGGCTTCTTTTCAGTGTCCATGTTAATACCCTTTGAATTGCAGAAAAATTAAATATTTGCAAAACTTAAGCCACATGCCTCTATTTTGACGTGCATTTTTTATCATGCGCCTGGGGCAAATTTCTGCAAAAATTCTCTCAGGTGGGGATGTTGTTTCATCAGTGTGAGACGTTTGAAGAACGCTAGTGCAGGGACTGCTGCTGTAGGCAGATTGTTTGATATCCTTCATTATGCTTAAGCATTGTTTGTCACTGAAATGCTGTGAGCTGGATTAAATGATATATTTTGCATTAAAAAGTACACAGCTTGTCAAAGTTCCAGATCTGTGTAGATGGTCTCTGTGTTTGCAACCTTTTTCCATACCCTCTGGCTTATTTGTTAAACACTTTTTGTGCACAGGAAGACCTGGGGTGTTATGCTGTGAATGTTAGTACCAGGGCTACAATGCAAATGAGGCCTAGATGTGTTTGTCAATTAATATTCTCAGTAGTCTGGTAAACAGTGCTGTTGCCATTCATCTCCTCAGTTCTGGATAGGAGTGAATTCTAGTTCATTTTGCAGCCTGGAAAGCATTTGTTGTGTCATAGTACAACAAGGGATAGAAATGAATGCAGGCTCTGCCACCCCAGAATTTTTCCTCATCTCTTAGCTGGCTGAAACTCCCACAATGGGAGAAGGCTGACCCCTGTTTTCCTATTACAGGGGCTGTTTTGATGTGAGAGTTGTTTGCCAGCAATGGAGAAAATCTGTGCATTTGATTCCTTGCACAACATGTTTCCATGGATAGGCTACTTGACTTGAAGTCCAGAAGCCTAAATTATGCTCTTGGCTCTGCAGCTGAAAGCTTTAGCACTGAGTTTTTTTTTTAAGAAGATGTAGTTTTGCTAACTGGAAGCAAAATTTGTAGTGAAATAGTGCTGAGCACAATACCAAGTAATGACTGTGGGACTTCTTGTCAAGATGGATTCATCCTATTCCTGGGAGGAGTAAAACAAAAAGAAGTGAAACAGAAAAAGAACATTATTGTTTAGTGATTTTTTTCATGAAAATTAAGAATTAAAGATTAGTCTGTGAATGCCTGGAATAGGCTTGCTGTACTTTATGCAACATTTGCCAGTACTGTTTCAGATAGAATTTACAAATTATAGCAAGCGCATGGTCTCACCTTTAAGTGAAATATGATTAAGGAAAGTTTTTTACATCATTATGTCTTTTCCATGAAAAATGGTCTGCGTTTCTGTGTAATGACATTCAACTTAGCAAATCTATGAAGAACAAATTTTTAGCAATGTTATGCTCAATTTATATTTTCTTTAAGTCTTTTTAGGCAGCCTTTCAGATTATAGTTTCCACATGAATTTTGGAAAAAAATGTTTCTTGCACACAGTCTGATGAGACACAGAATCACAGAATAGTTTAGGTTGGAAGGGATCTTAAAGATCATATAATTCCAACTTCACTGCCATGGGCAGGGACATCTTACACTAGGCCAGGTTGCTGATGAATATGCTTGTTACCTTGCTAGTAGAGCAAAGGTGTTTAGCTAATATTTGTTCCTTTTCAGTAACTAGGGTGAAAGCAAAGGCCATGTAATGTAACTGGTAATTTTCCATGTCCGCATGGCTTGTTTCTATGTGAATTTTTTTCTTCTCTTTGAAAAGTTGCCATTCCAGTGCAGAAGTATACTTACTTGTACAGTGTATAACTTTTTCTTTTTTTTACAACTTCCTGCATCCTGATAATATAACCCATCTTAATTTTGACAATCATTTTGATTTTACTGCAATGTGAAGGTAGAACTGATGATCTCTTAACATGAAGCTGTCTCTTATGTTTTTCCTTCATGACCCTAGGAGAGGAAAAAAGAACTTCTGCCGTGCAATCATATGCTACTTCTAGTTACTTCTCTTTAATCTGAGCTGTTTGTTTTTCTGGGAACCTCTTTCTATAGGAGGATCGGTTGGCCTTCTGGGATCTGCTGTGTATGTATACATGTATATGTATAGTTCATGGCCTACATCTGTAAAAGAGGAGGTGTGGACCTTCACATCACACACTGATGTACAGATTGCATCTCATTTCCCTGAGTCTCCACTGTCTACAGATGGCATTTCTTTGGGGTCATCCAGAAATTGAAGTGGATCAGGATTTTTGAATGCCTATAAATCTGAGGCCATCCTTTTTTGTCTGTCATAATTGCCTTTATGCAGACAAGTGACGTGTGAGGGCGATTTCTGAATCCTCTTATAGAGTACCTGGTTTTGGTATCAGGAATACTGATCATGTTGTGATACAGCTTTGCCTTCAGTTGGCTGCTCATATCAGTGGCTAGAAAAGCCCCTGCTCTTCCTCTTTTGCTAGTGGGTGATTTTCAGTTGAGCTTGAAGTTCTTGATCATCTTCAGTGTTAGAGGCTGTCTTTAGGGGAAACCTAGAATTAGCTTTGAAGGTTTTTGTGCCTAAGTTTATGGTAACAGATGAAGGAGGATGGGAAGCAGGGGATGGGGGAAGGACTTTTTTTGTGTGTGTTGCTTCCATAATGGAGCAAACAAGATCATTTGAAGTTTCCTTTTTGCATGCTTGCACAGCCTTGTATAGATTATGTGTGAAGAAACACCCTTTTTCTTCACTGCCTGGAGAGGAAGAGATCAAAATATGTAGCGTTAAATGTAAGACTTTCACCTGAGCAGGCGGAGAGATGCAGCCTTCTGCTGTAATGTTTTGATGAGGCATTCTGAGGTGGCTCTGTTGAGTTTTCCAGAGGCTCTGTTTTTCTTTTCTCAGTCCCAGTTTATAGAACAGATCATCATGCTTAGTTTTAAATTTACCTTTACCCACATGATTCACAAACATTTTGTCAGGATTGACTCTCACAAAGAGTGTGTATCTCATGGGAGTTGAGCTTGCTTTCAAAAAGAGTTTCTGTTTTAAATGTCTGTGGATAATAGATGCCAAATAGATGTGATATGTGATAGGATTGTAATTCGGTCTGTAATCTTACGTAAGGTCGAAGTTAGGCTATAGTTTCCTTTAGCCTTTGTAAAGAAGCATGCAGATAAGGTGAAAAGACAGTGTCTGGGACAAAGCTTGTTTATTACTTAAAAAAAACTGTTTCCATCTCACTTCAAAAAAATTAAACAGAGGAATTCCAATTCTTTAAAAGTTGTTTTCCTTCAAAATGAAATATCCAAATGCAAAAGCCTTCATCTTTCTGTCAGGTCTTAGTCTCTTCACAGCTCCTGTTCTTACTATGCAAGAAAATTTGCAGAAACATTCCTAGGCTTCTTGATTATTTTTCAAAATTTCTTTTCAGAAAAGCTTCCCTTTAAATTTTGGTGGAGTAAATCCATCTGTCTTTCTTACTATCTTCCTTTAGAGAAAAAGACAGTCCAAAATGAAGAAAAGTCCTTGGTGTTATAACCGCTATAGTTCATAGAAAATGTTTCACCATTTTTGTTCTCCCTGTCATCACAGTCTTTTTTTGGTGATATTTCTGTTTGAAGTGCTGTTAAAGCTTTGTTAGGGCAAGGAGGAGGAAAGCAGGAAAGCTAAGGAGACAGAGCTAGGGAAGTCTCAAACACATCCTTACATTTGTTTCTTCTTCCTGCTCCTTTTGAAAAAAAAAGTAAATATAAAACCGTTTTGGAAGCTGTGAATGTGATTCTGTTAAGAGGAATGTGTTCGTTCTTTAGAAGGGTTGATGGAGATTCTAAACTGTTTTGACCAAATTAATAAAACAGTCTTAAACTACTCACATCCACACCTGTGCTGTGAAAGTGGGAAACCCCTGTCAGGGGCTGGTGTCAGTGTACTTCTTCTAGAGTCCCTGGTGTTCACTCTTGGCAGCTGAGTGCTGAAGGTCCAAGCCCCTGTTCATCCTAGTTTTGCTGGGTAGCACAGGGATGCTGAATTCAAACTTCAATACTCGAACTTCAACTGCTCCCCGAAAAAACATCCTGAACAACATATTTTCTGCTGCTATCTGAATTCATACTCTTCAGTGGTTAAAATTGTTCCACTAGTGAAAAATGCAATATATGGAGGTATTGGTTAGCATTGTGTATGGAACTTGGTGCATGTTCCTATCTGTTCGCTGTGTGTAAAACTTACGTAAAGTCTAGGGGAAAAGTTCACTTGAGTCTTAAATTTCACAGCATTCATGCAGGATAAATGAGAGTAATAGCTTGGCCTATTTTGAAATAAAGTAACCTATCTGTTTGGCTATATGATTAGCTTATCATTCTTATAAATATCTTACTAAATGTTTGAGGGAAAACAGTGTGTCTGTTAATTGCAGCTATTATAATTTAGTCTCTATCTCTCTTTTTGCTTGTTGGAGCCGAGTCCACAGTTCTGCAAAAACTGTAAAATATTATAGCCAACATAAGAATTTTCAGACAATCTGCACTGCACTTCTTAAGCCTTTTTTCTTTTAAGTTTGAATTAGGTTCCTGGTGTGATGAACCCATATGTGCTTGGAAGAAGAAGAAATTGCTGCATGGTGACGTGTTTCTGACACTTAATTTAAAAACAAACAAGCAAGTGTAAGATCACAGCACTGTGTTTTCCTGGGATCTCTTAAAGTGAGTTAGTTAAACCCATGGTAGATTTCTGTGCTGTGGTTTTGATGTATTTCTGTGTGAAACTGACAGCAGGATTTGTTCGAGTATGTAGGCCACTATTGTATTAGAATTACATAACCATGTTGAGTGGTGAAAACAGATGAAAAGGCAGGGATGTACGGCATTCCCTCACAGATTATATCCTGCAACAATGAAGACAGCTCAAGCTCTGCAGCGAATGTGGTCACATGCGGTCAAAAAGTTGGGGATTTTGAAAGGGCACGTGAGTTGCTTTTTGTTGCATCTTGCTCCGGGTCTTTTCTTCCCCTCCTCTCCTCATATATCCCTCCCCTCTCCATCTGACTTTTATAGCCATATGACTTTTGTGGCAGGTCTTCCGGTTTTGTTCTTCTTTCAGCATGAATGAAGTTGTCTTCAGTGATCTCTTCAGTAGCAAGTAATTGCATAAATCTCTGATGACTGTCAGTGAGAACTGAAACAGCTGCCTCTTTGTAGCACACAGGAAATTTTAGCACTTTGACTAGTTTCCTGCCAAAGATTCTGTTAAGCAGTCTATTTTGGGTATGTAGAAAGCACCTGTCATTTTAGTGTATGAGCATTAGGCAGATTTAAGCAAATCCTGACTACAGTGTTCTAATTAGAAACGGACTGACTTTAGTCACTAATGAATTAAGGCTAGCTAATTACAGTAATTTGCATTTCCTGCAGGTAGTCTGCTGTCTGTGTGAAACCTGGGTAGACTTGTAAAACAGTCACTATAAGTAGCTGGAAATGGGGTTCTTAACCATTTTGCTTGCCTTTCCCTCTCCAGTGTTTTGGTGTGATATCTTGCAGTGAAACTGTGATCCTGTAAGGGATGCACAAGCTGCTCAGGATCCCCTTATGTTTCCTTACAGATGAAGTATGAAGAAATTGGCAAGGTGATGAACGCTTTTCATAAGTCATCACTCGATGCATTCAGAGTCAGTCACATTCAATGCAGAGCACAGGAATTTTGAAGTTGGCGTGGAGGCTTACCTAGATTCTAGTTCTGCTGAAGTCCCCCACTGATGATTTATAACATTTGTAGTCTCTTCCTTCCTCTCAATCTTTTTGCCATTAATTTACCAGTGTGGGTTAGGATTGTGACAACAGCGAGCAGCAGTACCTTTTATAATGTTAAAGAGATTATTGTTTAGAGATTTGAGGAGTAGAGATGTGGTTTTGCCTTATGGGCTTCCAAGGTGATCATTCAGTTCTCTTAACTGTGTTGCAGAGTCTGCACAGATTTATCAGTATGGCAGAACTAGTCATGTTGTCTCTGTAATTATGTACAAAAATCAGCTTTGCAAGTACATAGTGTACCTTCCTTCCCTAATCTAGCACAGACCAAATGGGAGACAGTTTTTCAAGGCACAGTTTCTAAAACTGGATTACTTTAACACATATTCAATTTATTTAAAAGTGAAATGTTTAATTATCTTTTGTTTCATTTTTGGTAACAGTTTCCAGCTAAAAATAAATGCCCAAAATGTACTCAGAATGTACCTGAAACAGCCACTGATACTGTGAGGAACTTCTTCGAGACACAAATGAGATGATGTTATAGGCTTGATATCTTGCAATACCTTAGTTATAGTGTATATAGGCAGTAGTTTCTCTTTCGTTCTTACTACTTATTTTTTTACAGGGTACCGTGAGACTTACTTGACAGAGCAAAGTAAACTTAACCCTGTTAGTTTATGATGCTTTGATTTACTGCACAATGCGTCTTTCCAGTTGTGCACAAGGTTTTACTTGCACCACTACTCAGGGGAGGCTGAGTTTTTCTGGAAGGAGTTTCCTTTAAGTTTCCTCTTTCATGCCCTTAAATCTACCCCTGATATCTTTACTGTGTTTTCTTCAGTCCTTTTTCTGTGGCATAGTACTGAATAAGCAGTCAGTTCTCAGGCCTTTCTTTGTCCCCATGGGTACTAAGATCTCATCAGCTGCATTCTGCCTGCCTTGCTCTTGTGCCTGCTCAGAGCTGGCCTCAGTATTCTTGACTGGGAGGTAGTGTTGGTAGGAGCTGCATACAGTGCAAACTGAATTTAAGTGATACTCTTGTTACACATGTAAGTTGTTGAGGCTGGTTTTTTTATGGAGAGAAGGATGGAAAAAATTGTCCACCTCTGCTGCTTCTACAAAATTTGAACCACTCTGGTTGTCCTTCATATTTTACCCATCGTTTGATACTGATTTTCATTTCTAAAACTTTATTCAGGGTAGTCAGCTAGAATTTAAATTACACCAAGGCTCTTCTTTAGCACAGATTGTTTTTTCCAGAGCTTGAAAATATTGTATAGAAAAGTGGGGCAGTGATAGTATAGCCAAGGGGCAGTAGCAGGTAAACTGATAACACATTCTCCTACATGCCAGACAATCAAGTCTAGTTGCTTCTATTTATGACAACATCACAGGAGTTCAGAAAAAGTGCTTAGTTAAGGAGGAATTTTTTACTTCTGGAAAAGATTCTCTATGTAAGGAAACATACACAGTGAGGCAGTTCAGTTTCAGATATTTGAAGGGTTAGACATGTCAGCTGGGTAAATGGGGATATCAGATAAAATAGTTTAAATAGTTTCACTGTGTGATCCAGCACATTCAGTGCTGACCTCCAGACACATATGTTTTATTACTAATAGTTATGGACACATTCTTGTCTGATCTAGGCAAGTAAAAATTTAGAAAAAATTACTTGTATATATTGTTTTTAATATAAGCCATCCTCTCCTACATCTATTTTTAATTTACTTTTTTCTAAATTAGGCCCCAGAGGTTCTGGAAACTGGAAAGCATTGCCCATTTTTTGGCAGAACAGTGGAAATTTAACACTGGTATTGTAAATTCCTGGTAAAAATGCTGAATGTTTTGCATGTTTCCTCAGGATCTCTGAGCAGGTCTTACTTTTGAGTTTTTCAGTACAGCAAATATGCAATGGAAAATGTAAATCTTGTTCCTCTTTGGAGTGCTCAGAATCAACTGGAACAATACCTCAAGGACTTTTTTTCATATGAAAAATAGCATCTACAGCTTGCTAAACAGTTGTGTACTACCAGAAGACTTACTCTGGAAATACAGGGGATGCCTTAAAGTACAGGCATACCCTTCTTGTGTCACTTCTCCTTGGAATTCATTTGTCAGTAATCCCTACTATGCCCTTAAAAAGACCATGCAGTCTAAACTGAGCTTCTGCCTGAACTTCAATTTTCTGAGCTTCCCAAGAATTAAGACAACTTTCAGCAGTAAAAACAAGTAAAACCTATGGCTTGAGTATGTGTATGCATGTACTTATGCAGCACCTGGATTTTTCTTTTGCAGTAGATATTTTGCACTTTGAAATGTTTGCAGTGTGTCAAATATTGTGGCTCATTTTTTTCCTGGTTTTATAGGGCAGGCACTGAAGGCTGTGTACTATATGATGCATCACAGCTGGGTGATTATTCTGTATTATATTTTAAGCTGTGATGTTGGAAAGGTTTCAGTTTATATCATGTAAGATAAACTGATCAGTTCATGATCAGTTTTAACTGGAAATGTGGAAAAAACCCACTGAAAACAGTGTGACACTGAAAAGTGTCACAGAACTCTGCAGTATACTGTACTATACTATACATGTACTATGTTTTATATAGTGATATACTGTGTTTTCCTGTAAAGTTTAATTTCTTTATGAGAACCTAAATAGTTATGTAATTCATAGTCAACTAAACATTTGTTAAATCCACGTAACAAGAAACAAAAGGTCTGAAGCCTAGTTCATTACGAAAACCTTGGTTTTAACTGCTAATCTTACTGCATAGTGGGATGGAGTGGTCTTCCATAAGTATTCTGTGTTATTTGACTCACGGCTGTAGAATGATAGTTGGTCTGAATTAAATGCTTTTGCTGAATAAGGCTTTTCCAGAAAATCAGAATGAGCTGTTAAATCAGTGAAACGTGAAAGGATTCTACCACTCTGAACCTAATAATATTTTTTTGTCTTTTTAAAGAAAAATTGTTGTTAATTAAAAAATTTAATTTCATGGTAATTCTACTGACTTATTGGAGTATGCATTTTTTTGAAAACCTGTGTTTTAGTGGGGTATTTTACATTTTAATTTAGATAGCTGTATGCTGTGTGTTTTACTAATCAGTTTCTGTGTGCAACAGGCCCCAGGCATGGAAGAGCTGATATGGGAACAGTACACTGTGACCTTACAAAAGGTGAGTGAGTGCCTGTTATATTTTTAGTTTTCAAATATTTCAGCACTGATTTAATCTAAATATGCTTTGCAAGAGATGTTGTTAGCATATCTGCGTCTAGAATAGGATTAATTCATTGTCCAAATCAGATAAGTTTTTTATTTGAAAGCTTAATTGCTAGTTATTCATACAATAACATGACTCTTTAGAGGTAAGAGTAAATTCAATTAACAATTTAAATGTTATTTTTGCTACTGCTTGTCTTTCTAATGACAGTATAATATACCATATGTCAGCCACATAGCTAAATTCATTACCGAATAGCTTTAAAAATAAAGCAGATGGTTTTGCCAAGCACTTTGTGGTTAATGTCCAAGCTTTTTAATAATCATTGAACTGATTTTATCTTTTTAATATACTTTGATATCTACCAGTGTAGAATCCAGTGGAAAACCACTGTCATTAATATTTCTAAAATACATGGACTATTGATGTTACACAACCTCTAGCCCCTCGTAGATAGGCTGCCACACCACAGTACAAGGTGTGTGCTCTTTGGCTTTGGTGGGGATGATCTTCCCAGCTGTTCTGCTGATCTGGTTTCATTTAGCAGCCTGCACTGATCTGCCTAAATTTTTATACATGTTCTCAAAGAACTAAACTTGTTGAGCCAATGTAAACACAGACTGTTTCATGTGCTGTATTGTTGAGGAAGGCTTGTTTTTCAGATTGCGTAGGTAGATAGGAGAAATGTTGCAGAAAGTCTTGGTTTCTGTAACCTCCAGCTTTTCAGATCTCAGATATCATGCAAATGAGCATTACTACAGAGACAGATTTATGCTACTGAGACAGTAAAGGGCTATTGGACTTGCTGTATCAGCCACTACTGCTGAATTTTACCATTATTTTGAATCAGTATTGTGTTAATGCGAAGCATCAAACTGCTGCCTGTAAAACTAAGGAGCAGCAAGTGAAGTGCTGTTTAAAAAGAAAAACACATTGCTTTTGCCTCCTCAAAGAGGTAATTGCTTCATATTATTAGTGGAACACGAGCTGACATATGATGAACAACCCGTGCTGAGTATGAGTTGGGGAAAAGCTAATTTGGTGTATTATTTTGTCACCATGTTGTTAAACATTTTGTTTAAATACAGCACAAATTGTCATTTTTATTGATATGATGTATACATCAAATAGCTGATAAAATTAGACTGTGTGGTTTTGTGCACATCTTCTTGCTTGCAGTTCAGTTATGCTAACAGTTCTCAGGTCTAGTGCTATCAACATGTTTCCTTCACAGTCTGTGAAGTATTTCTTTGATTTTATGAATGCAATCTTAGGACTTTTATGGATCTGCTATTTCTGTGGTGGCAGGTTTGATGTAATTTATATATTTCAAATAGTTGATTGTGATAGAGGATAACTGGAGGGAATGCACAAGTTCATTACTTGCTTTTTGTAATTGACCAGGTCTTGTTTAGTTTGATCAACAAGTAAGTTAGTTATTACAAACTAGTTAGCTGTCATAATGAAGATGATATCCTGGAAAAGCTATTTCACTTTCCCAAGCATCACTAACAAAACAGATTTACCTAAAAATAAATTTGGTATGAAAAACCAGTGGGATGGTGAAGCAAAATCCACGCAAAATTAATGAGTCCTCTACTTAGTTACTAACCATCACAGGATTTTAGATGGAGGGTTTGAAACACAGGAACATGTTGTCTTGTGACATGGATTTGTAAACTCATTCTTTTTTAAATCCAGGGGTGCTGTGTATTTCTGCAACTCTGAATGCAACTATCATATTTTAAACACTATCTAGTTAGAGCACCATCACAGGAACTTTGATGTTACCCTTCTTTCTCCCTGTCAAAATTCCTATCACTGGATTTTAATCTTGTTGTATTTGGGTTTTTTGTAAAGGATTCAAAACGAGGATTTGGGATTGCAGTTTCTGGTGGCAGAGATAACCCTCACTTTGAAAATGGTGAAACATCGATAGTCATTTCAGATGTTCTCCCAGGCGGTCCAGCAGATGGATTACTTCAGTAAGCACTTTCTGTTTTCTCTGTCTAGCATATTTTGAGGACATGGCTGTAGAAGATATAAAACCTTCAGAGAGGCTTCACTGAAATCTTGGTAATTTGATCCACTCAAGATTTGCTGCCCTCTTGAAAACCTAGATATCTGTTTAAAAGAAAAAAACCAAAACAAAGCAAAACCCAACAAAACAAGTAAATTCTGCCTAGAGGTGGTTTTATTTGCTATTTGGTAAGAAATTCAATTTCAGTGGTGTTGAAAAGGTTTTGACAGTCAAGTATGTTTCTTGTAATTCTTGTAGATTGCATTTCTTTTGAAGAAACAGTAAAAATACTTAGTATCTTAAAACATCTTCCTGGTTCTTCCTCCAGCAAACACATTTCTTTTATCATTATCAATTTTGTCATTATCAATAATTTCCAAGAATGGCTTAAGCCAGCCCAAAGAAGGTTTGCTAAATGTTTATTTTATATTTGAAAGAAAAATATATGGAAATAAAGTGTTTCTGTAGTCCTTCTGATAACTTTGCCCTTGGTGAGGCAGCATCTATCATGGACAGTAATTTTAAATCTGTAGGCTGAGAGTTTCTAGCCCACCAGATCAGTTTTTCATCCTTTGACCTGAAATACATGATGAGGACTAGACAACTTGTAAGAATGCCAAAGTTGTGCAGTAATAGTAATTAAAAAAAGTACATTTTGTCCATTTTACCAAACATTAATTTCTGATCAGGTAATGAAATGGCTAACATGGGAGTTGTTACTGAGTAACTGAATAAAAGGATTATTGTGAAGCAAGTAACAAACCATTATTAACATAAATGTATGAAATTACTTTTTATAGCAGTGATCCCTGCGCAACACCACTGTAATCTATCCTTTTCCATAATCGCCTGTGATTTGGGAATAAAATCATGTCCACAAATTATGTAAGATCATAGATAAATTGATGATGGCAAGGCAATATCAAACAATTTGGACACATTCAGACAGAACACATTCTGAAGAAAACTGAGTGCATAGCTATTCCTCCAACAAATCAAGGAATACAGGCCTAACCTTCAGAGTGTGCGGGAATTGCAATCCTGTCATCTTTTTAGGGTAAAATGAGTGTAAAGAGATGGACCTTTTGATATAATGTTACAGCATTCAGTTCAATACTGTCTTTAGATGTATGGACTGTGAAGAGAGCTATTTTAATTCTCACATAAAGGCTGGATGAAACTGGTGCTGTTCTGATATACTCATTCAGTAAAAAGCATTGAAAGGGTATGAAAAGAGCCATAAAAATCATTTAGGAGTTAGAGTGCCTTACAAGTAGAGACAGAATATATAATCTTCTTATTTAAGATTGTGGTGTGATTTGATTATAATGAAGATAAAATAGTTGGTACAAAAGATGTCTTTTATCTATCAGAAAAATGACAGAGTAACCAGTAAGAGATTGAGCTAGTGTTCTGACACTAAGGTTAATAACTGAGTAGTCACCAGAATAAACTAATATGAGGAGTGGTAAGTCATTTGTTTTTTTTTAATCCCCGGCACTTTTTGTGCAGAAATACCTTTATGAAATTTATGGGTTTTAATTAATCAGTGTTACGAGGCTATTTCATGTGGGTGACTGAGTTAAGTCTTAATGGTCTATTTGACAAGTGGGAGGTCCAAATAGACAAGTTAGTAATCTCAGTTGACCTGTGTTTTAGGGCAGGGAGGACTTCCTGTGTATTGTAGTATTGTTGTGTTTTTTCCCCCATCATCTTTCTTCAGAGTAGATGGATTCTGATCACCAGTCTTCCAGAAAAGTGTCCTACAGTTGTACTTGTCAATATTAGACTAAATACTGGTATGGCTGCAGCAATTTGAAGCTCTTGTGGAATGTTGCTGTGAAAGAAATCTAGATTAGGTGTGGAATAACTAGGAGTTCTGAAAGAACTAAAAAAAAAAAGAATTTTAATAGTCGTCACAAATGTTCTTTATAAAACAATGTGGCAAAGCACTTATGCTTGACAAGTACATGTATATGTAAGTATATGCATAAAGATACAAAGTGTTGCTCAGAGTCTAATATTAAAACATTCCAAAAACTTCTTCTAGTATTCAGATATTATAGTGTTTGTGTATAAACCACAGTTTTTAAGCAGAGCTTCCTGTTAAACTGAATGAAATCCATAGGTTCAGTCTGGAAGAAAAAAAAATAAATTGGTCTGCTGTTTTCTTGATGACTCCTCTTAAATCCTGTTTTCGATTTTTTTTTTTTTTTGCACCTCCCCCTGCTCCCAGAGAAAATGACCGAGTGGTCATAGTTAATGGGACTCCGATGGAAAATGTCCTACATTCCTTCGCAGTTCAACAGCTTAGGAAAAGTGGAAAAGTGGCCACCATTGTAAGTAAATTACAAATGTATTCACTCTGCAGTGGGATGTACCTGTGTAAACAGTTAAGATTTTGGTTTTCTTCTATGAAGTATACCATAAAGGCATAAAGCAAAGCAATAGAATGTACAGAGTAAATAAAACAAAACCAAGACATAGTTTCTACAGGTGAAAGAAGTGGAAATTAACCAACAGTGTCACAAAGTTATCCTGTTGGAAAACTGGGAATGCAGTGTATGTCCTCTATGGTTATTTTACTGGATAACGAGTGGTAGTTGGATAAAACAAAAATTAGGTGAGGCAAATGGTGTCCTGCATACACAGATCTTGTCCAGTATTAAGTAGAACATTGTTGTGGTTTTTTTAGTTCTTTTTCCCCCAAACTCTATTTGAAGCATAAAGAATATTCATTGGTTCAGTTTTACATTCTGACCTTTGAAGGGATTTTGTTTTCTTTTGTTTTGTGCTGAACAGGTAGTGAAAAGACCAAGGAAAGTGCAGGCTGCAGCACTGAAGAGAAGTCCCTCCCTTGACTATGAGGACAGAGCTTTAGATGTAATGGATGACCATGCAGAATTTGATAGCAAAAGTGCTCGAAGTGGCTATAGTGAGAGAAGCTGGCACAGTGGTAATGGAGGGCGCAGCCAAAGCTGGGGAAACAGCCTGGATCAGGGCTATAGAGATGAGCAAGACAGAGGACGTAATCGGAGCAGAGAATGCAGCTACAGCCGTGATAGGAGTCGTGGCAGGAGCATTGACAGGAGCCTGGATCATGACTATAGAAGAGATCGGAGCAGGGGAAGGAGCATTGACAGGGATGGTGTCTATGAACGGGACTACAGAGGAGACTACAGCCCACCGAATTTTAGTCATGGATCTCAACCTGATTCTAGATACGGGAGGGAAGCGAGGAGCCGAAGTCAGGACAGGCTTCGTTCCCGAAGTCCTTCACCTGAAATACACCACCAACATGAGTACCTAGGACCACAGGATCTGAATGCACCCATCAGTGTTCTCTTAACAAAAGGCAGACATAATGAAGGTAGGTATAGTAGGGGAGGAGAGGAATTAATTTCTGCTTTTACAGGTTAAATGTTGACTTTGATGGCTTACGTTCTTCTTTTTCTCTCCCTAGCTGATTTGGGTCGTTTTTTCCCTAGCACCTTGAACTTTAACTTTAAACAAAGAGCTGTTCACAGACATAATTTCAGTCTTTTCAAGCCACTGTGTCCTTGATTCTCCATTTTCTCTGCCCTTTTCTTCTGGTGAAAAACATGGATCTGATCATGATTCAGGTTACACTTGGCACATCTACAAAAGGGTTAGCTATAAAGGGTGAAGAGTAGACTCTGCCTTTAATAATTGTTTGGTTCTGGTTGTTAAAGTATACTGAAAAGAGCAACAGCTGAAAAAGGCTTTCTTTGCTGAGTGTTGAAGTGTGCAAATGAAAGCCAAAAGGCTGATCTTTTGTGCTCTGTAAAATAAAGACTTGTGCTGTAAAGCATATCTGAGATTAGGTTGTGCATTCTTTTCTGTTTAGGGGCTTTTTGAGGGGTTGTAGTTGCTTGTTTCTGGGGAGTTTTGGTGTGGTTGTTGGGTTTTTTTCTGATTTGCCCTGTTGTGATTTGTAAGAATTTTCTGCTAATGTAAACTTTGTATGCACAAGTTAACATCTTATTTGCATTGACTCTGGCAAGGATCCTTTTCTCTCCTTCCTCTTTTTTTCCTGCATATAAAGTTTCCACTTGTAAAGATGATGCAGATACGTACACAAATAAGGAGAAATTTAGGATACCTTTGTTAGCCAGTTTATGTTTAGCTAGTTACACTGTAATAATTGCTGCTATTCATATGGATACTTTGCAGACTTACTCAAATGCAGAACTTGCTTTAGGATGCATGTGTTTTAAGAGTTTTTGCCTTTATTTTGAAATATAGTAATCCAAATAACTTGGATCAAAGGGAAAAAAGGGTGGGGGAGGAAAAAAAATTCCTTTGCCTGAAACAACCAAAACATTTCCTGGGGTACAGATAGGACAGGGTCATCATGCAGCAACTGGTGAAAAAAACCCCACGGAATCACAGACTATGCTGAGTTGGAAGGGACCCGCAAAGATCATTGAGTCCAGCTCCTAGCCCTGCACAGGACCTTCTCCAAGAGCCACACCATGTGCCTGAGGGTATAATCCAAGCACTTCTTGAACTCTGTCAGGCTTGGTGCTATGACCACTTTCCTGGGAAACCTGTGCCTGTGCTCAACCACCCTCTGGGGGAAGAACCTTTTTCTAATATCCAACCTAAATGTCCCCTAACACAACTTCAGGGTATTGCCTCAGGTCCTGTCACTGTCACCACAGAGAAGAGATCAGTGCCTGCCCTTCCTCTTCCCCTCATGAGGAAGCTGTAACTGCAATGAGGTCTCCCCTCAGTCTCCTCTTCTCCAGGCTGAACACACCAAGTGTCCTCAGCCACTCCTCATATGGCTTCCCTTCAAGGCCCTTCACCACCTTCATTGCCCCCTTTTGGACACTATCTAGGAACTGAATATCTTTCCTGTATTGCAGTGCCCGAAACTGCCCACAATATCCAAGGTGAGGCCGCCCCAGTGCAGAGCAGAGCGGGACAATCCCTTCCCTCGACTGGTTGGTGATGCTTTGCCTGATGCCGCCCAGGACAGGGTTGGCCCTCCTGGCTGCCAGGGCACCTTTTTCCCCCTATATGCCAGGCAAAAAAATGAATCAGAGAGAATCTAGTCCCGGATGTTAATAGGCACCTTCTGAACAAAAGTGTTTTGCTGTAGAAGATGCAGACTAATCATCCATCCGCAATTGGTTTTGGACTGTTGTATGTTCATATTGTGCTGACAGCACAGATTTAGAAGAATTAGCCCAGAGTTATGTGTGTTTACTGGATGTGCATGTTTTTATTTTATTTTTTGTGGGGGTTTTGTTTGTTTTTTGGTTTGGTTTGGTTTTTTGTGTTTCTTTTTGTTTGTTTTTTTGGTGGGTTTTTTTGTTGTTTTTTTTCCATGATGTAATGGTGTTTTCTGCATGTACACTGTGTAGTTTTTTTAAAAAAATGCATCCTCACTCATCTTCCAAGCTACAGTGTATTCTTTTCTTGATTCCAGAATATGGGCTTCGTCTTGGAAGTCAGATCTTCATTAAAGAAATGACCCGTACTGGTCTAGCAACCAAAGATGGCAACCTTCATGAAGGAGATATCATTCTCAAGGTCTGTTCTGGTTTTACTGTGAGCAGTTTGGTGGGCACTGGTGAGAATGGTTATTCTGAACCAAGTCATGTTATAGTCAAGTTCACTATTAAACCTGAGCACAATATGAACTTGTTTGTTTACTTTTAGTGTTATTGTTGCTTTTTCATGTCCAGATCAATGGTACAGTGACAGAGAACATGTCTTTAGCTGATGCCCGAAAACTAATTGAGAAATCACGGGGGAAACTCCAGCTCGTTGTTCTCAGGGACCGAAAGCAGACACTGCTCAACATTCCTTCACTGAACGACAGTGACTCAGAAATGGATGGTGAGGTTTAATGTGATGAAAGGTTCTGGTCTCTGTGCAGGGACAAAATGGAGCTTATAATTTTTTGCTGTGGAAGAGTGGTACTAGGTTCTTTAAAAATAAAAAAGGAAAAGAAACACAAACAAACATAAGTAATAGTTAAGCATCAAGCCCACTTTAAGTAAAAATAATTTTGTAGTAATCGTATAATTACATTTTAGGAAAGGGCAAAGATAGAAGCAATGTTGGTCTGGCAAAATCAGTCTTTTTGGAACAAGCAAATCAATTGCTTTAATAAAATGTTTAAAACCAAGTGTATTGGACTGGTCTCTCCTTCTGAGGGCATTAACATTCATGGCAGCATTCACATGGAGTGGAAAAAGTACAAGGGCAAAAGGAAATTAAGTCCCCCTGGGTCTGGTTTCTAATCCCAGTAACCTATTCTATACAAATGATCTCTTACAGTATGTGGGCTGTATCTCTCAACATAATCTTGCCTTTAATTTTACATTATTCGTTATGAAATACTTGCTTCTCTGGTGTCAGAATATGGGGTGCAACTTTCTGTAGATTTTACCTAGGTGGAGTCTGAGACATGGTTTGAGTCCAAGGGCTGCTCTGATTCATTTGTCGCAGAAAGGCAATTGTATGAAGACTGTTAATGTGAAGGTGGTCTTCTGTTTGGGAACTTCCACTAGACCTCAGATAAAAAGCTGGTAACACTAGCTAATGAGTCAAAGTGGTTGTATGATGTGAGCGTGTTTCCTAAAGGTTGTGTGAAACCTTCCTGAAATATTTTTGGGGGGATGGAGGGTGGAAGCACTAAAAGGTATACAGCACTTTTTGAACCCTAGTCAAATCCAACTTGAAACCAGGAGTAGACTAACAAGTTCAGTGTATCTTATATTTGAAAACTTTGTAAATAAACATGGTGATCAGACAAGCAGATAAGTTAAACAAATCCTGCATTTCTTGATTTGCCACTCTCTTTATAGACATTTCTGAAATAGAGTCAAACAGATCATTCTCCCCTCAAGATGACAGATTACATCATTCTGATCTAGATTCACATTCATCCAATGAAAAGCTGAAAGAGAAACCAAAGTAAGAAGTGGTCTTTTCTAGTTCATTTTTCTAATGCTTGTCAAAGAACTTCTTAAAAAACATGATGTGCTTATCTGATTTTACTACACTTTTTTTTTCTTGTTCTTTCTTTTAGTGCAAAAGATGATTCATCCAGTAGGATGTCCAGGATGGGAGCAATGCCTACACCATTCAAATCAACCAGTGACATTGCTACTCCTGCTCCTACAGTTGTGGACACAAGCAAAGAACTGAAGTACCAAGATGATCCAGCAGGTCAGCATTTGAAGGTTTTGGTTGATTTTTTCTTTTGGTCCCCAGCCACACAATGTCTACTCCCTCAACTGTGTTGACGTATCTGTTATGCTCTTCATGTCAGACCCACCCTGACACACTGAGAAGTCATCTCTCTTTGCTTTGTGGTGCAGAGAGGGAAGAAACACCTGAGATTATGAAGACAGTTGCTTATTGTAATTACCACTTCCATAAAGCAAGTACTCTCCTAGAGCATCTACTGTTAGTCTGTTGTCCTAAGCAGTCAAATGAAATCCAATCTAGTTTGCCTGAACGAGTTGTGTATCCCTCCCTTCAACATATTGTGCTGTTTCGAGAATTAAAAAAGGGAGGGAAATAAATCTAGTCAGACATGCTTGATATTTAAATCTATATTAATCTTTGGCATGGAGTGGTTTGACTGCTATCTGATAGCTAAAAATTGCTGCCATATGTAACATTTTCAATATCTCAGTAACTTCCTTTGTCTTTTTTTTTTTTTTTGCATTTAGTGTCTCAACCAAAAGCAGTTACACGAACGGTTCTTAAACCCAGCCCAGAAGATGAAGCAATATATGGGTAAGGTGGGACTTGTTGAGTTCTTTTGCATTCTTCCATTGACCTGTACCTGATTCTTGGTTGCATGGGTTTGTGTTTTTCTTCCCCCATTTGGAGGGTAATGTCAGGAGTAGATGACATGGCTTCTAACAATGAAATTGGAGCTCAGCTTAGTTTTAAAAATATCTACCTGGAAGGTATAGAACACCCTGTGCTTCTGGGCTTGCAGGGGAACAGACACAATAGTTTTATTTTATTGTAGAGTGTATTAATAGGAAGTCAAATTGCATGTTTTCTTTGGACAGTTTCCAAATGCAGAAATTGAAGAGAGAGGAGTGCTGAGATTGTAAGGAGGAGCATAAAAATAAAGTTTTGAAGATATTCTCTAGCTTGGAGTATTTTCTTAAATGGATTGTCTTCCTGAATCTTCTCTCGGTTGGACCGTGCATATGTTGTCATTGATGTGCAAATTAATCAAGTGATTATTTTGGTGAAGGGGAATTTATAATATAGGCTTAGGGTATTACTGAGAATGGCTGACAGATCAGTAGTGTCCTCTGTGTTAGAAGGTCACTCATGCATGCAGCTTTTCTGCATACTCTCTAGAGAACAGAGGAAAAAGCAATGAGTATGATTACTTATAATTCAGTCTATTTTCATGAAAAAAACCCACTGCTTATACAAGAAAGTATATAATAGGTAGAGAACTATCTGGGGACTTCAAGAACAGGGACCTGTTTCCCTGCTCTGTCAAGCCTGTGTATGCCACTTAGTCACTCTTAGTGTAGCTTCCACTCTGAAAAATGCAAATTCTCTGCCTCCTCCCATCACTGAAGAGTTACCTAGGTAAGTATAGCTATATAGTGAAAGAAAGGGTATAAGAATATTATTAATATGATTTTGTTGATTTTTTTCTCTTGACAACTTTTTATTGTTATATGCCTAATATCTGGCCTTACTTCCTTTTTCTTTCCTGTAAATGTTGTAGTCCTAATACAAAAATGGTGAGATTCAAGAAAGGAGATAGCGTGGGTCTGCGACTGGCAGGCGGGAATGATGTAGGCATATTTATTGCTGGAATTCAAGAAGGTACTTCAGCTGATCAGGAGGGACTGCAGGAAGGAGATCAGATTCTTAAGGTATGAGCATAAGTATGTGTCCTTGAAATGCAAATAATTTCTGTATACTTTGGTTTTCTTTTTAATGGAAATATGAAAGAAATTATGATCTTAGGAAGTAAAATTATTGCTTTGGAAGTGTGGATGTGTGGTAGAGACATCTTACAGAAATGAGTTTTTGAAGGAGAGTTGTAGGACAAGTTTTAGTTTATTGGCAATTTTATGGAAGGAGTAGTTGGAAGAAATATTAATCAACAAAAATGCTGCAAGATGGGACAATAGATTTTTTTGTACAATGGTCCTTCCTAGTCTTGGAGGAAGAAAAATTTGAGGCCATCTTAACTTTCTTCTTTCATCTTTCTCTAATTTCCTTGTGTTCAGTGATCAGTTTTTCCAGTTTCTGACTTACATAATCTGTGCCACTTTGTCCCTTCATTCTTCTTTTTTTTTCCTGAAAATTCAAAGAGAAAGCTAATGTAATTTTCTCTCTGCCTTTTTTCTCTTGCTCCTTTGGAGTCTGTGTAAGTTGAAGGAACAATATAGCAGTGCACATCCAGGACCTTGTTATTTGAAAAAGATTACTGTCCATACTTTAAATAAAATATTCACAAGAAACATTAATATCGACCTTTTTTAAAAAACAATATATAATCAGGGAAGAGAATATTTAGATTATACAAAAATCTGTCATTTTTCCTTTTATTGTTGATTTTTCAAGTGCCGATTTTTTTTATTTTTACTTTGTGTGTGTGTGTGTAGGTAAATACTCAAGACTTCAGAGGCATCGTTAGGGAAGAAGCTGTTTTGTATCTCTTAGAAATTCCCAAAGGTGAAACTGTGACAATTTTGGCTCAAAGCAAATATGAAGGTAGGTGCTTTGAACAAAACGTATTGTGTATCCATGAAGATTTTAAGCTCTGTTTTGTCATTGAAACACAAATAATCTGTCTTATTGATAGATGTCAAGACAGATGTCTTGATAGCATTTTAGTTACTCTCCTTCTCACTAGATTAGAAGACAGCTGTATTCCGTGCATGTGAAGGTGCATGTGTGATGTGTTTTTCAGAGTATTTCTCCATCTCTTTCATTATTAGCAAATAGTACCTCTTAATCCTGAAGAGTGGTAAGGTGCTGTTTGTTTCTTCTGCTTTTGTGTCTGTCCCAGCTGGCAGAAGATACGCTGTAAGCATTCCTTTTCTACTGTGCCTCGGCAGTAATAAGGGATTTGGTCATCAGCAAATGGTTATTTTTACTGATGAATAGTTAAGGCACAAGAAAGCCTCTTGCTTTTCTCTGTTGGAGACACAGCCTGCTGCAATACTGTAGTACCATAGCTGCCTTTTGAATTGGGAATGTGCAAGTACCTCCTTTCCCCAGAGCTATAAGGGCTGTATGCATGCAAGTATGGAACACTCTTGATAAAGTGTGTGTAGGGAAGTGAATGTAAATGAATGTCTAGTTTTATACATCTTTTTGAGTGGACATTTAGAATTTCAAAACTGTATTCTCCAGAATAACAGCTTAATCTTTCAAGGGTTAGAAAAAAGGTAAACTAAAAGGAACATCCTGTTTCAGTCTACAGAGACATCATGGCCTGTGGCAGAGGAGATTCCTTCTTCATCAGGAGTCACTTTGAATGTGAAAAAGAGTCACCACAGAGTTTAGCATTCACCAGAGGGGAGATCTTTAGAGTAGTTGATACACTGTATGATGGAAAATTGGGAAATTGGCTGGCTGTGAGAATTGGAAATGAACTGGAAAAGGGCCTCATTCCAAATAAGAGCAGGTAAGGTGCCACCCTGTCTTCCTACACGTTGTTATAAGTAAGACTTTTTCCACCAAGTTATTTTTGCTTCTTATGTGATACCTTTCTTCTTTTTTATTCCCCTTACAAGAACAAATTAATTGTTTTGTCTTTGCTTTTACAAGAATTGTACCTGTAAAAACTGTAGATTTTAGAACCATGACATTATGTAAGGACACAATAAGAGAGGGTGGTGTTAGCTATGTACTAGATCATACTAGATTTGCAGCACATACCTAGAGCTTCTGCCTCAGCAACTGATCAAGGTTTGACCACTAGCTGCTTCAATTCATCTTCCAGAAAATGGGTAGTGGGTCCTATTTTTGCTTTTTCTGTGCTTTTCTCTGCCCTTTCTTCTCTGTGTGTCCATCCCTCACCAAATCAAACAAAACAAAACCAAAACAACAACAACAACAAAATAAAAAACCCAGAACTGCAACAACCAAAACACACTAGGAAGCTTATGACTGTGGAAGAATATTATGATGATTAGTCATCTAGAAAAACTTTAGCACTTGAATTTCTCATATATATCCTTATGGAAAGCATTTCAAGAATTTATTCTGGGGCTACTATTTTTTGGTAGCTGTAGCCTGTATTTTCGTGTGAAATATTCGGTGAACCACAGCAATATTTTTCCTTAAATATGCTTTCCTAGTCAAAATTGATGGGAAGTAGTAATAGTTTAGCCCAGTTGGTTAGAGCATAGTGCTAATAATGCCAAGGTCAGGGGTTCGATCACCATACAGCCATTTACTTAAGAGTTGGACTTGGTGATCCTTGGATCCCTTCCAACTCAGAATGCTCTGTGATTTCTGTGATTTCTGGAATTCTGAAGTGTTGAAATGTGCACAATGAGTAAAAGTATTAAACAGAATCAAAAATACACCAAAAAACCCAAAACCAAACAAACAAAAAAGTAGGGTTTTTTAGACTATAGCTTTTAAGTTCTTGAGTTTGGTTCTGATTTTCCAGTGAAGAAAAAAGCTCACAACTGCACTGTACATCACTGTACTTGCATGACTCCCCTGGCTCTTTCCTGGTTAGTATATTCTCTCCCCTCTGTTAACTGATCTGTCCAAACCAGCCTTTGTTTCTATGCTGTAGCAGCCTAACTTATAAGGCCTAATGTAACAGAGAATAGTGGCAGTAATTTCTTAGGCATTTAGTTCTGAGCTGCACTTTCTCACCTCCTCTTCACACTTGCATTCTTTTATTTATACCTCAGGACTCATTCCTGCCCAGCAGCTTCTAGCTATGGCAAGTCAGAGCATTATCCTGACAATCTGTTTGCTCCAAGGCAAAGGCACCTGAACTTGTCTATTTTTTCTTCCACTCATTCCTCTCTGGCAAATTACCTGTTGCAAATACAAAATCCATTGTTCTTCAATGAAAGCACCTTTGCCCTCTTTGACTAGTTCTGTACAAATGAACTTTCTGCTTTCTCTGTCAGAGCTGAACAGATGGCCAGTGTCCAAAATGCCCAAAAAGATGGCTCAAGTGATAGGGCAGATTTCTGGAGAACACGTGGCCAGCGATCTGGAGCAAAAAAGAATCTGAGGAAGAGTCGTGAAGATCTGACAGCTATAGTGTCTGTGAGCACAAAATTCCCAGCTTATGAGCGAGTTCAACTGCGTGAAGGTGAGGCTACTGTGAGCAAGCTGCCTGTTTATCTCTGGCTGGTTTAACATCTCAATGTTTGGTTGGCTGAGAAAGTGATTTCTGACAACTTCTGACAATGTGAAGTTTAAGCAAAAGGAAGGGATGATATTTTTCTCAGAATGCAAATTTCTGGATGCTATTAACTACTCAAAAAGCTTTTTATGCTCTTAAACTGCTGCTGTTCTTTTTTGTCTCCAAATTAGACACGCCAATTTTAAGGTTTAAAATGAAAAAAGGATGAAACAAGCAGGGCTTTCCTGTTTCTTCAGCTTCCCCTTGGCTAGCTCTGAATGTACAGTCCACATGCCTGAGATCAACCCCAATCTTCACAAATACCACCTTGACATTCAATTTAGAGCAAAGAGAACCCAAGTATTTTCAACAGATTGTCCAAAATGTAGTCATGGTTAATGTGGTCTCTCTCTGTCACTCCAAACTAGCTGTATTACTAATGACATTGAGCTGGTCAAAGTGATTTTCTGGGTATGCACATGTGACTGTATTCTGGAGCAAAACAAACAGTAAAGAGTATTTTAGGGGAGCTCCCAGATATCAAGATGAAGACTAAGGAAGAGAATGGAGTTCCCCCATTAACTCTGAGGACTGTGTTTATGCTCGCTTTGACATGAGCATAACATAGTTTTGCAATTCTTTTCTTCAAGCTGCCTTGCAGTTTGTTTAGCATTTGACTCTATTCACACAAAAGCCACTATGTAAGAGTTCATGCAGTTTTGATGGATGGGAAGATTAATGAAGATCTGCTGTGTATTTTCAGATGTAGAATCTTCTAAAAGCAACTTCATTAAAGGGAATAAAGAAGCTGCTGAATTAAAACAGTCTTTTTTGCTTTCTCAGCTGATAAAAGTAACTTTCTTTATTATCCTTTTGCACAAACTTTTGAGAAATTTTTTAAAAATATTTTTAAATATCTTCAACTTATTCATAATTTTGCATAGTAACTGAGGATTTTGTCTCTCATATATAAAACCAGACGTATCAGACTTAATCTTCTTTTCCAAATATTTTTCTTGCAGCTGGTTTTAAGAGACCTGTGGTGATATTTGGCCCTATTGCAGATGTTGCTATGGAAAAGTTAACGAGTGATTTGCCTCACCTGTACCAGACAGCAAGTAAGTGGTCCTCCTAGTTTCTTTTTCATCCCTAAGTGGAAGAATTGATATCTTAATCACAGCTGCCTGGCCACCCTAGGATAAGCTAAAATCTTGTCTTTGCAGAGACAGAACCCAGAGACGCAGGTTCGGAGAAATCAACTGGGGTAGTGCGCTTGAACACTGTAAGGCAAATCATTGAGCAGGTAGAGTATTTCTCTGAAAATTACCTATGCTTAAAGGCATGTTGTTTGATTTGTTTGCTCCTAGAACTTGCAGAGTACTCAAAACTTTGCTGCATCTATTTCTGTAACAAGCAGACTTTGCTTAATGATAAAGCTGTTTTGAAATTGTTCAACAGCAACTTTTGTAATTTTTATAGCTTTGAACCTGGTATTAGAAGTTAAATTCTCTTTCCTTAGTCCATCCTAAATTTGGACAGAGGAGAATCTGTGTTTTAATGTATGCTTTCTGAATTTGCCATGAAGGCTTTACTGTCAGGCAGTGCTCTACTTGCTCTTACTGTCCTCAGAAATGTAACATTCTATATGTGATACAACTGTGAGAAAACATCACAAGTTGTGGTCTTATTTGGAGAAAAATATCCTGGTTTTCCTAGGATTCCATGTTCTAATCACTTCCTTGTTCCCCACAAGCACCACATTGACTGGCCTTTCTTGTTAACAGGATAAACATGCTCTGTTGGATGTCACTCCTAAAGCAGTGGACCTGCTAAATTATACCCAGTGGTTTCCAATTGTGGTCTTCTTTAACCCAGACAGTAAGCAAGGTGTGAAGACCATGAGACAAAGGCTATGCCCTACGTCAAACAAGAGCTCAAGAAAACTTTATGAGCAAGCAAACAAACTGAAGAAAACTTGTTCCCACCTCTTTACAGGTAAGGAAGAATGTTGTCTAACCTGTTAATTAAGAGAGTAGTGGATGTGACTGTGTAAGTCTCAAGACATCTACTTATTACTCTGCGCAGTAACTCATGGGCTGGAACTAAAAGGGTGGGAAAGGTGCAGTCACGAGCAATCCCTTTCTTGATCTTTTTCAAAGTTTCAAAACTAATACAAAAGAAATTGTGAGTTGGCATACTGTCATTAAAAGATAAGTGATTTAATAAGCTTGGGAACAGACAAAGAATAAAATAAAAATACCATGCTTCTGACAATAATCTAAATAAAAGGGCTATTTAACATTCTCACATAGCTAAAACAAAAAGTGCTAAACAGCAAAGAATGGATAATGCATTGCATTTTTTGTGTATATATACTTTTTCCTTCAATTTTTACAGCAACCATCAATTTAAATTCAGCCAATGATAGCTGGTATGGTAGTCTGAAGGATACAATTCAGCAACAGCAAGGAGAAGCAGTATGGGTATCAGAAGGAAAGGTAAGTAGTCAATCCATATCCTCGAAGTGTCTCTTGCCAGTAAAAATTGTTCAAAATTTTGTTTGCCAGTGGTGATTTTTTTGCTAGACAACTGGTCAATTGATGTCTGTCTTGGTAACAAAAAATAGTGCTGTTCTTGCTGTTGTACTTCCAAGCTTTCATCACTAATGCTGTGGCCAGGGAAGAACAATGAGGAGGGATTAACTTTTTACAGGACTTTTTGTTGTGATTCTGCATTAGTTTCATTCAGTTCTCCACAGTTATTTCTAAGGAGTTGTCTGACATGATGTTGAAGCTTAACTGGACTCTTTATTTAATCTTTGTTCCTTAATTCCCTGCTGACTTTCCTCTAGATGGATGGGATGGAAGATGATGCAGATGATCGTATGTCTTACCTTACTGCAATGGGTGCTGACTATTTGAGTTGTGACAGTCGGCTGATCAGTGACTTAGAGGATACAGATGGAGAAGGAGGTGCATACACTGACAATGAGCTTGATGAGCCCTCGGAGGAACCAAGGATTTCATCTGTTAGCCGGTCCTCTGAGCCTGTGCATCACGAGGAGGTGAGATGATTGGATTTTTCAATAAGACTGTACTCTAGGCTTTCTGAGAGCTCTCTATGTATGGATTAAAAATCATTTTTTTGCGGTTTTTTTGGGTGGGTTTTTTTAACTGCAGCTTTATCTTGCCTCTTTTAGTGTTTTAGAGCTACATTGAGTAGAGCAAAAATAATAGGTTGGCTGTTCAGCCTGACTTTATAGATTTCCTGATATTATCTCATCACCTTGAATTTTGCCATTACATCTGCAGCAATCGTAGTCAGGTTGCTGACAGTCGTTTGACTCCCGATAACTTTTCCCAAAGGAGTAAACTTGAGAGAGAGGAAAAAGGATTTAATTATTGGATACTGTGGTGATTTTATATCTTACTTTCTTTCATAGAGTTTAAAAAAATTTACTCCAGACCCAAGGGCTCAGTTGAGAAAAGCTGGTAGCAGGGAGATCCTTAGAGAACCAAGTCCACCTCCAGCATTCAAGCCTGAACCGCCTAAGGTAAATTTTTAGAAACAAATCTGAATATAAACATCCTCTTTCTGGAGAACTTTCCAGGGTGGTGCATTGGAAAGAGCAGTAGGAATGATCAGAGACTAGAAAACATTGTAAGTGTGGAGAGAAAGAATGACTGAAGGTGTTGCAGGATCAAGCAGAGAGAAGACTTAATGGGTAACAGTTCTATTCAAACAGAAAATATTCCATATGGAATAAGAAAATAGACTCCTTTTTGAGTCTTAACAAACTGAAAGGCACTTTTTTAGCTCAGCAAGAACCTAAGTAGGCTAATCACTGGGAAAAGCATAACTGATGTCTATTACTGTGAAACACAAAATCAGAATCTACCACCTTGGACCATCACTAGAAATTGATGTTAACTGTTTATTCAAACACTGCTCACGAGTGATAGAGGGGTGTGAAAATTATAGTGTCTGGACATCAAGTTCTATTTTAGCAATATACCCTGAAGTCCTTTCTTTTATGAGGGTCAGTGCCATTATGTACTGCAAATATTCAAAATACAGTCCAATGAACAGTAGGACATGTGTAAGGAAAACAAAAGTGGAATATAAACCAGAATTGGGTCTTGTGCACTTCTATACTAGTGGTATCAATACTCCACTTTAGGTAGTACCGAAAAAATTATTTGGGGCTCTAGTTTTCTCTGTGCTGTACCCTAACATACACTGTAGCTCTGCTAATCCTTAACAAATAGGACAAAGAAGTCTAAATGTCTTCTAATAGGCTAATATGTAATCTGTGTGTATACAGCCAAAAGGTTGAGCAGTTCAAATACCTTTCAAGTGTTGCATCATAAGAAGACTGACACTATTAAATACATATGCAAAGTAATTCATTTCAAGTTAAAGCCCTCTTTTGAAATGAAAATTATAAAGATGCTGATGTAAAATTTGTCACTCTGTTTTGTATTTGTAGGGAAAGTTACACAACAAAGAGGATCTATATGACTTCCCCAAGAACTATGACTTCAAATCAAGTAATGTTGCTGTCAGCAGTGAGACTTCAACTGTGTCAGCTAAAGGAGCACCACCACCTGTTTCTGTGAAACCTGCCTTTGGACGTCCCATTCTGAGAAACTCTCAGACAGCAGTTCCACCTGCAGAGGAGGAGGAGGAGGAGGCAAAGTTGGAAGAGGAAGGAAACGAACAAGAAAATACTCCTAAATCGGTATTGAGGAAAGTAAAAATATTTGAGGAGATGGATCATAAGGCAAGGATGCAAAGAATGCAAGAACTCCAAGAGGCCCAGAATGCCAGGGTATGAAGAAATGTATTTCTTCCTGCTGTGCTTTTCAGCCTGAGTTCTGAAAATGAAAATCACGCCCTTTGCATTGTATTGCGTCTGGAGGGAGTAGTTTTGGAAACCACACATGCAGACATACCATTTGGTGGATTTGGATATAAAAGGAGGACATATTTTAAGGCTTCCTAGTGTAACTACAGAAAGCTGACTTCTAAAACTCCTGTTGCTTTTGGCAATCTCTTGTTTTCATGTTCACTTTGAATTACTACTCTAGCAAAATATTCTGTATAATTGTAAGAATATCAGTAAGATTTTATCCATTTGTGCTTTAATTGTTTCAGATGTAGCTGTGACCTGCTAGGTCCTAGATCCTAGAGTAGGATCCCTAACGGATAAACTTAAAAAGAACAGTTATTCTTTTTCTACTTTCTTTTAAAGCTTGAAATAGCCCAGAAGCATCCGGATATTTATGCTGTCCCTGTCAAAACACAGAAGTCAGAACAGAACTGGCCCCAACCGATGAGGTAAGGTATATCTAGTTTTAAGCATTCTGTCTTGATTTTTTGCTTCACTAACAGGATGAAAACTGTTATGGCAGGTTTTGTTCATACAAATTCTCTTGCCTTGCTATATCGTTTAGTTGCAGTGCCTCAAAAATTACTGTAAAGCTGGGGCAAAATTTCAGTGAGCTCTTCTTGGTTTTCAAGATATTTTTTTTTCTTTTTGTTCATTGATAGTATTTGAGTCATCTAGGAAGAAACACTATCTTCCTTTGCTGAAGTATTTGCAGAGACAGTTTTTTGTCCCAGTCAGCATCATCCAGAAGCTTTCCTGCATTCAGGTCCTCTGGTGTCCATTCTTCCTGTGCTAGATACTGGATGACTGTTAGTCTATCCTAACAAATAATTGCTGTTCTAATAATACTTCATTCTTTAAATGCTTATTCAGTTACAGATATATAGTGTGGCTAGGAAAACTAAGGATGAAACTTGTCTCAGATCACCCATCGATTCTCATGAAAGTCATGGTCTTTCAATAAAATTCAGGGAGTTCTGGATGGGTTGGTTATTGTGCCACCTTACCCTACACACTGCACTTTTCTGTGACTTGAGCAGTCACCTATGCAAGAGCTAACACACTGCACAATGGATTTTCTTTTCTGCTTTTCTGACTTTTTGGGTTTTCTTGCATCTTAGTAACAGCCAATAGAATGGACTTTTCTAGTAAGTCAAATACTTGATGTCACAGTATGTAATCTAAAATACAGAAATGGAAAACCGTTTTTTTCAGGATTTCTTGGCAGGTTCAGAAAACCATGCTTTTTTATATAGCTGTGAAAGTTTTTTGGAAGTAATGAAAATTAATCTTTAACCACATTTGCAGAGTGTTTGCATACATGCAGAAATCATTGCAGTTGTTTTTTTACAGGAATGTCAGTGATTAGCCTAGAAGGGAGTATTTGAGCCCCTGGGAAGCGATATGTAAGAAGGTTATAATCTTGGTTTTTGCAGATTCTGGGTTGCAAAAATCATGGCTTTTGAAGCTGAGGAAATACCCTTCCTTGACAGATTTTATTTTAATATGTCAGCTTAATGTCACATCAAATAGGTAGCACCAGAGTATATAAAAAGCAAACGTGTGGGTTATTTCTGCCCACTTTTAAAGCTAAGAGCCTTAGTGAGAGCCTTGAGTGAAAAGGCTACCAATTTAAGAAATGTCACATAAGAAACACAAGAAACCGAGGATGCAAAAGAAGAAGCAGGCATAGAAAGAATACTGTGCAAAACTAATCGAGGGAAATATCAGCTGGGGTAGTAGTAATGGCTGAAAACCTCTTGGCTCAGGGAATAAAGTGCTGTAAAACAATTGTTGTCCATGTGTGTGCAGGGGTGTTTAATATTTTTAAAATTGGTATTCTTTCAAGTAGGTTGTGTAGATCATATCTAAACATCATCCTCCAGCTTGATGGAATAAAGATGCCTCTGTAGATAGGCTTACCATGGCCATGCAATTGTTTTTGGGCTAGAAGGGGTTTTGTTTGCTCCATGTGCCTCTATATTGTACCTGGCCATAAAGCAAAATTAGGTATAGCTATTTTTCAGCTTTTCATAATGGCTGTAAACATTATCTCTCTCTTTCTCTCTCTTTCCCTGTCTTGCTGTGTTAGCTCCAGACCTCCAGAACCCCAGAAGCCTCCTATTAGACCTTACCTGGAGAACCGCTGCAGTTATGGCAGCGATGCTGAGGAGGAGGAGGAGGAGTACCGTCGGCAGCTAGCAGACCACTCTAAGAAGGGGTATTACGGACAGCCATCCAGATACAGAGACACAGAATTGTAGGCTTGCTAGTATGTTCATGTCTAACGCTCTTTGAGATTTCTTCCTTCGCAGCCAAAGTGGAGCAGTAGTTATTCCTGAGAAGCTATATTTTATGGGGGGTGGAGAGGGTACGCTACTCTACTCAGACATATCTATACACTGGAACTGGAAGAGTTCGTTTTTTTGGGGATATTATTTTGTCAGCATCTATGAAATCACTATTGCCTGAATGCTGTTGCCTGTTTTATAAGGACCAAATCCTTAAAGTTTGTGTTAATTCTTGGTATTTTCATATTTTAACATAAACCCCCTTTTTTCCTTTTTATTAATGCTGCCTTTTGGGACTGTTCCGCTGTGTTAAGAAAGTATGATCCCAGAGATACACTTCTTAATGCAATAGAACTAAATGTGAAAGTGTATTTGAAGAACAGTAAGTGCCTTTTAACAAGAAGCATCTGAAGCTGTTTGTTTTGACATCTGATACCTGGTGCAAAGCCATAATACACTAAAAGGGGATTGACTGTTTTACCTATCTTTTATTTTTTATCAGTTTTATGTTAAAAATTTTCCTTGCATGTTTTTTTTCTAAGTTCATAGATGCATATGCAATATTTCATAAATACTGACTGTACATAATAAAGGTGCAATTGACTGGGTGGTTGGAAAATACCAGGATATGCTTAAATTGAAACAAATATGTAGAAATTCAGTCACATAATAAAATTTACACAGACTGCAAATAATAAAGGATATATTCTAGACAAACCTTGTGTATCTTAATTTTCTTTTGAACAATATCAGTCTTCTAGAATTGCTGAGTTTCATGAATAAACTGTTTCTGCCCATGGTCTCATCTCCTGCTGTTTAGGTAACTGGGAAATATCACTCTTGTGGTGCTTCACAATGTTCTGAACATCATTTTAAAATTTGTTGTGATTTAAAACTGATGCAAACCTATGGAATTCCTGCATAGAGTATTAACTTTTAGAGTATTTAACTTCTGCCTCACCTGAAAGGGTCATAGAGAAATTATTGGGTTTGGTCATACAATATGAAAGGTGGTTTTCTGAAAAAAAGTCCCTTCCAGCCCTCACCATTCTATTATTCTGTGTTAGAAAAAGGTTCTTCCCCCAGAGGGTGGTTGGCACTGAACAGGGTCCCCAGGGCAGTGGTCATAGCACTAAGGCTGACAGAGTTCAAGAAGCATTTGGATGATACTCTCAGGCACATGGTGTGATTCCTCAGGCTGTCCTGTGCAGACACAGAAGGACTTCAAGGATCCTTGTGGATCCCTTCCAACTGAGGATAATACTCTCTTAAAATAAAAAAGTAGAATTTTCTTGTTGAAGCAACAGAATAGATTCATAGCAGATGAGGAAACTTGGGCTTAGAATTAGAATTAGAATCATAGAATAATTTAGGTTGGAAAATACCCTTAAGATCACCAACTCCAACTGTAAACAGAACAGTGACAAGTCCACCACTAAACCATGTCCCTACTACATCTACACATTTTTAAAATAGGTATGAAGATGGTGACCCAGTCACTTCCCCGGGCAGTCTGTTCCATTGCCTGGCAGCCCTTTCTGTAAAGAGGTTTTTTTCTAATATCCAATATAAACTGCCCCTGGTGCAATTTGAGATCATTTCCTTTCATTGCTTGTTACCCGGGAGAAGAGACCATCACCCACTTCACTACAGCCTCCTTCTTGTAGAGTGTGATAAGGTCCTCCCTGAGCCTCCTTTTCTCCAGGCTTAAACAACCCCAACTCTCAGCTGCTCCTTATAGGTGGTGTGCTCCTTTCATTGGCTCCATTGCCTTTCTCTGGACGTGCTCTGGCACCTCAATGTCTGTCCTGTAGTGAGTGAGGGGCCCAAAACTGAACACAGGATTTGAGATGTGATCTCACCAGCGCCAAAGATATCCCTTCTCTAGCAATGCTGGCCACACTATTCCTGATACAAGCCAAGATGCCATTGGCATTCTTGGCCACCTGGGCACACTGCTGCATCATGTTCAGCCACTGTCAACCAGCACTCCCACGTCCTTTTCTCCAGGCAGCTTTCCAGCCACTCTGCCCCAGGCCTGTAGTGCTGCCTGTGGCTGTTGTGACCCAAGGGCAGGACCTGGCACTTGGCCATGTTGAGCTTCACACTGCTGGCCTTGGCCCACGGATCCAGCCTGTTCAGATCTCTCTGCAGAGCTTTCCTGCCTTCCAACAGATCAACACTCACGTCCACCTTGGTGGTGGCACTGGCAAACTGACTGAGGGACATTAAATCCCTTCATCCAGATCATTGATAAAAGAAGATACTTGTGTAATATAAATATACAGAACATACATAATGGAAGTATATTGATATAACTATGATGTAATGGAGTTAAGCAGTTGCTCTATGAGATGAGCTGCTCAAGGTCAGCCTGCACAGCTGCGAAGCTGCAGGTCCTGGCACATGGGGGTCTTTCCGAGGCAGCGACACCCACGTGGTGCCCACAGGAGATGCTGGCAGGAGCTGTGCCATGTCGCAGGAGCCATGCCCTGCCACAGGAGCCACCTGGCTTTGTGGAGCAGCCGGGCAAGTGCTGGGACCAGGACGGGCTGGAGGAATGTAGCCACAGCTCTCCCACCCACTTCACAGCCTGCAGCCCAGCCGGGGGTCATCCATCCCCAGCTAGGTTGGTGAGGCAGATGAAATACCCTATAAGTAGTTGGGAGGAGGCTACTTTTGCTGGTCCCTTTTCTTATGATGGGAAGAAGACTGGCCTGGCTGAATCGAGCTTTGGCTGATACTCAGAAATTAAAAGGAGAGCTTATTATCTTGGAAGAAGGGTCAGGAAACTCAAGATTACAGGGATGTTGTAAAATTCTGCAGGTAAAAAATTAGAAGGGCCAAAACCCAGGTAGAACTTTTTTGGCTTCTGCAGTTGAAGGCAATGAAACATGTTTCAATAAATACATCGGTGACAGAAGGAGGGCTAAGGACAATCTCCATCCTATGCATAGGGAAACAGTGACAAGGCATGAAGAAAAAGCTGAGGTACAGTGGCTTTTTTGCCTTAGTCTTTAATAGCAAGACCGATTGTCCTCAGGGTGCCCTGGCCCCTGAACCCGAAGACAGGGATGAGAAGCAGAATGTAAGCCCCCATATCTTTATTGGTGACATAGACAGAAAAATTATGTGCACCTGCAGCAAGTTTGCAGATGAAGCTGAGCGGTGCACTTGCCACAAGAAAAGGGACCTGGGCAAACCTGAGAAGTGGGCCAACAAGAACCTCATGTAGTTAACAAGTCTAAGTGTATTGCACTGTGCATGGGCCAGGACAATCCCAGACATGACTACAGAGTGGGAAATGAACGCATTTAGAGAAGCCCTGGAGAGAAGGGCTTGGGAGTTCTTATGGATGCAAAGTCAAACATGAGCCAAGTGTGTGCACTGGTAGCCCAGAAAGCCAACCAAATCCTAGGCTGCATCAGAAGAAATGGGGCCAGTGGGTCAAGGAAGGTGACTCTGCCCCTCTACACAGCTCTCATGAGACCCCACCTGGAGTGCTGCATCCATCTCTCGAGCTTCCAGCACAGGACAGACATGGACCTGTTGAAGCAAGTCCAGAGGAAGGCCACAAAGACAAAGAGAGGGCTGGAGCACCTTTCATGTAAGACAGATTGTGAGAATTGGGCTTGTTCTGGCTGGAGAAGAGTAAGCTTCAGGGTGACCTTAGAGCAGCCTTGCTCTATCTAAAGGGAGCCTACAAGAAAACTGGAGAGGGATCTTTGACAAGGTTTTGTAGTGGTAGGACAAAGAAGCATGGCTTTAAGCTGAAGAAGGGTAGATTTAGATTAGATATTAGGAAGAAATTCTTTACTGTGAGGGTGGTGAAGTACTGCAAGAATTTGCCCAAATTGTGGATTTTCTATCCCTGGAACTGTACAAGGTCAGATTGGGTAAGGCTCTGAGCAACCTGGTGTAGTGGAAGGTGTCCCTGCCCATGGCAGAGGGTTTGGAGCTTTAGGATCATAGAACCACAGAAACCTTTGGGCAGGAAGAAAGATCATAAAGTCCAACCACTGACTGATCACCACCGTGTCAACTAGACGATAGCACCAACTGCCACACCCAGTTGTTCCTTGAACACCTCCAGGGATGGTGACTCCACCACCTTCCTGAGCAGTCCATTCCAATGCTTAACAACCCTTTCTGTTAAGAAATTCTTCCTGATGCCCAGCTTGAACCTTCCTCGGTGCAGCTTAAGGCCATCCTCTCATCCTGTCACTAGTTGCCCTGGGAGAAGAGACTGACCCTCACCTCACTACAACCTACTTTCAGGTAGTTGTAAAGAGTGATAAGATCACCCCTAAGCCTCATTTTCTCCAGGCTAAACACCCCCAGCTCCTTCAGCCACTCCTTACAGGACTCAAGGTCCCTTCCAACCCTTACCATTCTATGATTCCACAAGGGAGGAGACTGGAAGTTACAGCTGTGATGGAAAGTATAATGGAGAAAAATGTTTTTCTTTTAACATGAACAGTGTCAAGCTACCTGAGGAGCAAGCTGTCTTGTGCAGTGAAAAGCCAAGCCTATTTGAACTCCTTTGCTGCACACAGACTTCTTAAAATCAGTGTGTTTGCAATGAATGGAGAAAAGAAACTGATATCTAGAATAGATGAAATGGTTTAATATCGGGTAATTACGAGAGGCACAGTATTTTTCAGGAATGTTCCTTCTCAGTTCTTCATTTGACAACACATACACAGGCTGAACTTAGACTTTTCATTTCATTTGCCTTGGTGCCTGAGATAAAAGATGGATGGCAAAAATGAAAAATTTCCATTAGAGAAGTAATTTGCAGAATTTTAAAGGTGTTTGAAAGACACAAAACCATGCATTTATTTAGCTTTAGTATTTTGTAATGGAAGCATATATGGCTAGATGATTTTTAAGGTCAAATCTTTTTTGCATGGAATCAAAGACTAGATAACCTTTCTAGAATAATGATCTGCTATGTCTACTTGGAAATACAGCTGTGCTTTGTCAACCTTTTTCCTCATGTCATTCTAGATTAGAGTGGTTGTTCTGTATTTCATCCACAGGCAGAGAAATAAACATCAATCTGCAGCTTCATATCACTATTATTTATTCCAGTCATTGCTTTTAATTAACTGTTTGTTTCTGAATGAAACTATAAAGGTAAATGATTAGGGTAGACTGTGCGCTGCTTTGCTTAGTATAACAACCAAGAAACTGGCTGAGGAAGCATGGACAACTGATCTGTTAACAGACAGAAAAATAAAACACCTGGACTCAGTCACACCAAGGATGGCATCTCCAACTTCTCGTAGCACAAAACGATTTTGCAAGAGGAACGAAAGTATTTGTGTCTCTGGGAAATACAATGAATATGAAGAAGTTTACCTGTTTAAATCCGTAGGATTACTTCATATAATGATTATAGTTTTGAAAAAGACTTGTGTAAAATTTATGTAAATAGCTGTAACATTATCTAATGATTTTCTTGAAGTACATACATTTTTTATTGATTTCATTATAACCTTGATATGTTGTGTGTTTACCTTCACTATTTTTACAAAAGTGATGTAACTCCATGGCCATTTTGTATCTAACACAATAATGCAGTTCAAGCCTTTTTTCCAAAGTGATAAATATTCCCACTAGGTGAAAAGATTTGGTCCCATGTTACACATTTTCTATTCACTCTGATTGTTTTTACTCTTTTCTATTTAATACTGTCATAGGTGATAGGGGATACATTTTTTCCTCACACTGGCAGTACATCCAGTCCAAGGCTGCTTAAGCAACATCAGGGCATCCAAGCAGCTTTCTCATGCGAATAACTGTGTTTGGCTTAATTTGTGACTCTTAAAAGCCTCCCAAATACCTATGTGCTGAACATAAAGGCAGCCCTAAAATAGTATCATCCATCTGCTCAGAGTGACTCCCAAACTGGGAGTGAAGCCAAGCATATAATAATGGGTCAAACAATAGAACAAAAATACTGTAGGAATGAGGCCTACAGCCAGGAGATATACCATGGGATATCTCGTGAAAGGATTTCCACAAGAATGCTGACATATGTTGTGAAGGGATTACTGTGGGCATGATGGCCTGCTGGTGGGTGACAGGTTATCAGGAGGATTCTAGTGACCCTTGTCACTGCAATCACCCATGTGGAAGAGGAAGTGATACTAAGGTGTCACTGTTGTGTTTTGTTCCCTTGGAGAAGTTCCACAGCCTTTGTAATCCCTCTCTGTATCCTTCATTTACATGTAAAGTGGCTGTCCTTCCCCCTCACCCCCTTCTTCCCCCTCCCGCCACTATTTATGGTGACAGTAACAAGATGTTAATGCAGTCTCACCTTCACTTCTCCCACTTATATACACTGTGACTTGAGATCCTTCATGGCAGAGGATGAGAATACAACAACCTTGCAGGCAGGTCAATGGGCTTGCTTCTCTCTCCTCCCCAAAGCAGGGACACCTCTTTGGTAAGATTTGCCCCTTCGACTGTATCAGAGTACAGCCAGGAACACTTGTACATAGTGCTATACATACTTACTTTGCAGGCCTAGTGAATTTATCTCTGGAAATCTAAAAAGAATCTATAACCTGATGCTCCAGTAAACTGCACTCTTAGTGAATCTGTGTTCATGGAAGTTCTCATTGTGACTGGGTTTGTGAATGAGAGCAGATTTACAGTGTAACTCACTCTACTGGTGCTTCTGGGGACTTATTGAACATGGCTAGACTTACAGTGTCAAATTGGTTCTAACCAGAAATTAAGCCTGCCTGCACCCAGCCCCTCTGATCGCTGAGGACTAGCTGGAAAGCAGGAGGGTTTATTTTCTACCAAACTTCTTAGTTCAAGAAATACAGAGCCAGGTCTCAGACCAAAAATCCAGCTTTTCTGACTTCTTCATCCAGACAGCATCACCTACAGAGCGTTGCTTTTACCTTTACATATATATTCAGAGGAGTCAGGGGAGGCAGCAAAATGGCAGTTTAAGACTGGCTTGCATCAAAATACAGTCAAGAACAAGAGCCAGATTTCCCAAGGTACTGTGTTAGTTCTAATCTCCTCTATTATATGGAGAGAAAGGACATGGCTGAATTTTAGAGTAATTTTTGTCTTCTCTATTCATTCTCTTCCCCTTTAATGTCAGAATTCAGACCTGTACTGAACTGGTGTTGATGTTAACTATTGTTCAGTTACTTGTATGGGGGGAAAAGGAGTACTGCATTTAAGTATCTACGTTGTTCCTGTGTGAGTATTTGTATCTGCATGGCACTTACAGTCCCTAAGTGAGATCAAGGCCTCATCTAATTAGCAGTGTGTACATACTGAAAACACATAGGTATATTAACACGTACACACATTTTTATACACACATACACACACACATTTTAATGGTATGACATCTGTTCTTTGAGTCTAAATGGTCAAGAAAATAAAGGTGTGGAGAAAGAAAATATTTTCCCTGAAAGAAAATAGGTAGAGAAAGCTTAACTGAATCTTGGAAATATAAATCATGGTAAGGAGACAGGATGGCAGTAGTATTCAGCAGGTCCTTAACCCATCATTGTGAGGGTTGTTTTATTTCAACATATCCTTCTACTGCTAGAATATTAAAAAATAAGTATTTCTGTAACTCCTTATTTTAAATTCTTCTTGTTCTTCCTATACAATTTTCAAGGGAGAGGGAACAGATAATCTAACATATGTATATATCATTCCAATACCCTATTGGACTAAAAAGGAAAGTGCCAAAAAAAAAAAAGACTGTGAAGTCATAAAGCAGAAAATGAAAGTGTTGTCACAACATTCACATAAGGGGGAAAACCTTAAAAACCAAAAAATGATGAAAGAAAACTTCTCCTGCACAGTAAGTAAATCTCAAGGTTTTGAAGAAACGGGAGCCTATCAATGCCTTCAAAGCATCCCAGCCTGTGCCTCAGAATTTTTAAACAGAAAACGAGGAATATTAGAACTTGCTTTATCATGAATGCTTTTGGATTGATACAAATTGGTCTTGTACTGTTGTGCACCACCATCATCTCCAGTCATCAGTGCAACCATCTTCCTTTGCAGCAAAGAAAAGTAATTGAAAACAGCCTGAGACTTTTGGACAAAATGGGCAAAAACTTCCCTCAACAATGTCTAAGAGAGAAAATGTCCTTCAGATTTCCTAAGCAGGTACTACAGCCTGGACAGAAAGAGATTGTCAAAGCTGCCATTGAAGAGATCTTCCATCATATTTTCTATATCTTCAGCAAAAACCTGAGTCTAGCTGCTTGGGATGGTACTGCTTTGGATCAGTTCCAAAATGGACTGTATCAGCAAATAGAGCAATTGGAGTCATGTGTAACCAAAAAGCACACCCGCTATTGTTGGAGCAAAGAAGTCAGCAGGCTGAAACTGAAAAAGTATTTCCAAAAGATAGACTGTTTTCTTAAAGACAAGCAACACAACCTGTGCTCCTGGGAGATCAGCCGCGCAGAAATGAGGAGATGTCTCCAACTGATTGATAAAACGACAAGGAAGCTTAATAACTAAGGTATAAAGATTTTAACCTCACATAACTTATAATATTTATAAAGAAATATTATAAGTAATATTTATTATTGGTTCTATGATCTATCTTGTGGCATTGCTTCTAGTTCAGTCTGACTATATTTAAATAATTATGCCCCTGAAAGTTATTTTAGCAAATGTAATGTATTATTCAATGTAAGTATTTTTTTTTCCTTGGTATGCAAGGTGTCTACTCTAGCTATAAATTAATCTATATGACTTTTCAGTGAATTTACTCATTCATAGTAAGGAATTTTAACCTTATGACAGATAGTGACATCTTACAGTGTTTTCTGATGAGAAAACATGCTGCTGCTTTCCATCTCTATTTCACCTACATGTAGGGATTCATATATTTGTGAATTGACTACACATGTCGCACCTTACAGGAATTGCTAGATTGCACTGATTGAGACTGCATCAAAACCAAAATATTATATTGGTTATTTAAGTGGTTCTGACTTAGGCTGAGAACATGCATTTTTCTTTCAAAGCCTGTATCCTCTTTTCCAAGAATGTTTTTGGTTTTTTTTTACATTTGAGTCATTCTAGTGTTTGCTTTGTTCAAAAATGTAAAGTAATTCTAGAAAGATTTGTTTACATAGCATATTTTTTTCAGTAGTTAAAGATTCTGTAGTAATTTCTCAATTGGACAATTCTAGTTTAAATTGAAATGTATTTGCTTCCTCTAGATATTTGGGGGCATGGCTTTTATTCTCTTCTGCAGTGTTTTGAATTCAATTAAACTTCTTTGAAAAGTTATTTGAAATGACTTTGCTACATAAAAGTACCCAAAAGCCACATCTACTTCTGGCACACTCTACTTGCTCATGAACATATTCATCTTGGCTACTGCAATTTCAAACATCACCATCCAAACACCACTATGTTTTATTGCTGCATGAAGTCTGCCCCTTTGCTCACAAATTAAACTACAGAAATGTATAGTCCTTGGTATTTCAATTAATTTCCCCTTCAAACCACACAGCCTCCAGTAATAATTACAATATAATCAAATTCTTTAAAGCAGATTGCAATAAACTGGGCCTGGATTTTACCCTGGGGAAATTGTCCCTGGGTAACTCCAATTCAAACGCTGTGTTTTCCCTACTCATTTGTTGTATGTTAGTAACAGGGGAAACTGAGCTATATCCAGGCTTTTTTACCCAATGAATATTGTTCACAGTCTGGTGAAAGCCCCGACAACTTAGTAAAAAAAAAAAAGCTGTTAGCTGTGGCCACCTCTGCTGTAGATTCGGCACAGGCTTGTTGGTCTGGCATAGAGAGGCAGAAGAGAGAGCACGTCTGTTGCTCCCAAGAGAGGGTGATGTTAGTCCTAGAGGGCTGAAATTGCTGGAGGTTAGTTTAAGCATCACATAAGGAACCACTTTAAAGTCTTCCCTGATCTCCAGCCATTCAGAAGAGTATCATTCAAAGGTGTGACAATAAAAACGTACATCTAAACAAAATATGGATGGATATGAACAAAGGCAATGGCCACCAAGTCTTGAGTAGCCCATGCATGACACAGGTCTCTTTTGCAGGGTGTACATACTCTCCTTGCTACCACTCATGGATGTAAGCTAAAGAAGCAATGGGAGATACGCGTGTCAGGTGTGAAGCTGAAATACCAGAAATAAAACGGGCTAGCAACTTCATCATGATCCAGAACAACAGAAAAGATCAAAGAAACATAGTGAATTACCAGAGTAATTTTTCCATCTGGTGACACTCTGCCACAGATGCTACAGCAAAATGTGTATTTCTTGGGCTTTCTAACTAACAGCACTTGAAATGACCCCACCATGGGACTGTTTCAGATCTTCTGTTGCTTGTTTGGTTTTTGTATTTCTTCAAACCTGTACAATAAAAGGACATTCAGCCTACTTACCCTTCTGGTTCTGTCATCCTTGGGTGGCTTCTGCAATGCAAACTGTAATTGAAGTGGCCTCATTTTTACAGAAACTTGGAAGTAGCATGAAATATTTTTCAGCTGCTCTCTTATGAGGGATTCCAATTTTTATTGCCTAACTTGTCTGCAGGGAGAATATGTTAATTCATGGCCCACTAATTGCTTAGAAACTCTTACCATTAAGCTTTTTCCTTTTTAATTCATAACTGTCCTTAAAAATCTCATCACTAAATAAAAATTTGTTTTGACATACTTCAGTCAACATGGTACATTGCAGTGCAGAAAAAAAAGAGTATGGGCACTAGAGGGCAAAGTGAAGTTACAGAAAAATGTAAGAATTGTAAGTGATTGTACATGTGGTTTGGCAAGACAGTGCTTCGGCAAGACAGTGTTTCAGCTCTTTACGAACATGTTGCTTATCAATAAAGTGCTACTGGGTTCACAGAAGGGAACTGAAAGAAAAATGAACTATTCTTAAAAGAAACAAGAAGATCTCAGAGATGGTGATGAAAGCTCGTAAAACAGCATTTGATTTCAATTACTTTTTGGCCAGCTGTGAGGTAACAAGTTATTTGTACTGAGACTGTGTCTAGAAAACATATTTAAAATTGGGGACCCTGCACCTGACATAGTTACTCAACAAATAAAAAGGAAAAGGAAATTAGCAAGCCAAGATGTCTTTGTTTTATTCTTACTTTTTAAAGACAGGTAAGGATTCTTAAAGGAAGAAAGCTGAAGAGTCAGGAGATCCTCTCTCTCCACCTTGCCATTTGTAACATTTTGGAGCAATGTGTTTTTCACAACCATTGTGTTACCAGGTCAGCTGTATATTATGTCCCTGGCTAACTGGAACCCTCTGGTATTTTTTTCAGTTGGTATTTTTCTAGAAGTTAAGTGAATGATGCAAAATATATTTTTCAACATACATTATTTTCAAAAGGAAATTAATAAAATAGTGAATGCAAAGTCTCAAATCCCCATAAAAAATTTAGAATAGATGAAAAAGAAATCCTTTTGAGATGGGATACAGGCCAAACAGTTTCATAAATATTTCTGTAAGAGCCAGGCACCAGTGCTATGCAGCACAGGTCCCAGTTGTGACAGTTCTCATGGCTAGTCCACACCATTCTGGTTATCTGTCTTGTGCTGAGCTGTGTTGCGCTTCTGGGGAAACTGTACTAAAAGTGATAAGATTTCATCTACGCAGAGTCGATTTTCTGGAGTGGATTTATGGGATGGGGGTCAAAGGCTTTTCTTCCTCATGAAACTGCAGAACAGCTACAGCAGAACTGAAGAATGCTTATTCCAGATTTTATTTTGGAAAAAAATATTCACAGGACATAGCTACAGCTTTGTCCATGGTCTTGGCTTATTCCATCAGATCTGGCTTCATTAAAAAGGAAACAAACAAACAAGAAAACCCAACAAACCAACAGCAACAACAAAAGCAAAACAACTGACAAAAAGCAAACAGGAAAAACAAAATTAAACAGAACAAAAACAACAAAAAAAAGCAAACAAAAGCAAAAACCTCAACAACCAAAAAAAAACCCAAACAAACCCTAATCAGAAAAAAATCGCAATGCAAAACAGGACAAAAGCCTGTGGAAATCTTTCCAAACAATCACCCAGGATTAGCCCTGTTGCTGGGAAGGACAGCTCTGAACTCCTTCAGAGCAGCCCTAGAGAAGCTGGAGAGGTGGCTGTGGTGGAGCAGGCAGACCAACACTGAGGTTGGGGGCTGTGGGCTGGAGAGGGGATCAGGAACTGCTCGTGGATGGGAAGACAGTGCCCACAGGCTGCTGCATCCTGCTGGTCCTCACCCCTTCCAATCCAATCTGCTCCTTGTTTCAGGGCAGACCAAGAAATGAGAGTAACAAAGATACAGAGTAAATTCTAAGAAGGTGTTAGTTCTTAGTTTTGTCTGGCAGAATGAATTTCAATCTTAACACAAAGCAAAAAATGATGAAGAAAGCAGGTAAGATTAAAATTGGTACTTTCCAATAAGGCGACCATGCTTTTTAATATCCAAAAATCTTCCTTCTAATCCTCATATAGCTAGGGATGAGCATTAGAGATTTGTATCTGCATTTCCCACACTTCTGCTGACATAAACAAATCCTTAGTAAGGTGCAAGGGCTTTTTCAGTGCTGACAGTTCCCAGAGGAGCAAACTCTGACAGGGAACATGAGGACACTCTTTCTTCTCAACATTGCAGCCATGCCAGTGCCACAGCCCAGCTGCAAACAAGAGGGCAAGTGCAGCCACACACTGCCAACCCCACCTTGCTTCCAAACACCATTCAGGATTTTCATTACTTGTGTCCTGGATGCATTCCTTTTCCCTCTATACAACTTTAAAATTGAAATGCCCAGCTCATGTGAACTAGAACCCCCTGGTTTAATTTCAGTGTGCTGTGGAAGAAGCAATAGTTAAGTGACAAACAGATGAGTACTGGGAAATTCATGTCCTGCCTCAGTTCTCTACACAAGAGGCTTGAAGATTGGTTCATTTTCTAACCTTGTAAAGATCCAAATGCTTACAATTAGGATCCTAAAACCACATTACCTTCAGTAATAAGGAATTCAGTGTTCTAAGCAAATAATGTAATCTGGTTTTGAATGTGCAAAAGTAAACACAGTTAACACTGCTTCCAAAAAATAATTGTTAAAGCATTGCAATGCATTTGCAAAGTCAAAATCCACATTAAGGAGATTTAATACTGAGACTTCAAACAGAACATCTGCCCCTGCACACCAGTTAACCACTGCATCTACTCACTGTAACTCTTACTGCTGACTGTATTCCTCAAGTTTCTTATCTTGGTAGGCCAGAACCTACACAATTTCCTCTGGATTTAGCTGGAGCACTGTGTGTTACAGTTCATTTTCCCAGAAAGGAAATATTTTGACAGATATATTTATATAAAACAGAAAGCTTTTCTTCTACAAAAAAACAACCAAACCAAAAAACCCAACACAAGCAAAAAAAACCCAACCTATTTGACCTCAATTATTTTTCAAAATGTTGCTCTCTCTTTAAGCAATTAATATACTTTCTTATCAATCCTCTTCGGATTTGTCGTGGACTCAGTTCTGGTCTCTACTTTTTGGGAAAAGTTCACATTGGCTAGAACAGATTTTTTCTTGTGATTATGATATTTTAGTGATTAAAATAGGTTCTTGCTGTGTGCAGTAGAACACATGGTGTTGTCCTTGTGACAAGCATTAAATCCTGTCCGAGCTACTTATTTATATTTAAAAAGTATTTTGGCTGGACATTATTACTGGTCTTTAGAACTATTTCACGATATTAAACACTTCATTTTCTCTCTTTCTTTTAAAATTCCTTTATTCTTTATTTTTTATTTTTTTAAACAAGGCACATCTCTCTCTCCTTCCCAGTTTCCCATAGCTCACTCTTTGTGAGATTAAACCATTACATTTCTAGAAAATGTCAGAAGATACTATCACAGCTTCCATTCTGAGTGAGTTGGTAAGGACTAACACTTAAAAAAGGGAAATCTCACAGCCTATCTAGCAATAATTCCTCTTTATTATTGTAGTAACATATTTGATGGGTTCTCATCCAGCAATGAAACTGAGAGCAGTGAAGTGGGAAGCACAGATACTGTAGAAGCATGACTCATTTCAGAACTGAGTATGTCTTTGGTATTTACTTAATCTTCAGCCTCTCAAGCAAAACCTGTGAATTTCCCACTCTACTAAAAAGAAGCTGGTTGGGAATGAGAAGGAAGGATGGGTTAACAGATAAAGGCCATCTTTTTAAAAAATGGAAAATGAGAGACGGTATTTACATTGTTCCCTGAAAGAAAACTAAATTATAAAAAAATTGTTACTCTAGAAAAAACCAGATTATACTGTCCCTGAATATTCAGGTTCAGATTCCCTAAGAACAGTAAAACCAGGTTATAATAATCAGCCTAAAAAGTCATCTTTTGCATCCTAAAAATAAGTTCCTTCCATGTGGAAATATTTTAATGAAAAACAGGATTAAAGGTACAGAAATGGAATCATTTGCATTTTTATCCTATGCAGAGAACATAGTAGCTTTCTACTGTTTACCTCAGTCTGCTGATTAGGGTAATAGCTTGTAGCCCCACTGCTTGAAATCAATGCTTGAAAATATCAAATCCCCCAAATCAACACATTCCAAAGGAGTTGTGGGGCTGGTTATGAATACACAGGTCAATCCAGAGGCCATATGACCTGCTCCCTCAAGGACTGACAAATAAGGAGGGTAAGGCTGTCACATCTTTTCTAAGTGACATTTTGGGAGGTCTGGACCAGAACTTCCTGGAGGCTCTTGTCTAGCTAGCTTCCCTCATCCTTCCTCTTGTTATGCTCCAGCTGTAGGGCAGTGGCAAGGAGATGCTACCAGTTGCTCTTTCTGAAAAAACCCTGTCATCACTGGAGCTAAACTGAAAGGTGGCAATGCAAAAGGATGGCCAAAGTCGAACAGACTGGCTGTGATCCTCTTTTTCCTCCAAAAGCATTTCCAAACTTCATTGTTCACCTGATAAAATTGTAAAACTAACTGTCCTGCCAGCTGTGTATCTGTTTGGTGGACCCTTGTGGAATAATGCTTGGTTCCTCAGTACACCTCACCCTAAAGAAGTCAGGAACTTTGGTGTGGCTTACTCTGTAAGATGACACCAGCAAGTGAGCTCTGGTGAGGCAGGACCTGTTTGGAAGCCAGGGTTTCTGCTGAACTGACAAAATCTCCAGGGTGTGAGACTTGCAAAGATTTTGCCTGGTAGTGAGAATACAGACAAAAACACTGACTCTTTTTCCCACTGCCTGCTTGCAATGTGAGGATGACTTTTCTTCCCTGGGTGCCTCTGCCAAGCCTTCCTTTCCTCACTAGCTGTCATGGTCACACATGAGCCCCACCCTGCACTGTGCAAATACTCTGCCTCTGCTAGCGAGAAATAAGAGTGGCCAGTCTTGCACCACATCATCCCCAATGGACCCAGGCAGCCCAGGATTTACTCTGTAACTGAAGTGAATAGCACTGGAGTGTGTGGTTCCAGTTAAACACATGTTTCAGAGCTCTGAGTTACTAGTGCTAAAACAGCATAATCTACTGGCCAACGCAGGCTTGAATTCAGATAGACAAAAAATCTAATCATGGAGGAAAGGAGAGGTAAACTTAACAGGAATACTGAAAACTAAGACACATGGTTTATTTTCCTAAAAATACATCTGCATGTTGCTTTTATAACAACGATTTGGAAACAAAGGCTATGCAGATGTTTTATTGTGGTGATGTTTCCTATTTGAAGAGAATTAGATTCTTTCCACATCACATGAAACTTTTCAAAGGTGCTGTTAACTTTTCACATAAAGAAAGTATTCCCTTGCAATGGTTCCTGACAGAAGCACTGTTCCTAAACAGAACGTTTTCCCCACCTCACAATGCAGGGGAAAAAAAATGCAGTAACAATCTGTTTATATTTTGAGAAATCTGGGAGACTCAGGCTTAACATGGGCTGAACCTTCATGAAGCTTGTTTTCAGATTTGCCAGCAGTTATATACAAGAAATTTTTTTATGCTGGTTAAGTAGTTTCTGGAAAGAAGTTTTTCTGCAAAACCAGCTGGAGTGGAGAAGAAAGTTTATTTTCAAAAAATAAAAAAAAGGTAGATTTTTTTCCAGGACTTGCTCTATTGTTCCCATATCCAACTAATATGTATTCCAACAATGTAATTTCATATTTGTTTTCATCTGCATGTCTTTGCAGCCTACAGAATTGTAAATGTTTTAAGCATAAAAGCCTTTCATCAAACCCTGTGTGCCTGGAAATGTGCCCACCTAAATCTATTCTCATAAAAGCTGTTACCTATTGTTACTGATTTTCCTTTCTCATACCCATCACACTACAAAACCACCACTGCAAATTGCACAGCTAAAGAGACTTTACATGTGTTTCCAGCTGAAAGTTGTACACAGAAAAACCTTGTATTTCAGAGAAGGATTTTTCTTATGCTAATGGCTAGGATAAGGTCTGATTGGCCAGACTGACTACAAGCCACTGGCTGAATTGTATTCTATATCTCTGAAATGAGACATTGAATATCTATATAATAACAGATTTATGAGCCCTGTACCTTGACTCTACCCTTGCACTGCATTGCCACTCAAATGGGTACACTTATAAAAACATTATAGTTCAGGTTAGAAGCACACCTTTGAAGTGGATTTTCTAGTCATTGCCCCTTGCCATGCCTTATTTCTCATCACAGGGCAGGCTTGGAATGCACTAACATCATTCCTTTTGGAGGACAACATTGCTCCTTTCACATTCCATCACCCTGGGAGGCTTTTTTTCCAGCAGGCAATGGACACCCACTGCACAGGGCCAAGCCCTCAAAATGCTTCACTGGTGGGCAGCACTTCCCAAGGGCTCCTGCCAGACTGAGACAGGAGCGAGTGCCATGAGTGATCACTACCATGGACAGGAATTACATTCAGCTTGCAAGCCCTTGCAGGTGCCCTTGTCGTCTGTGTAAGCTTCATCTTGACCGCTGCACACAACAGCTGTTTTGCACATCAGAAAGCTAGGTGAGCTTTTGCTGCTTTTAGGTATTTGCCTGCAGTTTGAAAAGAGCTGTTCTTCCTGATCCTGGATCTTGTTACAGGGGTGAGTTCCACTCCTGGCAGTATTAGTCACTCCAGTTGTCCTTCCAGAGGCAAGCAGTGTGGGGGCTGTTTTGCAAGAGCTCAACTGAGCTTTTAAATAGCCATTTGTTTAATTGCTTAACCCTTTATTTAATACTGATGTATTATTTCCTACTGAGAAAGAAAAAGATGATGACTCTTGAGCAGTGAAAGTAAGCTGGAAAGCCAGTCGTAATTGCATGACCTTGTGCTAAGGTCCCAGGTGGGAGACATAACCACAGAAAACACAGTGTCCCACTGTGCTTGCCAGAAAATCATCCGCTTGGCAGGGAGACATTTTTCACCTCCCCAGGACACCACAGGGAGTAGAGATGGTCCTGCCAGGAGCTCAGTGCTACTTTCAGTAGGGATGAGACCTGGCAAAGCCCGTTTTATCCCCCAGACATTCTGTACCTCCATATAACTGTGCTCATTATGTCCTCAGTGACTGCTTCAGTTATAGAATCAAATTTCAACTATCACTGTAGGATGGGACATGATTTCAACATGAATGCCTGTGGGGAAACTTATTTATTGGCATAAGGGACTTTATATAAACATGTTATGGCATTGTTCATCATTAGATTTATGCTGAGACACTTAAGGGCAGAAGTAAACTAGAATGACCACATCTTTTTCCTCTGCCAGTAGTGCCCATATTTCACATGGGCATAAAGAGACAGACATTTCCTCTATGTGAAGTAATGTAAAGTTCTCCTTATATGCTGTGCTCCCAGTCTTCCCTGTCATTTGATGGTGTCATTAACATCATTGTAGTGCTCATGATTGAAACATAAAAGAAAAATTTTTAATTTTACGTTTATTCTCTCCAGTAATCCTTGAAAATATTGCTCTGGGTTGAGATAAGATTAGTGGGATTTACAGACCATCTTAATGGTATAAAAGCAAGAAACCAATTTAGGTTAGGTTAGGCGAGGTGAGGAGTGGTTAGGTTAGGTTAGGTTAGGTTAAGTTAGGTTGGACTAGGCTGGGCTGGGTGAGGAATAGGGGAAATGGAATGAAGACATTTGGGTTTAGAAGCTTTTTTCTCGGGAAGCGCAGTGCTGTTCCTGCTTACTGGTACTTAGAGTGACGTCGTCGTTGGGTGGGGGAAGAGGAAGGAGGAGTGGTGATCTCACCGACAGCTGTTGCAGCTGCAGGAGGAAAAAGGAGAAAGCTCAAGAGCAGCAGAAGCAATCCAACCCCTGCAACAGGTAATATCTCTTCAGTGCAGGTGACCTAGACTGCTCAAATGCAAAAAGGAAGGGGACAAAAAACAGTGGGTGGGACGTGTCTGTGGGAGAAAAGTGCATCAGCTATATTCGTTCTCAGCAGCTCTCTTCTTCCTGACCTACAGCACTTGCAGCTTGTCATAAGGGAGGGAGGGAGGAGGAACAGAAGATGAGACCAATATGACTTAATATGCCTTAAAAGGAAACTATGTCAGCAGAGCGGCTTTTCTAGCAGATCTTTCCTGCTGAAAAACCAAAAAAAACGGAACATTGCTCTCTGGTTTCAGCATGAGGTCTGGTTCCTCATGTCAGGGTCAGGGCACGGGGGATGATGCCCGAGTGCAATGGCCCTAACAGCAGGGAAATGCTCAGTGCGTGCAGGCCTGGGTGGGACCCTGAGAGGTCCCTCCTGAGAGGTGCCTCCTGAGAGGGACACGAGCGTGGCCTTCATCCTGGCATTCTGCAAGGGACATGTAGCTGGGGCAAAGGGCTGCCCTGAGGTGGGTGTCACTGATGCGCTGGCACCTTAGCTCACAGGGGAACATGGTCCTGACCACCCTTCAGACACTGAGGGTGCCTACCTCCAGGCTTGCCTTGGATGATAGTTACCACAAAGACACAGCAGAGACCTTCATGACAAATAATAAAATGCAACCATTACACTTATATGATATTTCTGCCTGAGGAAATGCATTGGGTTTTGCAAGATAAAATGGTAAAATCCCTGCAGGTGAGTAAGAGGGAAGAGAGGCTGTTTGGGACCACGCTGCTGTGTGTACTAGTTCTGATGCTACTTACCCTTCATCTACTTTTCTAGGTTTTGAGCCCAGAGAGAAAGCAGAGAAAGTTTTCCACTAAGCAAAGCTGATACTAAGTATGATAACTGCAACCCTAGCCTTCCAATGTTATTGGCATAAAATCAGCCACAGTAAGGAGAAACTGGTAACTAAAATAGCAGACAGCAAGTCCAGCCTTCTGCCTCTGTCCCCTGCAAGACCCATGTTTGTTTCTTTCTCCTGTCATCAATGGAGGCAGAGTACTGAAACATCAGTGATCCCCCAATGCCTTCAAAGGGGAGCAACTTGAAAGTCCTAAAGCACATCACACTACAAGGGACAAATCCAGCAGCAAATCAGGCATTAGTGAAGCAAAGTGAGGTTTGGAAGATTAGCCAGGAAACCTTGGGCAGGGTCTGAGACTGAACTGCTCCTTCATGGATTGCTAATCAGTGTTTTGTCTACTGGAGTGCTGCAGAAGCAGGTTTTGGAGGTAAATGTGGAATGACGACTGCTGTGAACCTAGGGAAGTAGAGAATCTAACCAAAGCCCATTTCTTCTACCAGTGACTTTCACGTAGAAGCAGATGGCTGAATTTTGTGTTGTGACACAAAACTGTTAGGATAGTGAAGTAAGTTACTATCAGCCTGCTTTTGTTTCTCTAGGTGGAGAGGTCAGCTTTTGGATGAGAAAGACCTTAGAGAACAGTTACATTTCAGCTTCTTTTTATCACACTGAAATAATTTTATTTTATCACTTCTATCAAAAGTTTCTCTTTGGTCTTATGTACCTTTTGTGCAGTGATTAGCAAAGGAGGATGAAACAGCATTTTCAGGTCAGGCCTGCTCTTTCACACAGTGGAGAGTATCTCCAAGTGAGGGATTTGTGCTGCTCGTTCCATTGGGGCCAGGATCCGTCTGACAGTAACACCAGCACAATGCCTGCCAGCACATCTCTGCACTGAACTGGTAATATGGACCCCTCCATGAATGCCAGCAGTGTGTACACAGTTCAGTAATCACCAGTACATTTAAAGATGACAAGTTCTAACATGCAACAGCTGCCACATTGCCAAAACACTAATGTGAGGCTGCACGTACAAAAGTCCTCTTGGTTATTCCCTGTTTAGTCAAGATAAAGTACCTTAAGAATTATAAAAACATCTGTTTATTAGCCAGCCAATGAAGGAAGAGTTTGAAAAATACAACCAAATCACTGAAAGACAAGTTCTGAGGATGAGAGATAGATGTAGCAAACCAAAATTCAGAAGAGAGAAACCATATTTTATTAAATGCAACTTGAATCCAGCAGGCAGTGGAGTGCCTTTGTTTAGTTACTTTTTTCTCTGGAGGCACCCATTTTACTTTATGGCCACAGCTCACCCTAATGATTGGTGGGAACTCAGAAAATGTTTGGACATATCTTTGGTATAACAGCAAAGGGAGTCTTTGAGCCTTTGATCCATTAGGCAGAGTTCTGTTCTGGGACCACTGAGAGACACAGTTTTCACTAACTCTTTTACATTTCACAGCACCATAGAATGGTTTGGGTTGGCAGTGACATTAAAGATCATCTAGTTCCATTTAGACATCAGAGCCCCATCCAACCTGGTCTTGAACACTTCCAGGGATGAAGCACCCACAACTTCTCTGAGCAGCCTGTTCCAGTGCCTCACCACCCCACTGTAAAGGATTCCTTCCTAATTTCTAAACCTACTCTCTTCCAGTTTGAAACCATTCTCCCTTGTTCTGTCACTTGTAAACAGTCTCTCTCCATCTTTCTTGTAGTCTCCTTCCAGGTACTGGAAGCCATCTCTTCTCCAGGCTGAAAAATCCCAATTCTCTTGGCATTTCCTCATAGGAGAAGTGTTCCATCCCTCAAATAATCTTGGTCGCCCTCCTCTGGACTCGCTCCAACAGCTCAATGTCCTTCCTGTGCTGGGACCCCACAGCTGGATGCAGCACTCCATGTGGGGTCTCACCAGAGAAGAGCAGAGGGGCAGAATCACCTTCCTCAGCCTGCTGGCCATACTGCTTTTGATGTCGCCCAGGACACAATTTGTTTTCTGGGCTGCAAGTGCACATTGCCATGTCCTGTCCAGCTTTTCATCCACCAGCACCCACAAGTCCTTCTCAGCAGGGCCATTCTCAATTTCACCTCCTTTCCTTTGATTTACTAACATGTCCAAAGAGAGTGTGATTTTTTATAATGCTGTTGTAAGTCACATAGTTTACTTTATTGTTTTCTCTTCCACAGCTTTACCATGAACATGTACCTCTTTGTATATGACTTAATGCAATTCTGTGGACATTCATGGATATTTACAAATATGGTCATCAGGTTCATGACATTTGGAAAAGGTAGGATTACTTCTCTATTTTCCTTAAGCATTTTGAGAGGCAGCGACAGACACATAGAAATACCAAATTAAAGTTAAGATTCTGAATATATGTATGTCCAATATCAGGGACTGTAATTCAGTTAGAAAAATCCTCCTTTAAAAAGGCTGAACAAATTACTGGCACTTACATTCTACCCCTATTACATCAGGAATGAAGCTTGTTTTGCTAATGAGCTTTAATATTTAGCAGCATGCCATTAACATTTGACTTAGGCATAGATCTAAATGTGACTAGTTCCAGTCATTAAGGTGAATATTAATCTTACTGAAGTCACCGGGAGTGAACTGCCTTCTCCACTTCTTGAAGCTTTACTTCTGCTACCCAACAGTTTGCTACTGTGTGAGCTTTATTTCTCGACACCTCCAGCAGTGATAGGGCAAGAGGAAACACAGGAGTTGCTCCAGACCTTTACTGTATAACCATCCTCTAATTTTCCTCTTCACTTTGTCTGTAGATTCGTTGGCTGACACGTTTTACTCCATAGGACTTGTAATGCGCCTTTGCCAATCGTTGTCTGTATTGGAGATCCTACACATCCTTATTGGCATTGACAAAACCCGTCTCCTCCCCAGGTTTTTGCAGGTAAGTTCATTTCTCAAGACTCTTCTTCTATGACCTACACACATCAGCCATGGTTGCCCCTGGGGAAAAGTCCAGGCTGAACTACCCTCAATGTTCCACCAGCCCACTTCCTCAGAGAGGCTGATCTGCTGATAGTTTGCTAACTGCAGGAATTGAGTCCTCAGAACTGGCTGGGAAAGAGCTGACATCTCAACCTTTTTCTTTTTGAGCGAAACTGAATAGTGAGTGCCACATGCCTGGCCCACAACAGCAGGGACTCAGAAGATATCCAGGGAACCAGTCACCTGTAGAAGTGGGTCAGCCCCCACTTCTAGAGCACCAAAAGTGGCTGAGGATTCTAGCTCCCCAGCCAACCTGTTTACAGCCAGAAGCATTCCAGAGCCCAAGTTTCAATATTTAATTTTTTTTCATGCCGTTTCTCATTGATAAGTGCATATTTATTTTATAGACAAACACAAGACAAGATTTTGGGTAGCAAGGGGATGGCAGTGAGAAAACAAACAGCAAATCAAGCCTCCTGAAACATGGTTTGCAGACCATAGAAGGAAAAGAGTTGATTAAGAAAAAGAAATTAAGGATCAGAAAGATTGATGCTGGGAGGGGAAAGAAAGAATTGTCATATTCTTGCTGCAGGGGTCTCTGCCCTTGCAGACTCAAACAAATTGTGGCAACATCCAGAGGTTCTGATGCTGTTGAGGGGTTTACAGGGCATATCACAGAGTCATCAAGGTTGGAAGAGACCTTCAAATCATCTAATTCAACTGTCAACACAGCACCACCATAATCACCCCTAAGCCATACCTTCACGTGCCACATCCAGACGCCTCTTGAACACTTCCAGACAAGGTGACCAACACCTTCCTGGACAACTTATTCCAATGGCTAATGACTCGTTCAGTGAAATTTTTCTAATATCTAATCTGAACCTCCCCTCACAAACTAAAGGCCATTTCCTCTTGTGCTTTTGTTTGAGACATGGAAGACAGGAACAAACTCCACCTCTCTACACCCTCCTTTCAAGTAGTTGTGGAGAGTGATAAGGTCTCCCCTGAACCTCTTTTTCTCCAGACTAAATGACCCCAGCTTCCTCAGCCACTCCTCATAAGACTTGTGCTCCTACCCTTTACCAGCTCCATGGCCTTTCTCCAGACATGCTCCCTCCAGCACGTCAATGTCCTTTTTGAAGTGAGGTGCCCAGAACTGGTCACAGTAGTCGAGGTGTGGACTCACCAGTGCTGAGTACAGGGGGACAACCACCTCTATGGTCCTGCTGGCCACACTATTCCTGATACAGGCCAGGATGCCACTGGCCTTCTTGGCCACCTGGGCACAAACCAGCTCCTTGTCTGCTGAACAGCTGCCAAGCCACTCTCCCCCAACCCTGTCCAAATCCCCTTGTCCAAATCATTGATGAAAATGTTAGACAAAACTGGCCCCAGTACTGAGCCCTGGGGAGCACCACTAGTGACCAGCCACCAGCTGGATGTAACTCCTGTCCCCACCACTCTATGGGCCCAGCCATCCAGCCAGATTTTCACCCAGTGAAGAGGGCACCTTCCAAGCCATGAACTGCCAGTTTCTCCAGGCGAACACTGCAGGAGGTGGTGTCAAGCATTTTACTGAAGTCTAGATAGACAACATCCACAGCCTTTCCCCATCTACTAAGCAGGTCACTTGGTCATAGAAGATCAGGTTGGTCATGCAGGATCTGCCTTTCCTAAACCCCTGTTGGTCTTTTTAATTTTCTCCCTATATACCCCATAACATTCTTGTATTCCCCCACGTTACCTGCCCATCCTTCCAGAGGTGATTTTTCTTTTTTAACCTGAGTTCCAGTCTAAGTTCTCTGTTTGACCAGGGCAGTCTCTCTCCCTGCTGGCTTGTTGTATGTTCAGCTGCAGGCAGAAAACCAGCCAAAGGATCATATGCTATAGCAGAAAGCAAGATGATACTCTGTAATTTTCCTTGCCACTCTTTTTTTCTCCTGGGAGTTAATCTCAGGTTTTGGTATTTTTCTTAATGCAAGGAAAAAGCAAAAATATTGACTTGAATTTACCTTCAAACCTCCCCAATCCTTAGTATTTGAATAATGGTGAAACTCATATTCTCTCAGCAGTCAGCATGTAAAAGACCAAGAGTAGTTAGTTATGTTTTTAGTTTTCTGGATAGCCCATTTTTGTCAAATGACATATTGCATGGGTTAAGATTTTCCTCTTTTTAAGTCTCCATTAACTAACTGACTAAATAATTAACTAATTGACTAATACGCTGTTCCTTATGCTGCTCACTGAATATGGTAGCAAATTCATCAAAATGCAAGTAATTTTTCCCCTGCCTAAATCCACATGCTTTTACACTAATCTAGGGGGTGAAAGAGTATCCTGTCTAATATGACTTGTAACAAACCTCATGTCATGTGTTGGAGAGAAGAGCAGCCTGCTCAAAGTCACAAAGCAAGGCTTGTCCTGGCAGAGTTTATGTATTCCCCCACCCTGACATAGTTCATTCCTTTCCTAGCTAGCCCTACAGAAGCAGAGGTCAGGGAAGCCTGCACAAACGCTGCTCTCTCTTGACACAGATGTCATTAGTATGAAATGGATATTCTGAGAGGAAAACCATAACCTTTCTTGGGCAGTGCAGTTACTGTAGTGCCCTCCAGGGCACCATGGAGAAGGCAACTCAGGGCACTGTGACTCTCAGTGTTTGCCTCACACCAAATACGGCTTCAGATCCCGACTTGGTTCTTTCCCCAAGTGTACTCTCACTGCAAACACAACTCTCCCCCCTGCTGTCCAAGGAAGACGTATGAGCTCTTTGGTGCAGACACTGCTGTCGTGAGGTTACCTGCTTTTGCTGTGAGAGTGAAGGTTAAGCAGTTGTGTGCCAACAGGACTCCCACGTGTTTTGTCACACTTCCCTCACTGCCTTTTAGGAGGGAAAAAAGGATGTATTTTCCACAATGAACTAGGGAAGGACAGCTAGTTAAGAGATGCTTACCTTGCTGCAGCCTACTGGACTACAGCATAGAGTCAGGGCACTGGTAAAGGTGCAAAAATTTGAGAGTGGATGCCTTGTTCTGTGCTCCCACTACCTGTTCTGACTCTGAGCTTAACATATATCCCTAGATGCATCCCTTATAACAGGCACATGCATGCATATTCACAGTGAAGGTCATCTTGGATGAGGAAACAGCTGTTACAGGCAATGCCAGGGAAAAACATGGGTGGAGGTATAAATAAACTACAACCTTGACTAAAAGAAGCTGTGAAAGGACACTGTGGTGGCTGGTAGTTCTGTAGGCATTATAGCAAACAGAATATTTAAATGAATTCTTGAATGAAAGATTTCTGCCTAATATCCCATTTGTCATGGGATAGTAGCATTGAAGAAAAACACTTTGAGGTACATCTTACAGACAGTGGAAAAGCAAACTCAGAGGTATTTTCTGGAAAAACTCATTCAGAATTGCATCATTGAGGGACAAAATCTCAGGCCATTCAGCACCTGAGAAAGGCCAGGTAAGCCAAGTCCAAGTCACACCGTGAAAGAAAAATGAGTCCTGGGTGATGGATGCACTGGGGGACAGCAAGACAGAGGATGGTCACGGAGCTAGTGCAAAGGGATGCATCTCAGGGCACTTGCAGCTTGAGTGACTGGAGAAGTGCAGGAGAATATGTCACATGTCATTGTTTTCACCAAAACAGAAGTTAATAAAATGTGGTAGTCTGGACAGGGAGTAAAGGCTAATGGGACTGCTACCTTAGTAAGGAGAGAGGAAAGATACAAGAAAAGACTGGTGGTTTTGTGAACCAAACACCAGTTCTTCATCCTGTGCAAACAGGATTTGATTTACCAAACCAAAACCAGTATAGTATGGCTTTGTGATAAACCCATTAGTTTTTAACTTTAATATTTAGTAGCACTTTTCTCACTTTCTTTCATTTTAATTTTTTTTTTTTAACATTCACTAAATTGAAGAGCCATGTAAGGGTTTCAGGTACCAAGTAGGATACTGCACAGTCATGGTTACTAAAAACCGGAAGTGAATGTGCTGCGTGCTCCTGCCCAAACCTCAGCTAGCCAAATTTGCTCTGTTTCACTTACTTGATTCAAAAACTCAGGCTGCCTTGTGGAAATTTATGCCATTCTACAGAACTTGCTATATTCTATGAGAGAACAGTGCTGGGAGAGGAAGGAAATTCTGAACTGATTTTTAAAAGAAATGAAAATTGAAACCATTGTATTTATGCTTTGTGACATGTTAGCATATACTTCCTTTTTATGAATGTGAAAACATAAGACTTGTAGATTTGTTTTCTTTTTTTTTCTTTTAATCAAGAAAGCATCAAAAAATAATATTATATTTAATTCATGCAAGGACAGATGATCCATACAGGAAATGATCCCTGGCTGAGCAGTAGCACATGCTTTTTATCTATGTGTGTATGTATGTGTGTATACACACACGTGTGTATTTATATATGCACAGATACAGTGTGTATAGGGCACAGTGTCATCAGACATATACTGGACTGTCGTCTTCTTCAAGTAGCACTCTGTCACATGCAGAAAAGGTCCCCAGCCTCTGACTAGCCCCTGCATCTAGCTTTGATTTTTATGGGCTATCTAAAGGTACTAGTGCTGTGAAAGAAAACAGCACAATGTCTCAAAAGAGAATAAAGGCAAGCAGGCAGGTAACACCCTGATTTATGCAGAAAAAGAGGTAGGATGCCTCCGTCTGTCCTCAAGGGGACATCACAATTGCCCTGAGCAGCCAGGTCTGTGTCCTGTCTGCAGATATGCTCCAGAGCAAGGCCATATGTAATTTTCAGTTTCAGTGTCTGGTGGCTGCTTTGTGTACCCCATTTTGTTTGTCAGATAAGACTGCAGTCTAACAGGATCAGAAGACATACAGGGGACCAGCTTTGTGTCACGTTCAGTTTCCTATTCTTGTATGTTCCTAACACACTTTACAGACTGATTACTGACTTCCATCATGTGCAGCTAGTAGAGTGCCCCCATCACTTCCCTTGCAAAACATGAATCCTCTGATGGAGGAAATCTGTCTGTTGTGTTTCTGCTTGTGCCCTGGGGAGAGAAGGAAATCCACAGCCTCTCCACTTCCAGATCGTGAGGCTGCATTGCGGGCCTCCATAGCCACTCTTTCTGACTGCCAAGTCAACATAATTTTGGAACTGGGGATGGTATCTACCTTCCTACTGCTTGTCCTTTCTTGGCTCATGCTGTTTCTAGTACATTTCCACCCAGATGCCTCTTGAAGAGCAATGACCGTTTGGAAAATCTTCCAGCTCTGACATCTAAAAACACGTCCATCTTTTCACTATCAGGATAAAGCCTTGGCATCTAGGACAGTTTCCTGTGGCAATTCCCTGAAACAGCTCTTGTATTAACAACATTGCAGAACTCTCTCTCCACATCTCAGTCTGATTTTTAGGTCAGTAACAAAATGCCCACACCACCAATGCTGCACTCTCTACCACCCTTCATGTAACAATTTTATGTCAGGTCCTATTTTATCTGTTCTCTTCAGCACACAATCCCATTCAGTGCTCACACTGCTTTTACCTCTGTTTTGACTTCTCTCATTATAGTTGTCCTGCCATGTTTCTCCTACCTCTATTCCCTCTGGTTTCAGATCCAGTATCAACACTTTCAGTTCCCCCATGTTTTTGTCAGGTTCCTCAGCATCAGCATACAAACACAGGATGTATTACCTCTCACTTTCTGTTTCCTGACCCAACTATACAGAAGGCTGTCAACATCTGACCTTCTTGGAAATCAATTCTTCAATTAGGGACCTATGGGATCAGCAACACATGATAGTCAGGGGAGGGTGAGAGGCAGCACACCTATTTTTAGCTGTTGTGGCCCCTCAGAGCTTTCCAAGATGAGTAACCAGATCACTTGGAGATAGACATTGTCTCTTTCTGTATGAAAAATTGCTCTCACATAATTTTGCTGAATAGTGAAGGCTGCTTTATCTGACAGATGTGGTTTGCAAATTAAAAAAAAAAAAGTTTGTGCCATAATGATCCATGCAGGAACCTGTAAATATTAAGTAGCAAAACTATCACACAAACCTGCTGAGAGATGAAGTTCTTATTTTGTTTAAAGTAGAAGTAAGGAGAAAAGAGGAAACCAGTAAAGAAGAATAATTGTGTGAATAAAAACAACCTTGGTAATCCATTTTGATTTTGGAACTTTTAACTGACATTACACTTCAACCTGTGGAATCTCTAAACCTAAGGTACCTTATAGAAGACATGGCAGTGAGTAAAAAGAAACCAGTGAAGCTACACTGATTCATACCAACTGGTTAAATGCATGTTTTCTCATTCAACACAAAGAGTGTAAGTCAGAGTGAACTGGTAATATTCCGGGCGAACTTGACAAGCAGCTCTTGGTAATACTGATATATTTACTTTACATGGCAGGGCATGGATACTGTTAGGAAACTTTTCCAAGAACACTGCAAAAAGACACACTTGTTTTTGATTTCTTGAGCTTTAACATCACCAAAGTGTTTATTTTAAGCTGGAGACACTGCCTGTTTAATTCATTTTATCTCTTCATTTATAAAGGTATACCTTGTGGGTTGGATAAAGTTCAACCACTAGAAAAATGCTAAGACATAAATACTATGGCAATCATTTGCATAAGTGATAAGCTTAAACACACTTTCCCCAATGAGGAATAAAATTGAAAGAAAGTAGGAATTCTGCTTTTCCTTCCTCTTTCTGCAGCTCTTACATGGCAGAGATACCTTGGGACACAGATCTCTAAGTTATGGAAAACAATGCTGGGAGTGTGAGATTAGCACTTTCTCGCATTCTATCCCTCCAAGAACAGCCCTCTGCATCCCACTGCTTCCTGCACAACCTACAAGCAAGGAAAGCTCATCCCTGTTAGCCCTTCAGGACCCATGTGCAGCAGGAGTAGTCCTTGCTTCCTTGACATGAGCTGGCTCATCCACAGGTTTCCTTGGCTACAAACCCAAGTCATCCTGACTGGCAAGCAAACCTCCACACTTACTGTAGCAGATCTGTGATGCTGCAGCCAGCAGTGTCCAGTTCCCTGTGCTGGAGGCCAGCGGCATCTTGAACACAAGCTGGCCAAGAAGCAAAAATTTCACTGCTGAGTTTGTGCTGAGTGGCACAGAAGTAACAGCTACAGAAGGTCCTACCTGAATTAAAAATGCTCTTTTCTTTTCAGATCACTGAGAGAATAATTGTTTTATTTGTCGTGATCAACAGTCAGGAAGAAGTTCAAGGGAAATACATCGTGTGTGTTTTATTTTTCCTTTGGAATTTATTAGATGTGGTCAGGTAAGGAGTCAGGGTCAAAACCACAATGGGAAAACAGGTTATTCTTGCCAACAGAACCCCACTCCCACGTTGCAAGAGGCTCATTTAATGGTTTCAAAAGTGGCAAAGCATATTACCCATTTTAGTAAAAGCTTGAACCTTTTAAGTTACTGATTTTAATAAAAATCTACATGGTTGAGAGGCAGAGAGACTTACGGATATAAAATAGAGTAATGCATTAACATCTGTAGTTCAAAGTTTTTGACTTTTTTAACAAAAATTTAAAAGGAAATCACAACTACCTTCTGGGGAATAGCAACTTCCAAAACGGATTTACCACACTGTTGCTTTACTTTTTTAGCACAGTAGGGCAGCACCAGCAGAACTCCTTGCTAAAACAGAAAGACTGTTTTGGGTTCATTGCCCTATGCTTTCTAAAAAGCCAAAAGCTCCTGCTGCAGAGACTGAGAACTCTGATGTAACAGGACACAAATCACAGCACAAGAACAACAAACATATTTCTCAAGTGTAACATAAGCCTCTATGCACCTCAGTTTGTAGACTTACAGCAGGTGAGACATACAGAATTAAGAAGAATTTTAAAAAGACATAGCCCTCCCTCACAGCAACCTATTTATGGCAGCAAAATCTATTCTTTCTGCTGAAACAGCTTTCTCCTACTTTAAGTATATTGCTTAGGGGACTGATTGAAGAATATGGATTTAGGCAGCAAATGAAAAGTATGTTATAAGAGAGATCTGAAATAGGAAGTGTCAGGATAGATAGAGACTTTAAGGCAGCTTCAGAGTATTTGCATTACATGTGTTAATAAACTACTACTTGTACTAATTGTTTTATTTCTCCAGACGATATATTTTTGAAGTTTGTAAAGCTAAAATAGTAGAACCTAATCCGAAATTAAAGGGTTCTGTGCAGCTGGAGAGATGCCAAAAGTATAAACAATACTGGCTGTAAAGTCCCATCAGTGCCTAATAATGTAATCAATGTCAATGCATCATTATTTGCTACATTGCTAAAGAATACACTCCAGCATCACAGCAGTAATGGCAGTTGTTTAACGGGAAAGTTGTTTACTGTGGTTTATAGCAGCATATGACCAATTCAAATAACATAGTACAACTCATACAGGTTTAGAATTCTTGCCTGATTTATTTTATAGCATCTGTGCCACGTCCTAAGAAACATCCATGTCTTAAAGTGCAGAGGGATCTATTCTCATCCAACTAGCCAACTACTCGTGAAGTATTACAAGCTGTTGATGTTCTTCAACATATTTATCAAGTATTATGGCTAATGATGTCTATGAGCAAATTATGCAATGTTTTCTATACCTGATATTTCCTGCCAATACCACGAGCAGCCCATGGAGTTGTATAGAGGGGGAGTAGCTGTTTCCTTTTTGTATCAGGTTGAGATTCAGCCTTAAAAGCAACAATAATAATAAATGGAGACAATCTAGAGGTTGCAGAGGTCAAACTTGAGAGAAGACGGTACATTTCCAGCCTATCAAACTCCTCTACCGTCCCAGTATGATGCAAAATTAAACAAATTGATTAATAAGGGAACATAGAAAGCTGCTTAATGCTGTTTCCATCTGTCAAAAAATCTTGGGTAATAGATTTTCATATCTCTAGCAAGACCATGGGGCAGAAAGCCTTTCAGCTGACCAAAAATGTGATCAGACCTGTTTTTCAGTGTTTGGAAAGCTGCTGTACCACTTTAAGATCAAACCAGAATTAGATCACCTTTAGAGACTGAAATCCTGGGCATTCAGGTCTCCCAGTGAGCAACAGTGACAGCCACAGTAAGAATAAAATGCTGCAATACATTGGAGTGCAAATGCTTTTTTTTGCATGTGCTACCCCTTCTGAGGTCCAGGAGAGGGTCAGATGTTCTACAGAAGGTTAAGTTCCTGCAATTACCTTCCTGTTTAGCCTTTTCCAGCAGTGATTTAACTAGCTCAGCAGTCAAAAATTGCAATTTTCTCAGTCCCAAGTGACTCATTATGCCTGCCCTTCCCAGCTGCAATATCTCCATCTGAAATCCATTTTCTAATGGACCAGTACAAAAACATGCTTGTTTCTGATACAGCTTTCCATCTGTAGGGCTCTATTGCTGTCTGCCTGCTCTGGATAGCACCACAGACAACCCCTTTAAAACAATGAACCATCTGCTTTTAGGCAATGGAGCCTGAACAAAACTGTTGCTGACTCTGAAATTTAGTCAGATAGGCAGCTCCAAATTCTTCTGCAACTCCTTTGGATTTTTAAATACCGCCCCTTTATTTTCAAAACATCACCATTTCCTCTGCTCATCTGCTTTCCTCTTGCTGCAGGTACACTCACAACCTGTTGTCAAGGATGGGAATATACTACCTACCACTGACATGGCTCAACTTCTCACTGTGCATCCCACTTTATCCTCTTTCAGTTCTAGCTAAAGGTAAGGAGGGTGGGAAAGGTACCAACAACTTACTTCCTCAATATGCATCAGTAAAATGTGATCACTTCAACTGCCATTTGTGTTTAACATAATTCTTGTGTTGCCAAAGCTGTCACAAATGTTTATGTACCTTCATATTAACCTGTATGTCACCTGTCCTACTCTTTTTTGTTTTTTCTTCTTTAATAGAGGCTCTCTGGGGTTTGGGGTTTATGTCTGGTGGGGTTTTTGTTTGTTTTTGAATTGTTTTTTAACAATATAGGAAAAGGTTCCTTATTCTGAGTAAAGCAGAAAAACACTCTCATAAAAGACAAACATGTTCCCCCATTCCAGACAAATACACTAGACAGCAGGTTCCAAAGGTGCCTTCGCCCCCACTGAGGCTGACCTTACTGGCTTAGGCTGTACTTGGCCAGTTGTACTTACTCCCAAGAAAAGTACCCACTGAGAGTACACTGAAAGCACTGCAACTACAGGACGAACTTAATGAATAGGAAATACTTGCTAATTCTAGTATAAAGAGCAATTAGCACCTCAGACCTACAAAACTGAACTCAAGGAGAAAATGTTCATATTTCTGTGAATATATATGAATGCACATGTATATAAAATACAGTTGTTTGCGCTTTAGAAGTAATTAACTTTTACACAAAGATTTTGACTAAGGATTTACCATGTTTTTACAGCATATGCAATTTGTGTATCGCTGCCTTATTTTGAATCCTTTGGTACATACTCCATCAAGTTACCATTTCCATTCACCTTCTCAATCTACTTCCCCTATGTTCTGAAAATGTACCTGCTAGTGCTCTTTACAGGTAAGTCATCTGCCAGAAAGGTGGGTCTCAAGGCAACTAGGATGCCTACAGCAAGAAAAAAATCTAGTCACTATTGTGCCTTTCACAAACTCTAATTGTCTCTGCCACATCTTCTGCAGACACTGCAGGAAAGTGCATGACCACCTGTTTTGATTTCCAGTGTCTTTCAAACACACATAGTTGAATTTGCAAGATATACTATGGGTATTAGGCATAAAAATACAAAATAATAGACATGTTTCAGTGGTCCTGGCCTTACAGCTAGTTAGTGAAGTTTTCTTTTTTGTTTGCTTTGTTCTTTAAAAAAATCAATTCCCATTTGATCATACTCTTGTTCTGTGCAACTACTCCTCACTCGTTCCTTCTGGTGGGATGAAAAGTTATATCTAAATTAAGACTTTTACAGCTTGATTATTCAAAGGGATGAAAAAACTAGTCCACTCCAAAACTTGCATGTAAATAGATTCCTTCTCCTCCTTATCAAAATACTTTTGGAAAACTTGGACTGTATTTAGCAGCATTATAGACAAATCTTTATTCTGCCATTGACTTTAATATTAATTTGAAGGCTCTTATTTTTGTGATGTAGTGTTCTGTTACCAAATACACGGAAGGAACTGTGCCAGGTGAAGGCTCCTATTGTTCCTTCCAGATGAATTCATGAGAGTGTGGACTCTACTCCCTTGTTTCTTACACCCTTTTGTGTTTTAATTCAGGTATGTGCTTTATCATCCAGAACATCTTCTCTGAGAGAAAGTCCCACCTAGGGACAGGCAGCATCAAAAATAAAAGAAACTAAGTCGGTATTTTGTTTGGAAGCACAAAATATATTCCTAGCAGACTGCTGCATATCATAGATTAACAAGAAACTGGACAAAGATTTTTCACTGCAAAACACCTCTTCGTATGTACATTATCTGGCTGTGTAGAATTTTCAGAAAGGCCGTCTCTTGAATGCACCTCAAAATGGAGTAACTTTTGAAAACTTTTGAAAGTTTTGCCTGAAAATGGTCGAAGTTTTTAAAAGCAGTATGTTTTTTCTAACATATAGTATTCTGAAAAAATGAAGAGTGTCTCCACTCACAATCACACCAACAACCCTTACTTCACTGTTAATTCTGACTTCATTGGCAACAGATATTCTACAATGATAATACCGTTTACTCTGTAAGATTACTTCATATTAGGCAAACATATACGTGCTTCACATACAAAAGCTAAATTGGCTGGAACTGAACTTCTCAAGGAGCAGAAGCCAGAACCTTTAGAACCTATGAGACTGATATGCTGATTAGCCCCAGGCACGCAAAAAGGATGCCTCACATTCTGACCCAACCTTCACTTAGCAAAAGAAGATTCCAGAAAATGCTGCTAAACCTGAAAGGCAAATGATCAGGTACTCACCTACTATATATTCAGGGGGATATTTAAGGTTCAGAAATAAATACTTATAATCACATGTTTGCCATGTCGGTCTCTATTCCCACAATGATTTTCTTCCACGCTGAACAGCAGACAGATGTGTGCAAAAGAAGTGTGATGTAGTCAGGCCAAATATGTGTTGTTCTTTAAAGGGAAGTGAATGACTATCAAAAGCCATGTGCAAAATTCTAGGCTTTTTACTCAATTGCATTGCTCCTCACACTTCTGTAGGACTATCTGTGAGAATACAACACAGGCTCTTCAGAGGTTGCAAATGAATAATACCAACAGCAACCCAGTGGATTGTCCAGGCAAAAATAGCCAAATAACTCCTTTTGGCTGGCAAGAGCTTTTCTGATTATAGATTATCATCTACATTTCAATTCAAGCCGGTGGAGGAGAAAAGTGATGCAATATTTTTGAGCTTGACTAAAACTGTGGGGAGGGAGGCAAGATAATAGCAGGAGAGAATTTAATAGGAAAATAAACCTTATCACAATATGAAGAGGCTTTTGCCTGTGTAACTTTTTAAACCATAGCCTAAGAGGTTATATAAGGAAATGGAAGCTAAACTAATGTGTTATGAAAGGTCACTTACTATAATTTTTATATATTTAATACATGTGGAAGGCAATGCCTGCAGACTGTTGTGAACAGAGAGTGTTTGCAATCCATAAGCAACAAGATCATGCATGCAAGAGAATAGGTCAACACTGGGTTATTTTTTTTTCAAAGCACTGCAAACAGATAGGAATTTGGAACTTAGAAGAGAACAGAAGTACTTCCACTTTGAACCTCTGTCTGACTCAGACTGATTCCAGTGTGAACAATGTGAAGAAACATCTAGAACAGCTGAGTACGATGACAGTTTTGTAGAAGACAGACTGAATAAGTCCACATCAAACCACCATATAACTTGCTAAAGTTGAAAAATGAATACTTTCCCCCTTGGAAATTCCAGCTAATGTGTTTGTCCTGAAACTGCCTGGAATTAACACACCCTACAGGCTGAAACATGACCTATGATATTTTATTGGGTCTATGTGGCAAGGCTTTGGTAGTGGGGCAGCTGCAAGAATGGCCTCCATGAGAAGCCACAGGCCTCCGCCATGCCAGAAATAGATGGTTCCAGCCAGTTCCAAAACTGAGCCACTGCAGGACACTGCTGAGCCAAACAGCAAAAATAATGGCTTATCTGTGAAACTCTATATAAGAAAAGGTAAAAAAAAGTGTTATGCAGAACCTGTGAGAAAGAAGAGTAAGAAAAATGTGAGAGAAACAGCTCTGTAGATACCAAGGTCAGTGGAGGAGAGGAGGAGCTGCTCCAGGCACTGCAGCAGATTCCCCTGCAGGCCATGGAGAAGGTCATGGTGTACCAGGTTGTCCGTGTGCAGCCCATGCTGAAACACGCAAGACAACATATCCACTCTGCAGCCTGGGGAGGAACACTGTGCTGGAGCAGGTGGTTGCACCCTGAAGGAAGCTGCAGCCCTTGCAGCCCACACAAGAGCAAGTTCCTGGGAGGAGGAACTGTGGCCCATTAGGGACCCACACCAAAGCAGATGGGCTGTACTTCATGCTAGAGCAGTGCTTGAAGAGCTGCAGCTTGTGAGAAGGAACCTTGAAGGACTGTATCCCATGGGAGGGAGCCCATGCTGGAGCAGAGGAATGGTGTGAAGAGAAATAAGTAGCAGAGATGAAGTTTTATGAACCAAGTGCCACCCCCATTCCCTACCCACCTTGCATTGCCTGGTGAGGGACTAGGTAAAAGATTCAGGAATGAAGGAGTAAAGTTGACCATAGGAAGAAGGGCAGGGTGAGGGGAAGGTGATTTAATTTTGTCTTTGTTTCTTACCATCCTACTCTATTTGCAATTGGCAATAAATTATTCTTCAAGTCGAATCTGGTTTTCTGACAGTGAATGGTAAATGATCTCCCTGTCTTTATCTTGACCAACAAACTTTCCCACCCTATTTTCTCCCTGTGCTGTTGAGGAGGTGGACTGAGAAGCGACATCTGGAAGCCAGCCGAAGTCAAAGCTACCGCAGATTAAACCATGTTTATTTTTTTGTCACTGAGTCTTACAACAGGCTAAAAGGCTGGAATAGGAAAAGGATTCTTTAAAATTCACTATGGAGAGGATCTCAAACCTAAACTGCAAAAAAAGGCACAAAGTTAATGAAAGAAGACTTCACCTCATTCTGGTACAGTGGTAACTTCAGGCTGGCCACTGGGATATCCAAGCAGTCAGATTTCCATGTGTGACCACAGCAGGCCATTGTAACTCAACATATTAGCTCCAATGCCTCATGAGAGTTTTTGGAAAAGCTCTGGATAGGGCAGGCAAAAAGATGTTTAAGAAAGAGTAAAGTATTAAATAAGGAAAACAGCAGAGTCTAATCTAATTAAGATGGTAAAGGTGGAAAAGAGTTGCTGTACTGTCCCTTTTCCCTAGAGGCAAAGAAAAACTCTCTTTATGGGCAAAGAAGGGTAAAAGAGAGTAGTAAGTGGGAAGAAAATTGCAGCTGTCCTGGAGCTGCAAATATAACAGCCATCAGGATCATTAACTTATTTCAGTGATCTTTATAAAGCCGCTGCAAAATTGACAGGTGTACCACACCTTTCAGAAACACTGTTCACACTATATACTGGTAATGTCTTGTCACTACTGCATAAAAACATTGTGTTATTTCTAAAAAGAGGATTATTAGTTAAAAAATAATGCTCACGCAGAAGTTTGTTACACTAACACATACTTCAGTAAATGGGCTACAATCCAAACAAATTTTACAAGTTTGTTTTATTTCCATCCACTCCTACAAAGCTTCCATGAACTAAAGGAATATTTCACTCCAGCTTTCGATGTTCCCAGATGTCCATGAAACAACTCAACTGTAATTCAGCTGAATGTGTATTTCTCATTTAGATTCAGCATATTTGCAAAAAAACACCAGCCCATAAATTGAAAACAAAATACTGGTTTTCATCTTAGGAGTCTTTACAAGGAGGAAAGAGGGTAAACAAAAAACAAATTAAAATTAAAACAAAACCACAATTCTGATAGGAAACTTCTTTGAAATTTGGTTTATTGGTGTCTGAGTCATAATATTATGTTTTCAAGTATGAACAGTTTTCTTCAGTGGATAAGATACGGTGTGTAGCTACCACCCATAAGCTTTAGTCCATACTGCTTTTTTCTTGAACTCAGCAAGAGATCTCAAGGCCAGAAGTGTAACTGTGAAGACAGGGACAAATTAAATTAATTTGTGCAGTCCAGACTGGGAAGGATGTGAGAGTATTCTCCCTAGTAATTTTCTTAACACAGGGATAGGTGTAGTTCTCCTTTCACTGATTCTTTTCATTAATCTTTCACTTTTTAGTCCAATGGTTTCTGATGCTACTACCACTGTTTTCATGGTTTCACCAGTCTTTACACCCCTGTGAAATGTGATGTTGTACGAGGCCTTTCCTCTGCTTTATGGCATATCTCCTACTGAAATCACATCACATTATCTGCTAATCAGTCTATCACTCAGGTACACAGATAGTTGATCACACTGCAGAAAGTTCGAATGCGGAGAGCAATGATGCAGGAGGGGAGATAGAAGGCACTGGGAACAAAGGAATCACAAAGTCTTAAATCTCCGTACAATTCACTGATTGGAAATGCAATTCACTGATTCCTTAATTCCATTAGAAAAGGTTATGTGTCTAGACAAAATCCAGTAGCCAAATTAGTCACAGTCTAGTTATTCAGAAGGGACTTTTGTGTTCTAGCATGTAAAAGCAAAAAACCAATGAAAAGTTCAAGGGGAACAATGACTTATCTCTATCAGGGTATACTGAGAATATACTGTGTATATTAGAATCCTCTGATATACAGAGGAGATTCTCCAACAGCCTCTGGCATTGCTCGTGGTGGAGATCCGCAGACACAACAGGAGAATTTATCAGAGTGAGTAAAGACTGCCGACCCTCCGAACAGGCTAATTATCTTAGTAATGCAAAGAACTTATCACTGGATTTCAAGAAGCCTTTTTGAGGTCCAACAAATAGGTGATCCAGAGAGGAGCCTTGTGTTAATGGAAGGAATCACAAGTACACTTAATTTACTTCACTTGAGAGTATTTGTGGTGTCCTCTTAAAATTACTTGCACTGATTTATATTCACAATCCTACATATTTAGGTGCACAATGGGATTCATGCTAGGGCCAAAGGCCCCCACTGTAATTCAAAATATCATCTACTTTCCATCTTTATTTTCATGTATCTTTTCAGCAATCCTCACTCCTCTTTCCTTTTTTTTCAGACCAATTTACTAGGCTATCATTGCCCATCTCCTATCCCTTCCCCACAGTGCAGTCTTCAGTTACTTCTAAGTTTTGTGATTTCTATTCTAGTACTGGAAGGTTTCCAAACAGTGTGTTGCATTTTATTTATAAAAATATTTATAAATATAACTTCAAAACAACAGACAGATCTATGACTGAAACAAGCTTGTCGAACTAGATGTACCTTTAGGTCCTTTGGACCCTCAGTGCTACATAGTAAGCATCAGCAGATGAGAGAGCAAATATAAGATGCTACAGACAAGAATATCAACTTACCCGGGAAAGTGTTGTTAAACACAAAATACAGCTCATCTCACTCCTTTTAACAACTACATTTTGATCTGCCCTGATAGTTATAAAAAATAAGGACCCAATTAAAAATAGCTTACCTTTCAGCAGGTCCACAGAAGACTTTGATAATGCTTCCTTAGGGCTTTCCATCATATTGATCAGCCAGTCAATAAACTAAAGATTAAAACATACAGAAAATCTGAATTTAAAGAGCACCTGTATCAAAATGTGACAAATTCTTTTCAGTTTGACAGGCAACATCTGATCACTGCTAATTTCAGTTATCTAATCAGAGGCAGTGGCTAATGAAGTTTCTGCCCAAAGTATCCAAATGCCCCAGAGTACATCTCACTGTCAGTGCAATTCTTCCCAGCTGAATCTCAAACTCCCTTTGTTCCTTCTCATTATCTCAGCAACAAGTCTTTGTAATGAAGAAGGCACAGTAAATAGTTCACCACCATCTTGGCTGTTCATGCCTTTAACCTATTAATATGATTCTTTCTTATCAGTCTCTAGTCCAAATGTTCTACTGTGAATCCTTCAGAACTCTTATTGCCTTTGTTCCTCTTTTGACCTCTCTCATTTTTTGCTGCTTTTCTCTGGCAGTATGGAGTGTCTGGAGGACAACATGGTATTTCAAACCTACAAAGATGACTTTGAAGGCAAGACCTCAAATTCTTCCTTAAAACCTAATTCACACTTGCACAAGAACAGTTCACCTCTGCATTCCCCCCACATTTTGAATTCTGACTTCAGTCATAACTCTGAGCACAGGAACCTGCACAAAGGAATGAGCTCTTAACAGATTCTCGTTTGCACAAAACAGCTAACTGTTAATCTACAGGTTTATAACAGTATTTCCACATGTATCAACTACACACAATCTACAGTAGTTTGCCAAATTAGGCATAATTTTCCACACTTATTTTCAACTCATACTTGAAAACAAATGATACAATCTACAAAGACCAACTCTGATTGCCCTAAATTGACATTATCATGTGTCCAACTGCAAGGGATCAGTTTTTCAGTGCTTTACAAGACTGACTTGCTACCAGCAGCTCCCAGTTCTCCCCTCAGAACTGTACCTTCTAAAGAGTTTGATTTCCAACTTTTGAATTTTTTTCTTTGCAACTCTCCCATTTTCCTTGAGAAACTACATTCATATCTGATTAAAAATAAAGCGATACAGCAATTCAGAACAAATAATTGCCTAAGACCTGAGCTGACTACTAGAAATGGGGTGCTTTCTGACTCTTGTAAAATGCTTACCATGACACACAATTTTACCTTCTGTGCTTGTTCTTTCCAAGGTTCTTTAGCCAGCAAAAGGGAAATGCTGCTTGGAAGTAGAGTGAGAGTCTCTTGCACAGCAAACTTGTCAGTGGGGTGCTTGCCAATGTGATCCTCAGATAATTCTGGCAATATTGTGTGGTGCTTCCATAGTGACCAGTCAGCACTGAGGCCAAGCAGTAATGGTGCACTATGGTCAGCCCAGGCCACCACAGAAGCTGCAAACAGCCATAGGAGAAAATCTATGCACTAAACAGGACACAAATTGAACAGGCAAAAATGAATAATACAGAAGAGGGGAAAAAGCCCAATTAAAAAAACCCAAGAGAACAACAACAAAAAAATTCATCCAAACAAGAAACCAACCCAAAACACAGGATCAAATCCCAAATAGTGACTTGCTCTTCAAAACAATAATCTGAAAATTCAGCTAAAACTCAAAATGCAAGAACTAAAAAGTTCTTAATATTCTTCCATACTTTGAAACAGCATCTCTTTCTAATTCAAACTACAATGTCTACAGAAAGAAAATAAAAACAACACCCTTCTAAACCCATCCTTTATATTAAAGCTGATATACATTTTGTTTAAAATGGGGAAATCACTTCTTCACAACAACCCATTAAGGGAAATCAGAGATGGTCACCCTTGTGGTGCTTTGAATGGTAGGGAAATATTGTAGCAATGTAACAATACCTTTCTGATGCATGCTACAGCTTATTTTTTGTCCTCAAACAGAAAACTTAAAACATTATTTCACAAAACTGTTCAAGCCCTCTCAGAAACAGCAACTACACACATTTGACCTGCTTAGACAGTTCTACTAGTTAATTCAAATTTTTCCTTCAATTGTTCTAAATACGGTAACTTTGAAGTAATTATTTCCTTTAGTTGCCTTTAGCTTTTATCATAATTTAAATGTCAAGGTTATTTTAAAGTAAGAGATTTAAATAAACATTCCTTTATTAAACACACATTCATGCACAAAAATTGAGGAGATTTTCTCTGTGGAGGTAAGATCACAATCTTCTAAAACATAAAAGCATGGGAAATAATACTTATTATTAAGGAAGAACGTGAAATGTATCAGAACCTCCTTTTTATCCTGTTCCAAATTATTTTCACAGCATGTACCTCTTTAAGATGAACATTTTGTAGGGGTATTGACTTGTATGCTACATTTCTGATGTAGCCCATTAGGTCCAGCAGCCAGTCCATTCTTTTCATAACTCCTAGGAAAAGAGTAAAAGCATTGACTCATGCAGAACACTAGAACACACTGTTTTTCATTAAAAAGCAAGCCCAGAAAATCACTATAGAAAGAAAACACTGACTATAGAACAACAATTACCAACACCACTATCCTGTTTGATTCATGGTTGCCACTGACAGAAGACAAAGGGGCCTTTAAACAATACAGAAACTTTGCTTTTAATGCAGGCAACACACTGAACACACAGAAAAACACTACAGAACCTTAAGCCTCCCTTAAGTTTTTGCCTCAGTACTTCATCTAAGTCCAGCACTGATGTCACTGTATGTTGGGGAAGAATGAGGGGAGTGCTGCGAAAGGGCTCCTGCAGCATTAAGAGGATCAGTAGAATATGGTCAAGGCATGCAAATAAAATTAGCTTTCAATTCAACCCGAGGATGGAACACAATACATTGATTCAGATACTGCTGTCCATAATCTGTCCTATCTCCTACAAACCAATAAGCATGTTCACCTCTGATACCATGTCACTTCATACACTACCATTTCAATGTCATCTGTACAAATGCCCTCTTTCATGCTGCCTCCTCTTTTACCCAAAGAAGCCTCACTTCACTCAATTAAAACTCACTATTGTTTCAAGTTCTTCAAACACAGCTGGCAGCTACTGGCATCTGGCAATATAATGCTCTGAGGTTGTTCTGTGAACACAGGCAGACAAAGACCATTCTGCCATGAAAATGAGACATCATTGTCGCCTCTTTCTATTGTTTCTTCCTGCTTTATCTTTCTGTGTGATTCTCCTACTTCTCTTGCATCAGCTCCAGGGCTCTACCAGACCACTAGCTGAGCCACTCCAAATCATTAACCCAGCAGATTTGTTTCCTGTGTTAACTCAGCGCAACCTTTTCAGAGAAGCAGGATATCTCCTTGGTCCAACCAAGGTAACATCCCCCCATCTACTGTGTCACATACCACTAAGTCAGATATTAGATCTGAAGGTTAGCAGGTCTCTGATGTACTGTGTACACTGATGACCTTACACTACCTTACACTGGAAGTCTGAAAAGAATGGGAGACATGGACATAGTAAAAACTCCGGTCTGCAAACCACCTTGAGGAAATAAATAACTTGTAGCTGAACCACAGAAAAATAAAGAACTGGAGAAAAATCTAAAAGCAATGTTTGATAAAAGTATTTGAATAATACAAAAATTCTGAAGACAGCAGTTTCTAATATGGATAAATTTGGAAATGCTTGGGTTAAACCAACTTAAAACTACTTTAAAAGAATCAGGGTAGATTCATCAATATCTGTTGATTGTGTTGATTCTTCTTTAAGCTTGATCTTACCTGTGTTTTCATGTCTTACAATACGAGCATGATAAAAACCATACAAGAGCATCCATAAAATATTTTCTTTCTGGTGATATCCTGCCACAGTGTCAATCACAGCACTCAAGTTCATCAGAGACAGTCTGCCTTGAGAAACTAAATACACTTTTGTGAATATGGCCTTCTCTATATTGTTCTGCAAATGCAATTAAAAAAACATGTTAAATTGAAATGTCCATTTCTTGTGGGAACAGTAAATGCTGCATTACTCTTTATAAAAAAGTAAGAAATTCCTTGAATATCTAGCAGGCTCATTTTTCCTCAAGATATATTATTAAACAGATGACTGTGCATATTACTTGAACTTGACACTGTTCCAAATAGTCTAGCAAAGTGCAATTCAATACAGTTTGTTTTCATACTGTTTTAAATTTTACATTCCCCTTTAAATTGAAATGGGCCAGCTTGACAGTTCTGGAGACTGAAGTCTTCTTGCAAGACAAATTCACTGCACTAACAAAAAAAGGTTTTGTTAAGTGGCATTTTCCAGTGTGGAAGGAAGAACTAAAAAACGTAAGGAGATACCAATGCAGCTTCCCTAAGTATTTGAATGCTTGATTCTCTAGGGAGTCGGTTCGCACATAGAACAGCATGACTTTAAGTCATGGATATTTGTTTATAAAGGCCTGATCTGACACCATCAAGTCCTTCCACAGAGGTAATTTCCTTAGCATTTCAGCTGCTAAGAATTCCGCTGCAAATTGATTCCACTGGTGAGCTATAATTTGAAAGCTTTTCTATTCCACTGTCATCCCTAGTCATCTTATCCATCAGGAAACATTCTGAGTGTGAATGCAAATACAGCAAGAGTCAAGAATCACAGGATGTTCAGTCAATTATTTCACATTTTTAACAGAAGCATGGATCCACCAGTTCAAGGACATCTAGTCACCAGGATACAATCAAGCAGGTTGTTATTTTAACCAAACAGAAGTATGGTTTGCTGTTTGCATCACTGGCCTGGGATTCAGATCTAACATCAGTCCTGTTCAGCTAGTAGAAATAATTTCACAGAGTCACAGAATCGATTAGGTTGGAGATCATTGAGTCCAACCTGTGACCAAACACCACCTTGTCAACTAAACCATGGCACTAAGTGCAATGTCCAATCTTTCCTTAAACACCTCCAGGGATGGTGATTTCAGCAACTCCCCTGGGCAGCCCATTCTAATGCCCAATCAGCCTTTCTATCATTAAATTCTTCCCAATGTCCAACCTAAACCTCCCCTGGCACAGCTTAAGACTTTGTCCTCTTGTCCTATCACTAGTTGCCTGGGAGAAGAGGACAAGCCCCACATGACCAACTTATTTAAGACTCTCTCAAGTTCAAAGTTCCCAGGTGAAATCAGCAGTATTTCAGTTGCCTTGAGAAAAGTTTTGGATATGAGTTCTTCACACTTTTGCTTCCCTCTGCTGCCTGCAGATTAGATTCAGAACACTCTTACTTGCATAACAGATAAGATAATTAATGCTCTCAATGAGCTAAAGCACTCTTGTGACAACAAAATGATAAGGTATGCTTGTTTCACGTGATTTGGTGATAAAAGACCAGAATTCAAACATAATTACCTCTGAGATCTGGACAATGCGATCAATCTCTGAATCACCCATTTCTGATATACATTTTGCTACATCAATATATATATCCAGTTCATCTCTCTGCAAACAGAAAAGTAAATGCAGGTTTAAACACCTATTTCCAGATTTCTAGGAGCTTTGTTAATGATAATGATGCATAATTAATCTAGTCTCTAGCCTCATTTTAGTTATCTATTTTAGAAATTCTGTATTTGCTGGGGAATTCAATGTACTTCATTATACAAGAATAATGGTATTTGAGCTTGTTTTATTTTTAATGAAAAAGTGCCCTTCCTTGGAGGTATTTTCTGTAGCTAGATGGTTTCTTTAAATCACTGTGAAAAGCTGACTCCTTGGGGCGGGGGGGTGGGAGGCAGAAAAGTCTTCTGATTGTTCTCTGCTTCTGTTTCAGTAACATTTATTTCAGCACTACTACTGTAATTTTCCATTACCAAATTATTTATGAGGGAAAAGCATATATTAAATTGGTTTCACAATGTCATATTCTAAAGTAACCAAAATAACTTCAATTGAAATTATGCTGCTGTCTTAACTGTTAGAATTAAAAATTGTACATCTAATTCATATTTCAAATCTGATGGGTCAGTGCAAAAGATGGGACTTACCATCACTAAAAATATCTACCTACAATGTTCATACACATTATACTTCTTACCTGAACCTCATTTGGAAGAAGGTCATATATTTTCTCTACCGCCTGGCACAGAAAACTCCAGCAAAACTGGGCAGGATTGGGAAGTTTCATTGCCTGGATGAGCCCATGTAGAACACATTGGCAAACTTCTGGGGATTTTTTGCTATTCTTCACTTCAAATTGTTGTATCAAAAGCACTTCTGTAAAAGACTGCAGTTTGTCTTCTGCAACATGTTGCATCCACAGGGACAGGGACATGAAAAGGTACTTCAGAGTTTTCATCTGAAAAGAAAAAGCTTTTGCTTGGTTCCAGATTCTAGTTCTTCACTGACCTTGAACTACTGTCATAAAGGATGAAATTATAAAAAAAGGGGCTTAAAAACAACTTAGAAAAGCACTCAGAATCATAACCACCTCTCAGTTATCCTTCCCACTTGAATTATTTGAATTAAAAAAGAGTTCAGACATGCCAATATTCTATTTTTCCTGAAAATTGAAGAACTTACTTTCCATGAACCCTAAATACCACATCTCTGCATGGGCAGAACACTTTTACTACATGGTGCCCATTGCCTTCCTACATAAAGCATACAGACAGTCTAGACAGCCAAGGACAGAAGTACTGTAGTCATGCCACCATTAGTGTTCCTAACTAGTGAGGAAGAATGAATTTCCAAGCCCCAGAATAACCTTTTTCTCACTAAAAATACTTGATGAACAGTATTTCTGAAGAATTCTGAACCCAGGAATCCTTTCCTTGTGATACACCCTAAACATCATCATTGAGGAATCTTATGGGAAATAGGTGCTGAGCTCCCACAATTCTTCTGACATACATACGCTGAGACTGTAGACAAGAGGAGGTGCCACCCACATGCCCAAAAGCATTGCTGCATTTTTAGATGACTGGGCCTGAGTCACAGCCAGCTGAAGGCAGAGGTGTTTTACCTCATCACCTAAACAGAAGAAAACAAATATAAGTTACAAAGAAATTATTTTCCCTTTAAATTTGTTCTGAAGTCATAAAAGAGAGGAAGGCTACTGTTCTACTAGAGCACTATATTAAAACGTATTTTTCTAGATACGCTACTTAAAGCTTTTAAAACATATATGTCAGAAGAACCCTCTTCCCATTCATGTGCTTTCAGGAACAAACCACAGTGTTTGTCCATGTTAATATCAGTTCACTCACAAAAAAAATGCTGAAATGCTAAGAAAAGTAAAAAAATCCCTCCTTGCCAAATAAAGATAGGATTTAATCCACAGAAGGAAAAATGAGTCAATATCCCTTCCTGTTAAATGTAAGGAGTAATTAACATGTTCCTACTCTTCCACGTGTCATAAACAGACATTAGTCGCCTGTGGATGCTTGGTTGCAACATTTTCCAGGTTAGCACATGGAAAGACCTTACTCCGCATAGATGTTGGGATGGTTTTGGAATCCTTATTGTTTTCTCTTTAAAGTCCTCTTAAGGACTGGTACAGTCTGTTTCTTAATAGAGGAACTGGTCATAAAGTACCTCTTCATCATCTTTAGGCAATGGCACGGATTCCATATAGTTCATGACTGTTATAGCAACGTAAGTACAAACAACATAAGTATTCTATTGGCATTTGAGCCATCAGACAGAAGATCCATTACTGTTAAATGTCAGCAGATAGCTTAAACAGGTGCTTTGCAAGTTAAAATGTTCTTTCAGTAATGAAAGAAGCAATCAACATAATATGACTTTTATGAAGTTCACTAACATGAACAAAGCAAAGACTTAGGGGTCTAGTGTCAGGCTTTTTGAAATAAAATACCTTATACAAGAAGTTAAATAATTTGCAGAGCTCAGAAAGGGTCAAATTTTAACAAGATACCAATAAAAAATTGCCTCTATATTGAACTAAGACACAAATTGTATGTCTTATGATGCATAAGATGCATGATTTGCCCAAGACTGTTCAGAGCACTATTGAATAAGAAACACATACTACTTCAATCATGTTATATGGTTTCTGCTCAATAGCTGCAATAAATCCTGTAGGATGGGAAGGCAATCTGTTGTCTTCAATGTTCATAAATGAACAATCTTCGTAGTAGAATCTGTGAAACACTTCAGTTTCATAAAACCAATCATGAATTCCCAGATATGAATAAGTAACCTGGAGCACCAGACAGGATTAAGCATGTAGTCTAATTTTAATAAAAATATTCACGATACAGGTGTAGCAGAAAAAAGCGTGTAAGAGTATCACATTTCTAGGTGGACTGTTACGTTGTTAATACAGTTTTTCTGCATTATACTTTCCAGTACAAAATGAATACTGCTCATCAGCACACAGAAAGACCTATTTCTGAAAGCATATATGATCTAGGGAAAGGTATGCAACTTCTACAACACTACAGAGGGACAACCAAGGAAAATTATGCATAAAAATGTAGACTATGATGTTATCTGAAGTTTAAAACCACACATAAAACAAATGTACTGTTTCCTAGGGAAATTCCCTGATTTACAAAAGTAAGAGTCCTAAATGAAAAACAGGAATAAAAGAAATTCCCTCATATATTTAACAAGTTTCAGCTATTCATAAGGACTGCAGAGCTCAGTATAAGAAATTCTTTCAATTATTCTTAAAACTGTCACCCAGTGGACTTTAGTAGGAAGTGTACTTCAAACTAGTGATAGCTAGGTGAACTACCAAGCAATTCAAATGTGTGAAAAAGCTGCCTGCAGTCTCTGACATGGACACCGGACCAAGCATTTAGCTGGTACTGAAAATATGATTCAATTAGGTGAGTTTCATAATGGGCTCTTACTGTAAATAGTTCAAATGAAATATTCAGACTACTTTCAACAGTGTTTTAGGGAACTTCCAATACTGCTCTAAACTTCTGAGCTCTTATCTTCTTTAGTTTTTTCTTGAGTTAAAACAATGTCCACATGGTGATCACAAATACAGTATGCTTGAAACGTAAAAATTTGGTCTTAAAAGCATAACAAACACTTGAATCACTTCACTAACTTCAAGTCCTGCAGTAGGCTCTAAAGTTAGTGAAAGCTGCATTAGTAAAGAAGTATTGTGACAAATAAAAAAGACTTAATAGAAAATATTAATCTTACCAAAGTTTAGCCTCATCAAAGGAGAAAGAACGGATGCCCAGTTTACAGGTGGATACTGATGGCTTTCTCCAATTAATGCAATGGGTGCCAGTGCTACTTTCACCAGCTCAGCTGGGACAGCTTCAGGGCCTAGAATAGAAAATTCAATCCAAACCTGAGTTTTATACACACACATTTGGCTGAACAGCTCAGCAAAAAACGTGAACACTGCATTGAAGTTCAAGCTGTAGTGATGAACTAAAAAGCATTATAAAATCTTTATTTCCTTTTGCATCTGAGAATCAGCTCTCTCTTGTTTATAATCAACTGCTGTATTTTTAAAATCAACCTAACTAAAATGGCTTTTTGTTACTGATAAACAGAAATTTTCTGGTTCCTTGTTCTTGAGTCAACTTAAGAGTTAAATACAGATATTCCTCATCTAGTAAGGCAGTATTTTTGCATTTGCTGTTGGGAGAACAGCAAAGTTTTCTGATACTGCTCTCCTTCCTTGTTCTGTAGGTGCAGGCCACAAAAATTGTCAGACAAGTGCTAACCTTACTTCAATACAGTGAGTTAACACAGTTCTCCTGAAGGCAAAGCACAAGACATTTCGATGTCCATTTAAAGAAAAACTTCCCTCTTAGGACAGCAATGAGTTCACTTAGCTCCACACGGGAGTAATCCCCTCTGCTTTATCTCCCTTAAGACTTTACTCCAAAACATCTACCTTGTAGCAGTCTTCCTCACATCAGACCATACGTTTTTCAGGCTCTTTGCATTTATCACACATAGCAGCAATCTGTTAGAATATCACTGTTACAGAGAATCTTATCCTAGGATGATTGAACTAAGAGGCAGCATAAAGTTAGCCTGATGATGGAGTATTCCTGAGGAAACAAACTAACACTTAAACTTTAATTCTCACAGAGAAGATACATCATCTCACCCACAGACAGGGAAAGGGTTTTAAAAGTCAAAAATAAAATGAGAAAACTAAAGCCATAACTACACGATTCTACCTTATCATTTCGAGTCGTACTCATTTTTGTGTTTAAATATCCCACATCACTGACATTCAAATTACTATTTAGAAGAGTTCTCTTAGCAAACAAAAGCAGGTCATTAAGGTCAACCTCCATAGTCATAAAAAATTTCCCAGAGGAATACTGTAATTTGATCTTTTCTTACCTTTCTTTCCACCTTCAGTGGCAAAGTCAATGGCTGCCCTGATAAAGCTGTTTACAGGTAAGTAGCTAAAATCTGGAGGAACTGTGAAGACAAAAAGACTGTTTATATTCTAAAACATTGTGAGCAAAAAATTATAACCTTCTGCTCCCATGTAATTTTAGGGGTCAAATTGAGCCATGTTTGAGCTCATAAATGCTGTAGGTGACTGTATTTAGACCACAAGATTGATAAATGCAGTCGCCTGTCCACCTTTAACGCAAGCTGAACATTTCTGGTGGTGAGAGAAGTCAGGTCTGAAAAAACAAATTTCTTGACCAACTGAAAAGTCAGGGATAAGAATGTCCTTCCTTAAAAACATACTGGGCACTGCACGTTGGGCTTTGAAAAGGAGAGCTTAAAAATTTTAGCAAGGTTAATACAACAGAGACATTCCATATCTATCTAACCACAGGCATGTGTGTCAAGATTATATAAATGCAGAAACTCAGACAATCTTTTTTTCTGTGATGAGGAGGTTTATCTATATTTTGTATTATTGCACCCCAACTTGGTTTACACCAAAGTGAACAGCTTTAACTTCATTAGTTTGTGCCTATAATTGGTATTTCATCAATGATGTAATCCTGCCTTTATTTTACCAATGGATATTGAAACAACACCAGAAGGTAATGATGTACTGACTACACTGAAAGAGTACAGAATACTAGTTTTTTCAGTCAGCTAACCAGAGGACGTATTTTCTAGAAAAACACTTCTAAAAAGTCAGCGTGCTCTTGTTACGGACTAGTTTTTAAGTATGGACTTTTTCATAGAGTGGGAAGTGTTAGAACAAAGAGTAGATTAATCAGTTCTCAAGGCACAGAGTAGATAATGTAAATGTCAAACATGTGCTATATGCAGTGTAAAACCTCCTTACAGTTTATCCTATAAAAAAATAAAGCAGCAATATGTAAGTTTGACAGGAACAACCTAGAACCTTACTTTGATACTACAAGTAAAAGCAGATGTGGGGGATCTCATTCAGCACAATGATTCCGGCTTCACGAACCAACCTTTAGGTCTGGCACACAGGACCATGAGATCTCCAGTTCAAAGGCTGTCTTGTTACATAATAGGGCTGCCATGTCTAGCCTTTATTATCCAATGTGTCCCTTGTCTTTTTAGTGATATGCCATTTCTACATGTTCTTTAAGCAGCAATAATAAATCGTCTTACCAGATGCCCTGTTTTGGGTAGAAGAGAAACAGGACATGTGAAGGCGTCCCAGAAGTCTTGCTGCATTTGTCTGAAGGCCAACCTGTCCTGAGAAACTGATTATCTGTTGAGACAATAAACCATTAGTTAGACAAATTTCCCTACCACTGCCTCATTCAAGCTGGACACAGATATTATGCAGTTTCTTCAAACAGATTTGGCTTGTTTGTGCAAGGTGTCACAGTACACCAGTGCATTATCCAAAGCAGGAAAGAGGGGCCACCTTCTTACCTGTGTGAGGGTTCTGATGACTTCATTCAGCTTACTCTGAAACTGTGAGGACTGAACACTCTCAGACTTCAGCTGCCAAAGAAAAAAGCAAATTTTTGTAAGAGAAAAAAATGAAGCAACAAAACAGAGAACAGGTCCTGAAAAGACATATTACATTTGCATACATGCCTTTTTGCGGGGAAGGGGAAGAGAAAGGGAGAAAATGTACATGACTGAAAACTTTTCTCCAGTGTCACACACATGGTCCATATGATAGGAAAATGACAGACCCAATTTTATGTATTGCAATTCAGTGCCACTTGGTTTGGACCTACCATGAATTCTTGCAAAAATGTGATGCTCTAGTATATAACCACTGTTGTAAAAATGGAGAAGACACATTCTATCTGGCCTTCAAGCCAAACTTCTCCATGAGATTAAGGTACTTATTTGCTTGCATGTTCTCACCTGTATCATGCCTCCTTCAGAGCCCACCAGTGCAACCAGCCCACTGACAGCAGCCAGACGCTCCATTGTTGGAGAACCCTGGAAGCATGATTCAGGACTAGTGAGTCAATGTGATTACACAACACTACTGTAGGACAAAATACTTGTTTCTTCCAATTTAAAAACCATGAGACTATTATCACTTGTACACCTCTCATCTCAACAACCTTTTCAGGTCAGACTCCAGCATCCTACATAATACTCATACCCCTCTTGGTAAATGCAGGCTTTATATGGAGCTTCCCTCTCACTCTCCCCTATCTGAAATCATCATGCACTGACAAATCCCTTTTTTTTCTAGCACAGTCTGTATGCCACAAAATACACCAGTGCAATTCAACTCTAAAACACTGTTTTTATTGATGCTTACCTTCAGCTGCAATGTTAATGTATAAGTTTGAAGTTTGACTTCAAACACCTAATTTTTCTAAAAAGATAAATTAAAATTACTTTAACTAAAGCACTGTAATCACCATTCTTTTAGTCTAACAAGCAGCACATAATTTTACAAGATATTTTCTTTAAATAATTTAGATTTAATCCTTGAACATTGTTTCCAATTAGTAAAAATGTCCAAATTAACATCTCATTGAGATAAGCATTTCTCATAAATCATCCAAGCAGAAGAGAAACAGGTTTTTTTTTCCATTTGGCAAATAGCCCAAATATGTATTTTTGCTTCCAAATATCAATCAAACAGTGCGTTCAGGTAATCATAACTTTTCCTAGCATCACTCCTGCAGAAGCAAGGAAAATTATGTCCCTACAGCTAATTTTAAACCACACACTGTTCCCTCCCTCCTCTAAAAAAACCAAACCCAAACCAACAAGTACAAAACCCAGGATGTGAATTCAAACTCCTTCACCTCTGCAAGCACAGTTTTTATCCAGGCTGGCATTAGTCTGTTACTCAGATCTTCGGCTTTCCCATGACCACATGCTGACAATCCATGTACTATTAGACCCAAAGCTAAAGCAAAACTGTAGGTCTGTAAGATGAAAAGGACATCTTAAAAAAACAGATCTTCCAAAGAATTCTGTATTATTTTTAATATTTATTATGGAAACATTACTTAAGTATTTATTATTTCCCAATAATTAGAAGTAATGTCATTGTCCAAAATACTAGACTGCTTGCTTATTTTAAGTGTTTTTTCATGTCAAGTGTCATGGGATTTTGCCAAAGTGTCATGACCTTTGGCAAACAGAGCCTTTATTTTAGAGTAGACTTTCTAAAATGAAGATAAAAAGCTGTAGCACGAGTTTTTGTCCTGATTTCCTATTTTTCAGATAAACATTCTGAACAGCTGATTAGTGCAATACCAGGCTTTGATTCAAAATATTTGCCTCTCCTTGCCTCCTTCACTTCCAGGCAAATATTGAACAGAAGAGAACATGCACCAAAATATGGAGATTATTTTTGGGGGGTACCCTAGGACCCTACGGCTGAAACATACACCTGGAAGAAGTTGTGGCTGTGGTTATGATACATTGTCTGGAGGCTAAGGGAAAGCAAAAATTCAGATGAGCACAGATGGTGTATCTTCCTACCAAGAAAAAGAATTTGAAGAGACATGCTGTAAGAGACAAAACTTGGCAGAATGCAGGGACTAAAGACATGAAAAACTCAAAAGTACCAACTTCACTTCAAAATGCAATCAAAAACATAAAACCTGTCTTCATTTCTTACCTGGTAACTGCTATACATCTGTAGATAATGCAACAATGAATCAAGTGCTAGTCTTGGAATTGCATCGTAAGTACAACACACTCAGTATTAGTTAATGATGAAAGTAGATAAATATAACTTTCTTGAATTAGAGTCTGGGTAAAGCAGAATCCCATATGCAATATGTAAGAGAAAAACAGAACTGAAGCAAAGCCTCAACACCTGCTGACTATTTTCTGCTAAGGTCCGTAGCTTGCTCATGGCCTCCTCAGCTTCAGCTGCTTCTATTATTCCAACACTGAAAGCAGAGACACAGGAACAGGCCACTGAATAGGCAAGCACCTGAAAAAAATGAATATTTAATTCTGTTAATTAGTGTCTGATCAAATTTACTGTAACAATGTTCATATTCCTTAACATGCCAGCATAATAAAATGACAGCATTTTCAGTTTATACTTTCCAACGTTTATTCCCTCTTTGAAAGATTCTTCATTGATGTTAATGTTAAACAAACACAACTAAAGCTTGGAAATACTTCTGATTTTACAGAGGTCACACTTCTAACCTCCCAGCAAATGTAGGTATTCTCCTCAACACAAGTATCTGGTCCTTATTTATGTAAGCATACTCAGCATGCTGTGATCCCATCAGGGCTACAAGCAGGTCCAGCAGGCCAGAAAATGAGCACGCAGTGGAACTGTGTCTCACACACAGCCCACACCACTAGCCTCTTGTCCTTGCAGAAGGATTCACCAGCATTAATGTTTTTCTGGTTCCTCTGCCCCATGGAAAATAAGGAAAAGAAGTCTGAACTATTAGTAAGGCAGGAAAGCAAGTGTGCCAACTGTTTAACCTCCTCTGTACCAAAGTTAAGCAGAAGAAGAACATATGACTAAAAGGAAAGCAGAGAGCACCTACCTACTCTGCAAGACTGACAATTTGACTTGGAGCTAGTAATGCTCAGATTGTACCTCCGTCTGCAGCAGGCCAAGATTACCTCTCAAGTACAGGATTTTATCTTAGCCATTTATAGCTCTGAAATAGCCTCTTGTGCATCTCCTAAATACATTAGCATTCATCCTAGAGTGCTGGCCAAAATTTACTCATGTCATTATCTGTAGAATTCCTTACAGAGTTTTTATTTGAAAAGGGTTGTTTTTGCTTCTCAACCCAAACTATCTCACTATGTTACACAGCTGCTGTCTTTTATTTCAGAAGTTGCCATACAGAACTCAGTTTAAGCTCAGTAATGCAGCTGAAGATCTCTGGGAACAGATAGATTATTTCATAGCTGTAAGCCATTTTAATGCATGTATATACTGCCACAACAATTAAACTCCACTGAGGAAGACCTTTAATAAGGAGCTTTCAGAAGAATACTAAGAGGGGGAAGAGAATAATACTATCAATCTCTACTAAGTCCCTTAGGAAAACAGGATTATGCAACTCAGCTATTCAGCTGCTCCAGGCTTACATAGATCATGCAGAGACAGCATTGCTTTTTTGGTGCAAAACATCTGCTTGTTCTGATTCTCGTTTTCTGTTGCAAACTCTTCCAGTGTCATCATTTTTTGTTCTCCCATGAAGTGCATGCTCAGATTTAGCAGAGCTCAGTTTAAGTCTTCAGACATACTTAGAACAGCTAATGGGGCCATAGCAGCATGCATAGGCACAAGATGCACATTACCTAGTGACAGCAGCTTTCAAAAAGGAAACACAGAAGGTATATTGAAGGAGGAAGTACTAGCATTAAGGTTCTCTCTGAGAGCAACTTGCTGTCTGCTTTCCAGTAGATAACATGAGCGGCAAACAATTGTATATAAGAGACCCATATCCACAGTTATTCAGGACCTAAATTTCAACCACTTAATATGGGATTGAGGAATTCATGAAGTCCTTCAAAGAGTTATGTCTGTTATCTTTTCAGGCAGCTTCCTAGTGTCTGTGCAGCATTGCAGGTTATTTTATTATTATTGCTACTGTTTTTTCAGCAGATATAAACCCATATACTGTGAAAGAAATCACGTATTCTAGTACTAGACAGTGGTTCAAAAAAGACTTCAATAAAAAGACTGTAGCTATTAAAGGGAGGCAACAAAGTAAAAGGAAGATTTAAAATTTTTGTTAAAATAGGTCATACCTCCTGGACTGATCTACTTTGGTCCCCACTGTTGTCCAGGTATTTGCAGAGTTTTCGCAATGAAGCTGAAACATGCACTCGTGATTCTGTTTGGCTACTGTGACTCATGAAGGAAAGAACAAGTCCTACTCCTAAAATACATCCAGTGCTTTAAGAGAAAACAAAAGAAGAATTAAGTATGCTTTGGCTTCTCTGAACTCTCCTTAAACCCCAACCCTCTTGGCCTTGCCTGATAACAAGCCTGGAGAATTACTTACCACAGTCAGTGTTACAAACAGTTTTTGTTTCACACAAGCTTTTCAGGAAACACAGGACGAAAGACGAACATAAGAAGAAAATGTGTATTTAAATAATAAATCCTACACATAGTCTCATTATTCCTTCTGCCTCTGAAGACTCAACAGCCCAAACAACAAGTACACCAACTAGTATGAAGGAAGTATGGATCCAAACTTCTATGTGTGATTTATCCTGATCACATAAACTCTGATTTCCCAGTTAAACGTAATAATTGCAGATTCACTGGCTGTATTAGAATTTGGTGCTGTCAGATTCCTACAAGATGCTGGCCCATACACACATGCAACAGTGGATCAGCTTCATCAGGGCAGACGTATCTAGCAGAACTAACTGATGCTGAGGATACTTAAAACTGCAACAAGAACATAGCTTCAAAGCAATACCCTTAATAGGGCAGCTGGCACAAACAGCTTCATTGTCTCTGTCTCTTGATCAGATTTAACCAGAAATTCCATTCTGGACAAGAGAACTTTTAATAAGCTTCGCACCTGTGTGCCCATGGCAAGTTCCAAGTTATCGGTTTTGTTGGAAAACTCCCAAACAGTTCTGGCTGCCACCATGAGATACTAAAGCATACCGGACTGCTCTGATGGTGATCTCTCATTGGCATTCATCCACAATAGCTCAAAGAAACAACTCTTACCTGGAGATAACTTTCCCCCCTTGCACATCTCCCTGACACTGAATGTAGTGGGTAGTGAGCAGCCAAATGAACATGGCTGTGATTTTAGGTAATCTTCTAAGCTTCTCTTATCCAGTTTAGAAGTGGGAAAATTTACTGCTTTTACTCAGCTAGATAAAGCAGAAACCTCTGAGAGTAACTTCTGTCATATTTATAAGCTAATGTTTAGCAGCAGCTGGAGAAGAAGATGACTGAGCATGGCTAGAAGACCTGGTGTCATGGCAGTGCTATCTTTTTCCAGCGAAGAAAATTAAACAAACCTTTCTAAGCAACTAGTGTATCTGAATTCTTGAACAGCCAGTAAAAACAGGGACATGGCTTATACACAAGAGTTCTACATCCAAGTTTACACTATTGCTTGTTGGCAAAACCATACAGAAAGAAAATGGAATCTCATTAGAGCCACAGTATTTTGTGTTACTGACTCTTAATAGAGACTCAAAGCATAAGTCAGCACTAAAGCAAGACTAAAATGTCACCCACTTTGCTCCTCTTTTTTTAACTAATAATTACTTTCACTTGGCTACCTTGTTTGTGAACTACATAAAACGAGTACTTAAGTGCATATCATCCTCATGGTGCCTCAGGTTTCCCAGCAGATTTTGAGCATTATGTTGACAGAGCATCATGGTGCAGGGAGCCCTTGATGAGGGCCAGCAGTGCACACGCAGCGCAAGCAGGACACAGCTGTAAGAGCCAGGGGAAGGATGAATCTTCTCCTCTGCTCTGTGCTCACAAACACACCTACAATTCAGGAAAGACACACCTGAATTCAGGAAAGACACTAACAAAACTAGAAGTTCATGGGAGGCTACAGAGGCAGCTAGAGTCCTTGCCTTGTGAGCAGAGGTTGTGGGACCACAGCTGGTTCAACTGTGAGATGGGATGACCTGAGGGGCACCCAGAAGTATCTCAAACAATGACAGGAAAGAACTGAGATGTATCAGGGCTCTTACATGGTGGGAGGCTGAGAGGCAGTGGGCACAAGCTGAAACATCAGATATTCACATGGAGATAAGGGCAGTCCAAAAATAGAGCCAGGGTCCAGAGACAATATGCTGCCTCCAGCCTGGTGGATTTCAAACTGTGACTGTAAAGCCTTGGGCAATGTAGCCCAAGTCCATGACTGAATCATGTGGCCTCCCAAAGGTCCTTCCCAGCCTGAATGAGCTGGTGATTCTATGGAAGTATTCAAAACAGGTTGTCTCCTTATCCTATTGTTATACTCTTCTGTGTATAATTAAGGAATAAAATCATGAGTGAAAAGGTGGAGCTCAATGTGAAGTATCATCAGTAATACAGGAAACTCACTTATACTCCAGACTGGTGTCAAAGCAGCAGTCCTCCAGCACATCCAGGGACCTCATTAGAATCAAATTCATCTGTTGACCAGGTATATCACTACAAAAAGAAAACAAAACAGAAAGAAAGAAAGAAACAAAAAAATCTAATGCCTAACAGCACGAGGAAGATACTGATAAAACATGATCTCAGCTAGACCTGTAACTATTTATAAGCTGAAAACTCATGATATTTTAAACTATTAGCTTTGGAAATCTCTCTCCATCTCATTGCCTAACTTATTGATAAAAAGAAAAAACATTTACATCTCACTCCAAAGATGTCATAGGGACTCCTTTCTTATACAACATGTACACAATTTTATTAATGAACAGACATCCTTAATGGAAACTAACTGATCTGATACGGGGATGTAGCTGTAACTAGTAAGTTTTGTTGTTGTTACAAGTCAGTGCTCTGAAGAATGTTTGAGATTAAGCTTTCAAATTATGCAGGGCAGAGGAAGAGTAAAAACCATCCATAAGAAACTGTTAGATAAATGTAATCACTTCAACAACCCTCACCAAACATAACCAACCCCCCAAAATAAAGATACACACACTTCAAAATACCAAGCTGATCTAACTTCATTCTCTTTAAGAGCCTTTTAATGATTGTGTGTAGCTCAATTATCATCACTGACTAATCATCCACATAGTCCATTCCCAAATTATGTGGCTGAGTCACTGGCAGCAAGGCATCTAGACACCAAAGATGTCACAACACAAAGATTAGAACTGAGCAATGCTGCACAGTGTTTTAACAAAAACAAGTGCCTTGGAAACATTAGCTTCATCGAGTAAGTCAACAACTGCTAGTCAAATCCGTTTGATACCTGTGTTTGTGCCCCAATTAAATATTTATTATGGATATAATGGAAGACAGAATCCCTAGCAGTCAAGAGACTGGAGGAGTAAAAAGCCAAACCCACTTCTTAATTTCTCTGGAATCATGAGAAATTTTCAAATGAGGCCAGCTGTTCTGAAAAGGAGGCATTTTCTACCAACTGCAAAACATCTCTTTGCTGCCACCATAGCTGTAACGACATGCTTTAAAGAGAAGTCCGTTATACTACTTCTGTTTTAGCTCCAACTCCATATGTGTAATTCACATGATGTAGGTGGACACTATCCAGCATCCAGAGCACCACTTAGAAAAGAACCAATGAGAACTGTGAATTATTATATAATTAAGTCTTCTAGGGCAGCTAGTCTCACTTAAGAGTGTATGTGTGGCCCTCCTAGCTGACTGCTTTGCCCCTGTACCTTAGGATATTATGAAAATCAATTATTCCTCCTGAAAGAATGACAAAATACTCAGATAGCTCTGGTAAGGGGTGGATGGGGGTGAAGACTCATAATAAAAAGCATCTTTTAAGAAACACTGCAAAGCCTCTCAAGAATCATTTGCCTATGACTTGCAAATACTGTAATTCCTCAGAACTTAAAGCCATATGCAGAAAAAAGGCAGTTATTTGCACAACTACATTACATGCTGTAGTCCTTACCTCACTTTTTCTTCATACAAATGTGAGATGAACATCCCCAAACCAAGACCCATGTGGATTTGAACAGCTTGAGACTCATCAGCATTTGGTTTCCCAGGTAACCTGTCAGTCAGCATATTCAGGACTTCCTCAACCTTTTCTTTGCATGATACAATGAAAACTGGCACCAGGAGAGACAAAGCTGTGGCTGCACAGGAGCGAGCTATAATACTAGCAGTATTTTCACCTGAATAGGATTTCTAGGAAAAAAAAGAAGTTTATTTTCTTTTCTTCTTGAGGGAAGGAAATAGAATTCCTTTCCAGCTAGTAACATTCAGGACCTTAGGAATTTAAAATAAATACCTATAGAGCAAAAAGCAGTACAAATGTACTGCAATCTCACAATAAATAGTATTTCATGGAATTGCCTATGGTAACTTTTCCGTTTAGCTTACATTGTAAGCATCTTAAAACTAGGGCAATTCAGAATTTCTAAGTGTAAATAAGATTGCTAAGTATGAAACTAATCAAATGGTAAATAAGATTGCTAAGTATGAAACTAATCAAATGGTAAGACAGGAGGCAACTAGAATTTAACAGCTATTCTGCACACAAATGCTTTGGTCTACATTAGTTTACACCTTCCTTGTTAAAATATCCAGCAGCATGACCAGAAAAGGAAACAAAAACGAGCCATGATATTAATATTCTTCCTTAAGTAAAATACACCAAGAATTTAGCGAGTTGGAAAAAGTACTACTTTAAATACATCACACCTAGAATGACAAAATGTTGTAAGACCTTGCAAGACCTCAGGAATAGTGCATCCCAGTGAGCAAGAAATCAGGCAAAGGGGGCAAGAGACCTTCATGGATTCACAGGAGAGGGAAACAGGGTCAGGTCACTTGGAATGAATATAGGGATTGTCAGAATAACTAGAAATGAGGAAAGGAAGGCCAGAGCCCATCTAGAAATAAATCTGGCCAAGGATGTCAAGGGCAACAAGAAGAAGAAAATACATCAATAATGAGAGGAAAACTAAGGATACTGTGGGCCTGTTGATAAATGGAGTGGGAACCCTCATAACACAGGAAGCAGAGAAGGAAGAGTTACTGCACACCTTCTTTGCATTGGTCTTCATGGACAAGGCCAGCCCTCAGGAATCTCTGGCCCAGGAGATGAGGGTAAAGGTATGCTGGAAGGGAGACTTTCCCTTGGTCAAGGAGGATTGGGTCAGACATGTAGGCAACCTTGACATTCACAGGTCCATGGGCCCTGACTGGATGCTTCCATGAGTGCTGACAGAGCTAGTGGACACTACAGATGTGTGGCTCGTGGTCATCTTTGACAGGTCGTGGAGATGAGGAGAGATGCCTGAGGATGGGAAGAAAGCAAATGCTATCCCAGTTTTAAAAAAGTGCAAGAGAGAGGACCCAGGGAACTACCAGTCAGTCAGCCTCACCCAAATCCCTGGAAAGCTGATGGAGAGTCTCATTCTGGAGGCCATCCCTATCCACATGGATAACAAGAAGGTGATCAGAAGTAGTCAGCATGGATTCACCAAAAGGAAATCATGCTTGACCAATGTGGTTGCCTTCTACAATGGGACAATTACCCAGATGCATGAGGGGAGAGCAGTGGCTATTGTCTACTTTGACTTTAGTGAGGCCTTTGACAGTTTCTCTCACAACATCCTCATAGGCAAACTCAGGAAGTGTGGAATGGATAAGTGGATAGTAAGGTGGATTGAGGAGTGGGTGAATGGCAGATCCCAGAGGACTGTAATCAGTAGCACAGGGTCTAGAGAGCTGTCACTAGTGGTGCGCCCCAAGAGCCAACACCGGGCCCAGTACTGTTTAACTTCACCATCAGTGACTTGGATGAAGGGACAGATACCTCCTCAAGTTCACCGACAACAGAGCTGGGAAGAGTCGCTGATATCCCAGAGGGCTGTGAAGCCCTTCAGAGGGACCGTGACACATTGTAGAGAGGAGCAGAGAAGAACTGTCTGATCTTCGACAAAGGCAAGTGCAGGGCCCTGCACCTGGGGAAGAATAATCCCAGGCACCAGTACAGGTTGGGGGCTGACCTGCTGGGAAACAGCTTTGCCGAGAAGGACCTGGGGATCCTGGTGGACAACGAGCTGTCCATGAACCAGCAGTGTGTCCCTGTGGCCAAGAAGGCCAATGGCATCCTGGGGTGCATTACAGAAAATCACTGCCAGCAGGTCAAGGGAGGTGATCCTGTCCCTCTACTCAGCCCTGGTGAGGCCACATCTGGAGTGCTGTGTCCAGTTCTGGGCTCATCAGTACAACAGAGACATGGAGCTCCTGGAGTAGGTCCACTGAGGAGTGAAAAAGATGATTAAACGACTGGAGCATCTCTCTTACGAGGAAAGGCTGAGAGAGGTGGACCTGCTCAGATTTGAGAAAAGATGACTGAGAGGGGATCTCATCAATGTATACAATTATCTGAAGGGATGTCAAGAGGATGGAGCCAGGCTCCTCTCAGTGGTACTGAGCAATAGGACAAGAGGCAATGAGCAGAAACTGATGAACAGGAAGTTCCACCTGAACATGAGGAAGAACTTTACTGTGTGGGTGACTGGGCACTGGAACAGATTGCCCAGAGAGTTTGTGGAGTCTCCCTCACTGGAGATATTCAAGAACCCCTGTATGCAATCCTGTGCCATATGCTCTGGGATGACCCTGCTTGAGAAGGGAGATTGGACCAGATGACCCACTGTGGTCCCTTCCAACCTTATCCATCCCATGATAACTACTAGAGATGCTTTCTAGAAGAAAGGTCCCTTTACAAGGTTTTTAAATTTCTTTCTATTTTGGAAGGTAAAGCCCACACAACTATCACTACTTATAAAATAATGGACTGATTGGAACTGATAGCCTAATATACATTTATCATCTTCCACATGCAACTCTGAAAAGAAAAGAAAATTATCCCAACAGGATGCAAGGTACTCCACAAGACAGTGATTTCTATCGTGTGCCTTAGAATTTTACAGGCGTAAGAATTTTTTTAACAATTGCATTTTAGAAAAGAAACATTGTTAACATTGTTCTATGTTGAAATCCCCTTTTTAAACAGCATAATTTTCAATCGCAGGAATCACAAAATAATTCATCAAGAACTGTACATCCTAACCAAGTGCTTGAATCTTATGTCCAAGAAGTCTAGCAATTATTTATTTGGTGATCTATGTTATCTATCAGTGATGACAGGGGTCACATAGCAGAGCTGACTCAATTCCATCAGTAATTTTCACCTTTTAATGCTAAAATCTCACTACTGAACTGAACGCAGTTCATGAATGCAGTTACTGAAGTTCTGGTTAAAAATCATCATGATACATTAGCAGGCTGGTATTTGGCCTTGTAGGATCCAAGTTCTCTTCGGCATGTCTGACACAAAGCATCTCTAACCTGGTCATTTCTAGTCAAAAGTTAGCAATACCTATTCCTTAGGGTCTATATGAAGCCTTCAGTCCATCTCCAGGTCCTACTCAAGAACTGTCTGACATGTGGTTTGAGAATTTCAGGCTGGTAATCACACTACAAGCACATATGATACAACTTCTACTGGTCCTAAGGTGTTCAAGAGATACTGTAAAGTAAGAATCACATGCTCCATAACTATTAAATTTTGAGAAAGTATGCATTTCAGAGTCCTGAGAAATGGTGTGACAATCATAAGGAGTTTGATAGTGTGAACTGCAGAGAGACTCTCATGCTAGAGGGTTTTTCTTTGTACATACACATTAAATACCCTAGTTTATGAAGGGTTTTTTTAGTTTTAAAATTTCCTTCATTCCTCACATGTGTTTTTTACCATTTTGGTAATAAAGGCAACAACTTAAGGCAAACACAAATAAAAGCAGAAAACTCAAGGAAAGAAAAAGAACTAGGGCAAGAAAAGTTTTAATTTTCCTGTATTACAACTACTACAGCTTAAAGAGAAGAAGGAAACTTCATGATAAGAACTCCAGGTATGAAATACAGATATATTGTCTTGTCTTTACTACCACAACATGTACCTGGTAGAACCATGGGAAGACTTGACCTTTAGGCAGGTAGCGGCTATTCACAATACTCAAGAGAGTCTCTGTGACCATAGAAATCCAGTGTTTCATAGAAATAAAATCAGGTTCAGTCTGCAAAAATCAAACCCAAATATTCATCATTATTTTTTCCTTAAGTCTACCTAAACAGCAGCTCAGCTGCTGATATTCTAGCTGTGATGCATCATGAATGAGGTTATTTAGTCATTCCTATGTACTATAGGCAGTAGCATGATTTACTTGTCATTGCTGACTCTCCAGACACCACTTTTGAACAAGTACGATTCAGCGAAACCAAAAATTATGAGAAAAGAGACTGGCTGTGTTTTCAGTGTCCATAGATAGAGTAAGCTCTATCTCATCTGTCAAAACCAACAAATAAATGAGTTAGTAACTATGGCTCTCATGGCAAGGCATGTCCATGCTCTGTGTGCTTTTGTACAGATCACAGAAGCTACCAGATGGCATTCACTGAGCAGGGTGAAATTAGAACTTGAAAAAATGAAGTACTTCACTTCCACTTACCAGCCCCCCAAACACCTGGTCATATTACTTCATTATCTTTCACTAAGAGTAGAGAATCTCTTCCAGATTGACTCACCTCAGGCATCTCTTCTGTGTCTGAGGAAAGGCTACTTTCATATTTAGCAGCAGCAACTGCAAGACCAGTTAAGGCAAAAATAGTGTTTCCTTTCACCACTGGGCTGTCTCTGTACAGAAAAAGGCAAGTAGTTAAGAAATATAGTAGAGATACATGTATCTCAAGGTAGAAAAGTTATGCTACAGGTGGTCCAAGAGGGAAGGCCTTTGCACCTAGCAACTTCATTGGGCTGTCTTCTAGCTCAGCAAAAATCTATTGCATTTCATCTTCAGGAATTAGAGAAAGAATGGGGGAGAGAATTGTTTCAGTCTTTATTTTTCTCTCTTTCTTTTATATGAAGCCCAGCACAAACAAAGTTGCATAAAAGCAGAAGCTTTCTTCCACTGTAATGAGGACTGCTACCCTGCAGAGGAAGCAGTGCTCACAAAAGTGCACCACTTGGTCTTAGCTAGTACCATCTCTACTAAGGACAAACCAATAATCTCTTCAAATGGAGAACGCTAGAGAGGCAGGTGTCACTACACTGCAATAGCATCAGGAGATTTAGCAGAGCAGTCATCATTGAAATATCATCTTTGAAAGAAATACTTTTATTTATATCCTTTTGCTACAAAAAACCATCACAGTAAATGGTACATTTCAAAGAGTACTAACTTCTACCACAGTGCAAACCTTAACTTTAAGGAACTCAAGAAAGGAAATCTGCCATCAACAAATAAGAGAGAGAATATAACTGTGTTCAGTTTCACAAAAAGATACAGGTTGATAACCTAGTTGTTCCCAGCAAAACATACTGCAATGTAATCCTGATGGAGCTATCTTAGTAGTTTTACAAAAGCAGCTACATAATAGAACTGTACTAGACCACTTACAGACCAGTACACTCTGCATTAGTTTTCCATTTCTAAAAACTTCCTCAACTGCTCCTGTAAAATCACACCTACACCACAATTTTGGGCATTTGTTCCAGATCCAAAGATCTCATTATCACAATAAAAATATTTCCTGGATTTCTGTTTTTCTTTTTGAAATAAGACACACAGGTCTTAGTGGAATGTCGTTGTTTGGAACACTGACACTACTTCCTTTCAGATAAGAGATACCTACAAATAAGTGCAATTAGGTACTTTAGTTCTTTCAAGTCTCTTAGTATCTCTTGCCTTAAACAATGCCCTAATCTATCTATGCAAACTTCGCTGGTTTTGATCGTGAACTTCTAAAAGGCTACATTTCATGATGTACCTCAAACAGAGGGAAATTTCTAAATCTACAAACTCAGAAAAGCTGGATATTTTAAAGTTCATGAAGGTAAAAGTTACCATCTTAACAAGATCCAGGGGGAAAAAGAGCACTGTCTTACTCTAGATTGAAAATATGAGAAAAAACATCATCTGTAATAATTTAGCAGTTCTTACTTGGAAGCACCTTTGATGACATCAGTCAACATATCTCTGACCCTGCAATAGAACAGAAAAAATTCACATTGTGTTCATTATACTATAATATGAACTCGGCTAACTTCCCCTTATGCCTTACATATGTTCCTTCTAGGTTAACAATTATCTCTGCTATCTATCAGAAGACTTAGCACAAAATAATTAAAAGTATTTAATCTGTAAAAATACTTATGTACCATCCAACATTTCTGCATGCTTATGTGCACTCCCAGTGTTTTTATAAAGGGCTCTTATTTGACTTAATACCACTTTTTGTAAAATGCTGGTTCATGCAATAGTCATAAATCTGCTTTTGGAGCACATCAAACACATAACTTTCCAAATCACTGTACTATGTCCTAGCATAATAAAATCTGAATGTTTTACAATGAACAACAATTACGATTTATTCAGCACTTACTATACTCTGGAAACCACTATGGGCAGTTACGCTATTAGGTGGAACAGTAAACCAAATCTATTAAACGAAAGCCATAGTAGTTACCATTTCTTATATGTTACTGTAGATGATTTATAATAGGCTACTGGTTTACAGCTGTTTGGTTTTGCATTGATATCAAGACAGATGCAGAGATGCAGTGAACCTCCCATACTGGCAAGTGTGTGTGAGGAGAGAAGTCCTCTATACCACAACATACAATACTATTATGGCCACAAACATCATTCTACAGAAAAAGACAACACTCCAATCACAGTTGCACACCATGTGAACAGAAGACTGAAAACGCACGCCTCCGAAAACAAGGCTGTACCTTATAAGACTAATTTATACTTAGCCTTTCAAAGAAACCTACCCAGGTTTTCCTTCATAACCCCACTGCTTTTTCACACAGTTTCAAACCTATCCACAGAAGAAGCACTTACAACTTGATAAATACCAGTGCAAACTTGCACAGTACTTACACAATAAAGCATTAACACTAAAGTTTATATTAAATTGTCCACAATTTGGTTAAACCCAGTAGGCAAAAAAATTCCTTAATTGGTACTGAAGTTAGAGCCCTGAAGCACTAAGCAATTAAGTACAAACTGGAAAAGAAACAAAAATCTAATACTAGGCTCCCAGTTCACTTACTCCTTTGATTTCTTTCTTGTTATAGGGAATTCTCTTCATTTTTGACATAGCTTACATTAACACTATTTAGGAAATACAGATTAGAAATTGATTCAGGAGAAATCTGCGAAGGCAGAATTGCTACAGGTATTCTTATACCCTATCCAGAAAGGGATCAGACCACTAATACGAATCCTTTTTACAATACCATATCATTCTGGATCTTAGGAAGAAAGCCTCTATTCTAGAATTAGCTGGAATAAAACAGACAAAAATTTTGTATTGCTGTTGAGTGGGGCTTAATAACACCTTTTGGACTGAAACAGGCAAAGAGTCTTTTGGTTTTGATTGTACATACTTTGTTCCCAATACACTTATGCACTAGCATAGAAACAGATATTTATACTGTCCATGGTTATGTAGCTCTTTCTCTCTGTGAAGCCTCCTACTTCCCACCTTCTCTGGGCCATGCACATACATGGCTACGATGCCTAAGGATTTTAGTGCATATATTTTGTAGATTTTAAGAGTTACATAGATTACATGAATTCTCCTAGGTTGCTCACATAATTAGATGGTGTTAGAAGTTACTGAAATGTTTTCTCACACATTCCTGAATGCGACATAGTGTTTTGAAGAAGCACCCACAAGATAGCTTCAAGACAAAACAGAAGAGAAGGCCCAGAGCCCTTGGAGAGGCTCCAGGGGGCAGTTCTGAGCTTTCTGAGGTTTGGCACCAGGTAAAATGGGTACTATGGGTTGGGTTTAGATATCATATATGCTAATTACTGGAAGTTATAGAAACTGTAACATCACTGAACCACGCGTGCACATACTTCTGGTGTGCACCTCAGAGATTCTAAATAAAGGTACTTCTCTGTCTATCTTCACTAATGTTGCTTTGAGCCTTTTCCCAGGAATTTTAGGCATCAGCTAAATCCTGACAGACTGAAAGACACTTCTGACCTGACTGAAACAGAAGTAGTTGAGGATATGGATAAGGGTGTGCATTATATGCTTCCTTCTAAGCATCAACCTCAAAACAAACATTGCCAAATTACCATATGAACTGAGGTATATCCGTCCACCACAACATACATCATACTACGGCTTACACTTCTTGTATCAGGGCATTTTCAGTGAGACAGCTCATTAAAGTCTCAACAAGCAGATTTTTATCTTTGCATAATCCTCCTCTAACATCCTACAAAATGAAAAAAATTTTCCATGCTTTCCAGTTGCTCACCCTACAAAGTTTTCAGGCTCTGTAAAGGGGAAGGTACCTGTGAACTCATGTATGTGGGAATCTTTACAGTTACCCAGTGGTCTTTCTTTTCACTCCCCTCCCTCACCGTGGTCACTGCATCTGGTGGTTGCTTGTTGTTTTGCTGGGTTTTTTTCCATTAGTGCTCACACAGTCTTTAAACTTGCAAAATAAAAGACTTTGAAATCTTGCCCTCCTCTGTCCCCTCACTTGCCATTACAAGTGATCAGGAGCAGACAGGCACTTCCTTACCACAGCCAGGCTGTAAATTGTTTGTACTGCACCTCTTCAGGGTCCTCTTTTCCATGTTTTAACTGCATCTCCAGCTCTGCTTGCCTCCCCTGTGAAAATGCAGAATAAGTCAGAAGGGGATCTTACATAGCCAATCATCACAAGACTTCTTCAGAGAATACTCAGGTGACACATGTAGCCCTTAACCTGAGGGCTACTTTTTTAAGTGATCTTGACTGCTTTTCATATGGTGATATACAATATATCATGGAGAAGAATTCGTAATTTTTTTTCTGAGTGAGGAAAACAAGCTGCAGATGGCATAAACGGCCTCAAAAGCTGAGGCATCTATGTGGTACCTGCAGAGTGAAGTTCCCTTGGGAAGGGGTACAACAGGCAGCTTTAGAAGTCTGCCAGCTGAAATGGATTCTAATAGCAAAACACTGCTTTCTTGATGCACTAGTTAAAGCAAAATTACTCATCCTTTTCCCTTGTATGACTTTGACCTCCTCTAACCTCCTACACCATTCTTTCTGTACATTCAAAGTGGTGATATGGATTCTAGCCTCTAACAGTTGTTACCTAAACATATTAATCAGCTTTCTTTAACATTCAGTCTCCAGTGTGAGACAACCACAACTCAACTTGTTTAGGTTGTCAGTTACTGCTCCTTAGCAGGTTATTAAAACTTAAGTGAAAAATACAGGCACATATGCTGTGTTTTTCAGGTATTAAACACTTGTAGTTTGGGTGTACATAACAGTTTGAGAATACAACACAGTGAACCTTGTAAATCCAGATGCCACTCATCAAAAGGTGACTCTCCACAGAGATTAAAGGAGCATATATAACATATTGAGTAAAATGAAGGCAGTATAGCTGTTCAGATACACTGAATTATGAACTATCCAGACTACTCATCTTGTATTGTAGTCTCTTTTGGCGACCTCAGACGAAATGTACTAGGGAAGAATAAGTAAGTTAGGAGGAACAAAAAGAGGCTCTATTTGTCCTGTAAAATGCTAAGAAATCCTACAGATCCTTCAGAAACAAGTTTGGTAAATGCCAACCTTCATATAAAATCTTGTCTTGGAAGGAAAGTAAAATAGGAAAGTAATTAAATGCAAGCAACAATGTCCCCCAAGACCTAAAACTGCAATTTGAGTAGCCTGCTTCGTAATGGGATTGGCTCAGTTTAGAATCTGGTATTTTGCTGATGGTCAAGATAAAATTTGTTCTGAAAATGTGGCAGAAGCATACATTTGGCTGCACAGCAGAAAGGGGAACAGTCAAAGCTTCTAGCATTCACTCAGCAACCTGAGCTGCTTGCACTGAAAACAGCTGATGTGGCCTGCAAACACAAACAAAGAAGTCCTTCTAGAAGCACAAGGAGAGCCTTCTGGTAGGTGGATGTTCACTAAAGTTTTAAAAATAACTTTCCTGTTGAAAAACCAAATGATACTACACCAATCTAGGTATCAGGTCAGCTAACCTAATAAAAGAGAGGATTTGCGATATTTCCTAATCATTAGATAGGTTTGAAATAATCAGAAGACAGGTCTATTGCAGTGTGACAGCATTACGTGCTGATTACATGAAGTTCTTTCTAATGAATCATCCCTCAATACCTTTTGTAACCTATAGTAGTGGTATTACTACTAGAAATGTTCTACTGAAGCAGTACGTTAGAGCTCTAGCTAAGATTTCTACTTCTAAAAATTCTAAAAATTTACACATTCTGCAAGTTGACACAAGAACAAGCTGCCTGAACCTGAATTGTAAACAGAGATCACACTTCTACAAAGTATCCCAGATTGTGGTGCCAGTAACTGCACACTCATTTTTATTTCCCTCTCATAAATTTTGTTATTAAAGACTTTAAGCTGTTTCTTCTTATTATTTTTGTAACTCGCAGAAGTGTTCTTGCTAGTAAAAATAAAACTCATACCACTTGAATAAGCGTTAATGTGCACAGTATTATATACCTGGAAATTACCTGTAGAACTGCACTGTAGGTTCGACTCATAAATCCTAACCAGGACTGTGGCAGAAGCATGGAGCAGTGCCATTCAGAAGGTTGAATGTTAACCTGTGCAAAACACCAGAAAGGTTAGAAGTGGTTATATTAAGTCGAGCATATGCAGATCCTACATTCTCCAGTCTATGATTTGCATGCAATCATTCACACCCTCCCACAGGTCATTACACGTGGCTATAGAAACTAAAATGATAATGTACTTTATCATCCTTTATGATTTTACCCACGCCAAGTTACTTTCAACTTCATTACCCAGAACAGTCAAAACTGCACTCCATGTAGTGCAACATGTAATTCATCCCAGAGGAAGCAGTGGATGTATCTGGCAATAAGCATAACACTTAGAAGTTAGCAAACATTTCTTCATAGTTAGTGAAAATCTTGGATGCTTCTAAGGGCAGATGGTTAACTAAGATAAATAATTAACCTGCGTTTGTATAATTATTTTCCTAAGTCTTCCTGCTTCATCACCTCTATTTTACACTCCTCAGGATCTACATAAAGCAGTCAGTTTTCTTTCTTTCCATGGATTTTACAGCAAAAAATAAAGCACCATGTTAAAGCTTCATGCCCACTCCTAGTGAACTTACCGGACTGGTGAATAAGCACTAATACTTCTATACAAATAAACCTACTGTACCACACAGTCAATACAAATATGCCCTGCAGTAAAAAAGGAAATCTCATCTTTGACTCATTAACACTAGTCCTTTCTTGTTAGCCAAAATTATATTCACACAGCCCTCTCGTTTCTGTTCATCAATTTCTCCAAAAACTAATGAGCAGCCAAGGCCCCATATAGAATTGTTTGCTTTGGGTTCCTGAGGAAATGGGCAGCAAGTCCAACCTTCCCCTTTGCCTCTATTCTGAAATTTAGACTTCCACACTATTTAGACTTGTGCTGGTCAATAGCCAGCTGCACATGAGCCAGTAGTGTGCCAGATGGCCAAGAAGGCCAAAGGCATCCTGGCTTATATCAAGAATAGTGGCCAGCAGGATCACAGAGGTGATTGTTGCCCTTGTACTCAGCACTGATGAGACCACACCTTGAATCCTGTGTCAGTCCTGGGCCCCTCATACACTGAGGTGCTGGAGCGTGTCCAGAGAAGGGGCACAAAGCCAGTAAAGGGTCTGGTGCAAAAGTCCTGTGAGGAGCAGCTGAGGAAGGTGGGTTGTTTAATCTGGAGAAAAGGAGGCTCAGCGGTGACCCTACCACTTCCTACAACTACGTGAAAGGAGGTGGTAGTGAGATGAGGGTCAGCCTGTTTTCCCAGGCAACTAGAGTTTCCAGCTGTGCCATGGAGAGTCAGGTTGGTCATCAGGAGGAATTTCTTCATGCAAAGATTTATTACACACTGGAATAGACTGTCCAGGGAAGTGGTGTAGTCACCATTTCTGGAGGTGATCAAGAAACAACTGGACAGGTCACTTAGTACTGCGGTCTAGCTGAGAAGATGACAATTGGTCAAAGACTGGACTTGATGATCTCAAGGGCCTACTCCAACCTAAATGATGGGATTTAGCTTTGACTAGTCTCAGTGATCATGAAGTTCACCACATAAACTGCACTTGTACAAGACAGCAAAAGAAGGCCTGCAAAATACTGCTGGTGTTCATGCAGGAAATCCAAAGCTTTAGGCATACTACTTCACTTAAAGCATCTAGACAATATGGTCTAATTAGGAACATCTAAAATTTCCAGATGCATTTGATGACAACAGAACTGCTGTGCTGCTTTTAATTAACTAATTTTCTTCATGGCAGTAAACATTTTGCACACATGAGGAATACAAGGAAGACAAGAAGGAACTGAACATGTTCACATAAAAAGAACATTTGAAATTCATCTGTGATTAAAATGATTGGACATAGCACTGAAAATCATCACATAAGCAGTGCTCCTACCTACTTATTTCAGTACAGGAAACCAGGAGCCTTTATTTGTCATCTATCACTGGATTACACAGTGGTAACAACTACAGTAAGTGTTGGTTAATACAGGCAAATCATAAACAAAGGTGGTAAGTGAAGTTCCTATTGTGTCTTGAGTGTTTGTTTTTTTTTTTTAATATTTGGAGCTACATTTTGCTATTATAACTAAGGCTTTGCTTAAGATGGTTGATTTATCAAGGTACAAATTTTGCAAACACAAAAGATGAATCATTTAATATTATCTATTTTTTAATTTAACTTTATCTGCAGTGAGCTAACTGCTTTGTTTTTTTTTTTCCTCTCAAGTTCTGTTTACTTTTTCTCTGATCTGAGATCTTAGGAGTTCTTACTACAATCTTAAACTTTTCGCTTCAGTTTTATTAGATGGTAAGGCTACTTGTTTTGATTACTTTATTTGCAGTTGTTAATTCATGTTTTGTTATTAATTTACTTTCTTGTACAAAGCTACTTCTATCAATATGTTACTTTCAGCCTAGGTTTTTCAGTGACATACTTTCAAGTTTGGCAAACACTCAATGTTCTAATAGCAGATTGTTAGTTCAGGTTGAGAACAAATATATTTTATCTTTTGGGTTTTTCTTTAACAGACTATCTTGAACTCTTCCTAGGATGCATTTCTCAGACTTAGCAGTGTTTGGGGTTTCTATGCTCCACTGGCACCTGAGGGCAGCTCTGCCTACAGATGCGTGGGGGTCTAGAACTAGGTCTGAACTACTACTCTGCTTAGAAATCAGTAGCATAGCTGCTCTTGCCAGGCATGGCAAAACACAGAGCAGCGCTTCGCTCAGCCTTGGCACAGTGTCTGTGGAAGAGGAGGCAGAGAAGGAAAGAAGGATTTTATCTTTTCTCTGCGCTTTTTTCGTGGGCTTCACATTTGCTCTCTTCTCTTTCAGTACAGACTGGCTAAATGAGTGCACTTAACTCTTGCTTGTTAAGTTCTGGTTCCAAGCTAGCTAAATTATATTAATACTCTAATATTAACTCTAGAGGTGAATTTTTAGGGATTTCTTGTCTTTTTGATTACTAAGCAAACAAATACTAGCTGGGATTTGACTTTACAAGATTTAGATTGCTAGCTGCAATCATAATACACACACACACACACACAGAGGCACAAACACAAACACACAGCACCGGAGTGAATTGTAGCTGTTAAGCTGCTTGCGCATAGTGATCTGTACTTATTAGCATCTCTAAGTCTACCAATTTTCACTCAAAAGGCAAGTACTACGACAGTGCTTTTCTCCCCCTCCCCCCCCCCCCCAGGGAAGGCAAGGGGCGCTAGTCCACAAGCTCCCAAGCTGTTGCATTCTCTCAGTGACTTCAGTTAAAAGGTGATTCAAGGGCTTGGGATGATCTGTGCACCGCAGTGGTCTCCTTTCTCGGTTTTGGCAATCGCTGTCACTGCATTCTTTGTCGGAGGTGTTGGCAGCATCGTTGCTCTCATCCTCGCTGCTATCATGGTGTTTCCGGTAGGAAGGTGGGGGTGGCGCAGCAGCTGGGGCAGCGGCAGTGGTGTAGCTTTGAACATCATCATCATGGTAATGAGCAGCCTTTTCCTTTAATTCTGTCTCTTTGGAGGCAGGGAGGCTGTCAGCAGACTGAGTCTGCGGCAGCGNCCGAAGGGACTGGCTTTGGGGGAACCGCGGGACCCCTGACTGGAATGGTGGAAGAGACTGGAGGGGGAGGAATATAATCGACTCCCAAGGAGTGCATCTTAGCATTCGGCACTCTTTCTAAATTAGCTGTAGGAACTGCTGCAACTTTCTTTTCTGCCTGGT
>WBMV01000645.1:186342-204427 GCA_013396655.1 Campylorhamphus procurvoides
ACAATAGCTTACAGATTCACAGAGTCAGTCCTTCATGCTTTGTAACTTTTATGGCCTGTTCTCTCATGCTGTTCTGTTCTGATCTCTCATCCTGTACTCGCATGATAATCTTTGATCTATCATCCTGTTCTTTCCTATGGTCAATAATATCTAAACTTTACTGTTTTGTATCAAATCTTCCAGAGATCCTCAACAGGGAGGCACAGGGAAGGAGACACCATGGGCCTGTGAACCAAGGATGAGTGATTGTGAAACTGCCACACTGGTCCTGGGATGTTCTTAAGGAGGCAGTATGACCAAACCAGGCTGCAAAGCAGTTTTCAAGGAAGAACTGCAGCCTCAGGCTGGAGCTTCGAGCTAGTACCCTGAGCCTGTTGGCTGATGCTTAAGGAAGACATGTTTCCCCAAGAAGACACAAAAGCATAGACTCTGTTGGTCAAAATGCAAGACAGATGATGCTGGCAAATCACAAGCTATATTACTCCTATACTTCAACATTGCTGAATACACATGGGACAAGTTCTGTAATAGAAAGTAATTTCAGATGAAATCAGAGGTCTATTTGCCCTCTCCAGTGCACTCTCAATGAAAATCAAACACCATGGAAAGATCTGGATGAGCTTTCACCACTGGTGCCTTGGTGCTGCCACACGTTGTTGTATATTGCTTACTTGTTTTATGCTGATACACAGCCAGCATAGCGCACACACACACAAATGCAGGGGACAGTGAAATTAAACACATCTCTATAATTTCCTTGGGTATCTAATTGAGATAATACTCTTAAAGAACAAAGAAACTACGATATTATTAATATTTATGGTCTATCTTAAAATCTGCAGTAGAGCAGAAAGGCCGGGAATCCTTGTATATTCTTTTACTAAGTAAAAGAATATACAAGGGCTTGATAGCCCTGCCAGCTTACATGGTCCTTTAAAATCTGCTCATCTCTAACAAATGTTCGTTCGTGAAAACATATTTTAGAGAATACCTTTATGTCAGTGAAATGTTTAGGCATGTATTTAAATACCCCTCTCACACATGGACATATAAAGTGATCTCAGTGATTTCATAAATAAGACTACCATTACATGTCTTTATAAATGTAATAGTGTAATGTAAATGTAAACATTTCAAATTTTGCTTAGAGGCTTTTTTACACATACTTGCATGCATAGACTTCCAGCTCCCAGCATTCTTTAGTGAGAAAAAAATCGACTGTTTCTCCAGGGCACAGTAGAGTGAGGAGGAGAAAATCAAAAATCTGCCAACAAACTTAATTTCCAAACACTGTTTCATCACTGGAGGAATTCCATTGAGTAAATTCAGTAGTAGAAATCAGCACAAAGTAGTTCATAATCTGAACTACTATCCACCAAATTATCTAAGCACAGAAGAATACACTACAGTGAATTCTGGTCCAGAAAATCTAATTATCAGATTAAAGTACTTCATGTACAAGGTTTAAATAAGTTCTTGCATATCTTGATTACAACAAAATGAAACCAGAAAAGAAATGCACAAAAGGAGCTTTCCACTTGACTTCTCAAAGATGCATGTCATCACAGCACATCTAATGAATACACTTAAAAAGAAGCAGGGAATGCCTTTTCCACGAGTATACAGAATGCTTAACACAGTTATGCTTGTAGAGGAGTATTTAATACCATACAGCTCACCACTGGAACCCAACTTTGCAACTGTGCCTGTAAACAACTCATTATTAGGCCAAGGTAACTTGTGCTATTTCCAACACATGGAAAGCACTTGATATTGAGAAATATGCAAAGGCAATGCTTCTCCATTTAAAAAAAACCCACAAAATTGCACCAGTTCAGAGTGTTAAAGCCACCCTTTACCACAGTCTGCCAAAAGCAGTCTGCTTCTGTGATTTTTGCACGCAGCATGAACTGCTCCCTTCCCCTCCACTATAGAACAAAAAGATGGGTAGCTAACTGAAAACCTAGCTTTTTAACACAAAACATACCTTAATAGAACCATCAAAGCATGTGGTACATAATGTGAACATATGTAACTATTCATTCTCATTCATTTTCATAACAGGTAAGTGAATCTGGTAACAATTTATTCCTATCAATTCCTAGGAAGAATTAGTTCCAAAACCTGAAACAGTCATAGGAAATATTAGCTAAACTAGCCCAGGTGACTGGGATAAAACTCGTGGACTTCTTGTGCATTATGATTCAGGCAGTCATAGAAAAAAGAAAACCCATGGTCTGGACAACTTCTGACCACTGTCATTACAGTAACTCACATGTCCTCTCAAAGCAAGATTAACAAACTCTGTTTAATAATGTATCAAAGAGCACATCCCCATTTCTGGGAGAATGATGATCTTCCTATTTCAAGTTACCAGTGGCCTGTAAGAGCATTACAGCATTTCAAACATACCATGATTTATTGAACATATTTTCTTCTTCCCATAAGACACTTGTTTCAAATAATATCAAAAAACTCTTCTGCTTCTTAATCTGATGCTGCTGACAGGTATCACAGATGCATTCAATTAATCATCTAGAAGCATCTAGGAGATAGAATACATCTGGCCCATTAAGGTTCAGTAGTAAGTTATCTTTTTGCTGCTATTACTGATAGATTTGAATGGCAGCTAAAACCAGGTATTTGTTATTTGTATGTTATAAAGACTTAAATAAACAAGAAGAAAATCTTTGCGTACAAACCTCATATAACTTATTTTTTGGTGGCAGAAGCTCAGGTATCACATTTTTACATAGGAATCTCATAAGGATGAAATGGGTTTTCCCAAGCCCCCCACTGTGCCCCAGTTGTCAGAAAACTAAGTTCAATAATGGCACCTAAGTATACACAAAGACAGATATGCAACCTGTACGTTCATATTCTACAGCTGTGAGCAGAGATGAAACTGAAGAGATAGAAACATGATCTCAGTACGGTGATGACTGCTTAGTCCTAAGAAAATGGCAACTGCAAGACATTTTTAGAGATAAAATAAATATGGATGCCTGCTATCTCCCATTTAATTGTATTTCCTTGATGATTACACCAACTTCACTTTTTATTCAGTTTTATGCTAAATTCAATGCTTCAAAGGCAACTTTAAGAGTTCCTTTTAATAGAACACTTCTTATTTAATTAAAAAGTCACTATAAGGATTCACCCCTACCACTCCTTGTCCCCCCCAGTAAAAAGGAGTCAAAGCAGTAGCAAAAAAGTGTTATTCTGGTAATTTAAATCCAAAAAAAACCCTGACTAATATGCTATGTTGAACTCTGAAGCAATAACTTTTCAAAGCCATTTTAATTCCTATACCACTGCAGGGAAAAGACAGGCCTAGGTCCTACTAACCCAATTTTCTTCGACCAATACTGCTATTTGGCAGCTTTATAGCTTAAGCTCCATGTTTTCACTGTTAAACTCTGCTCCCCAGAAGAACACTGAGGACTACACAAACACTAAGGCTTGAAATTTAGTTCGATGTGCCTAGGGAATTGCTTCTCATCTAGTCAAAGGCCCAAACACCTTTTTTCTGACAACCCTGACTCCAACTGTCTCTATGTACACGGGGGCAAAAGCAAGAAAAAAACTGTCTTTAAAAGCAGTGTAAACTGAGAACAGAAATACTGATTTCTGATCAAAATTTTATAATTATTGTAGATTTTCACTAAAAGGCTGCAATTAGCATTGTCTAAAGATATTTTGTGTTTAGGTTTATACTTTAAACATACTTTATTTTTAGTTACTACACCTTGAATCAATTGACTTGGTAAAGTACTGAGATATTTGGTAAAATATTTCTGTCTCCGGTCACTGGTACATATCCACTAACTTGATCCAAGTGACCACATTCAATAAACCGACTGTTTTGTCCAGCAAACCATTTTAAGGTTGTATTTCTATGAAGGCAGCTTGTTCACACAATACAAGTCAATTTTTGATGTGATGCTTGATTTTATAATCACTGCTAGCACACAAAAGTACTTTTTTTTTTAACCAGAGATTTTACTTGGTGTTTCAGCAATGCAACAGACAAATGTTTATAACACAGTAGTTTAAAACTGATCCTGGTCCCCTTGAATTCAACTCATATAAAACTTTCATACATGCCTTTTATTCTAATGTAATTAAATAAGTTTATCTCCAGAACCTCTGGCCCTGAACCCAGTCCCACTGAATGAACCAATTACATAGAGTGCAAATTCTTTATGGATACTATGGAAGCTGATGCTTCATTTGTAACTCATTAATCCACATCTCTTCCATTGACATAGTATGAAATATCCCTATGGATCTCCCCTGGTGCTCTCCACTGGAGCATCCAAATAGTTAGAAAATGTTCATTAATTTACACTACTGTAATGATTATCTCCAGTTTCTGCTTTCATTCTTTAGCAATAAAGATGTCAAGACAGAAAATACCTACTAAATCTGCATACATGGTTAGATATCTTGAGCTCTGTGTTCAAGAATCGTGTTTTTTTATTTTTCTAGTTTGAGAGGAGAACTTGACATACAAAGTAGTTTATAATACCTTTGACACTGACTTCATAACACAGGATCGGGAACGGATTTCTATACCCCAGTCCAACTGGTGCAGACTAGCTTTTGTCCTTGTACCACCTGGCCTAACTTCCACTAGGATCCACCCGGTGTTTCTATGGCCATATCAGGCCCAAGGGACCAAAATGATTAAGATGTTGTATGGGCAGTAAAAAAATCTATGCATATATAACACATGGAAATGTTTGTGAGACAGTACAAAGCAGGAAGACTGCACTAGGCAGAAGCAGCCAGTTTCAGTGTGGTATACATTCATATCACTTGACTGGAAGCTTCAAGCAAACCCTGCTGCAAACAGGTTTGTTAGAGAGGGAAGTGGTTTGCTTACTTCAAAAAGACTGAAGGAGTTAACTAGTACGAACATGGTGTGAACACACAGGAAGCAGGACTCGAGTGCAAAGCCCAGAGGGAGCCCACAGGATCAGAATGTAGTCCCCATGCATTATCCATGGCACATCCTTGTGTTCTGTGTCAGACTTTCAGTCTCTCCTATACCCCATTTACACAATCCTCCCACTCAAATCCTGTGCTGTACTTATTTCATAACAGAAAGTGGTTGGTGTCAGTGATTTTTCTAGCACCACAATGGAACTTCACAGCAGGTAAGCTGCACATTTGTTGGTTGATAGTTACAAACCAAAATCAGGACCCAGATCACTCCCCCGGATGCATGTAATTAACCTCTACAGAAATACAAAATGATTGTGAAAATAGAATTATTTTATGAACTTTTAAAGAGGTTAACACACTTCCACTTGTGGTAAAAACTGCTCTCATTGGCATAAAATCAAGAAATGAACATTTATTTCCCTGGATCCAGTTTAACTGCCTTTTTTTTTATTGCTGTCCAAAACTTTCAAATATCAACTTTCCTATTAACCATAAAAGTACTGTAATTCTAAATTCTCTTAAAGACTTCATTACAAGCACTTTATTTTCCTTAATGATTAAGCAGGAGCTTATTTCATGCCCTTTTTCCAAAACCAAATCAAAAGTTTAGGCAGTGCAAGGATAACATGTCAGGGTGCTGAAACATTTAAGAGACAGAGACAGAATAAAACAGCAAGTCTTAACATGGTGTAAATATTGTTTCTCCACAGAGTCCCATCATCGTTCAGACCTGTTATTCACCTACAACTGGTAACACAAGAAAAGTATAAGGCCAGCATAGCAGTCTGCAAAACAGATAAAGACAAAAGTCACCTTCTGTTTGTGCTGATTCTCAGCAGGGGCATTTCAGCATTTTAAAGAAAAAAAGAAGTATTTACATGTTCAATTCAAGTTAGCAAGAGTGGGTGACCACAGTGGTGGTTCTAGGTTGATGATTCTGTGACTCTAGTTGTACCTCACAGCAAGTTTAGTTAATTACGATACATTCATATATGCCATTGCTAGCTGATACCAATACTTAATTAGCAGAAACAAATGGGGCAGTAAGGGAGGGAAGGAGTTGTAATACTTATGAAAAGTTAAGAAAAGCCAGCAACAACTTACCTCATGAATGAGTGCGACCAACATTTGCTGGAAACTGCGCCCCCTGCTAGCCAGGAATCTATTAATAGGCTTGCCATCTTTGCCCATATGGACTGGAAGGTCATAACACAGCAACATGCCAGCTTAAAGTGGGAGGGAAGGGGGAAAAGAAAGGTCAATGCCAATACCCATGCTAATAGTTCAGAAGTCTTGCAAAAGTCAGGGAAGAACCCAAAGCAAAATTAACTCAATAAGGCCAAAAACTGAAAAGTATAAGTGGCATTAAGACGCTATTGTTCTGAAATGGGTTCACCTTCAGATTCAGAGAAACCTTTGGGTCAAAGCACGAATACTTGTCTAACATAAAAAGAGTAACATCTTACCTGCAAGCCCTGGTGTCATGCCTGGTTGCCTGTTTCTTTCATACATTTTCAGCAAGAAGTTTGGAACACCTGCCACTGTCTTCCCCTGGTCTGAGCGTGTGGTCTCTCCTCTCAAGGCAGAATGGTAAACACCACGGGGCATGTTGATCATCTCCTGTTTCACCAGTGATGTTGCAAACTCTTCAAACGCTTGAAGTGCAATGCAATGAAGAGAAGAGGCAAGGGCCTGTCAGAGCCTGACAACTGAGAAACAAAACTAACCATGGAAAACCCAAAATGACACCACTGCTTCTTTCCCACTTCAGGTTCATAGTGGAGCGGCAGTCTAAATCTGATGTTGTAGCATGGAAGAAAGGGCAACTACAACTGGGGAATTTTCTCTCCATCTGTAATTCCAATCAAGTGGAAAACAGTATTGCTGAAAATCATGAGAAGTTACTAAAAATAAGAAATGTTGAGGCATTCCAGTATAAAACTACTTTATGCAAAGCTGATATAAGTATTTTCAAGGCTGGGAAGAAAAATAGTAGTAGCTATTCCATAAGCTCTTGATTGGATTCTTTTACTGGTACATCAGTAACGGTAGCACATGCTGACAGAAGGACAACAATAAATGTTGTTGCTGTAACACTGATGTTTAGCAACATAGTGAAGAACACTGTCTCTAAAACCTCTTTGCTCGCAAAGATATTTAGAAGAAACACACTGCAAAGTGGGTAGATGGAGAAAGAGTGCAGAAATGCAAATGGGGGATACAAAGAGAGAAGTATAACCTTGATTTCTTTTAGCACAGCAGTACAAATTTTTATTAGATTCTATAATCTAATAAAGCTATTAAAATATAATAATATAATATAATATAAATATAAAAATATAATATAATCTAATAAGCTATGCATTTTATAGTCTAATCAAGTTTTAAATTATACAGAATTAATATTAAGTTACTGTTCATTTGCAAGTCCAAGAAACACTTATGTCACTTTGGAATAAACAGTTGTATACTGAAACTTTCTCATATTTCCTATCTTCAGTAAGTTCCCTTCATTTTCAGCCACATTTTTTCCCATTTCATAGTGGAGTTGCAGTCTAAATCCAAGAGGGTTTGTAGCCTGTCAGGAAGGGCACCTACATCTGGGGATTCTTTTTCTCCACCTATAATGCCAATATTCTTAAAACAGAACCTGCAGAATGTTCACTACAGTGATACAGACAGAAACCCTTTGTACTCAATCCTTTATTGGAAGAGTATGTATCTATTGACACGAAAACACTACCCACTCACCTGCTCATGACTTCTATAAAAACTTCTTTGTTTACAGTAATCAAAACAATAGAACAGAAATTCAATGAAGGAGGAAGGTATTTTTCTGCTGGAAACCAGTCATATGACAGAAACGTCACAGCATTGATAGTGTCCCTGCTGTCATGTTACTGCACTTGCTGGTTATGCCAAAGGACTTACTATTTACAAGCCATTCAAAAGCAATTTTTCAGGCAGGAGACAACTCAAGGCTCTTGACTGACAGATATAACTCAAAATACAAAATTTAGATAAATTGAGTGAAATAACTGGATCTGCAGCAAATGCTGGAAGATAGTATTTTAATCCTTGAAATCAATCTGAAGGTAAATAAAGACAACTAGCATCACAGGAACAAAATCCTTATAATCATTATTATTAATATCTCAGAAGGAAGTATACTAATACGAGTAACTACTCATTACTACCAGTAACAACAATAGTAATAATATCAAGTTTATAGTTATTTATATGGGATTACTTTTAATTCTCTGACTCCCAGGTTTGAGACAAGTTCTCAGGCATCCAGGATGAAAAACTATTAACATAAAAAATTAAGGCCATCATAACCATTCTGATTTCCTGTGCATTCTAATGCTTTGAAAAAGTATGAAAACTGAAATGACAAATCAGTTCTAAAGGAGTTTGAGAGAAAATGCTGCCTAAAACTTGACTTTTCAATGCTTCGTATAGCACCAGTAGTAAACAGGAACTGCAGCACTTTCCAACTGTCACAGAAAATCTAATTTTAGTTTGTCTCCTAATTTTATCTCAGCTCTGTTGCAGAAATAGTCCGTAAAATTTGTTTGCAAGCTTAGACATTTTCTGCCTGCACAGCTGAAGAAGGCACTTTGAAAAATCCTACAATTCAATAATAATGCTGGCACCAAGCCCACCTTCCCCTTGGAACTTTTAACTGCAGTTGTCATAGCATTAAGTGTTCAATTCTTCAAAAAGCAACATGCAGATGCTGAAAAAAACTAAATATTTTCTCATCCTGCAAGGATTAAAGGAGGAGGGGAGAAAACCAAGCAGGAATTCAGAGTTCAAGGAATCAATAAGGAAAAGAAAAAAGGGAGATCTCACAAGCAGCAAGTTACACTTCCTTTAGAAGTTGATTTGGTGTGCACTAACAAGAACTTTGGAGAAAACTCTGTCTTCTTAAACAGCATCTCAATCCTACTTCTTCTAAACAGTAAGAAAGTAGTGAATTAATCCCAGAAATGTGTAACAGCAGGATTCCAGCAGATGAGGTAACACAGATTCAGTTCCTACAGAACAGAGATGTTGTGACTCTTGGGCCTGTCTCAGACAATGTCCTGTGAATCCAGTTTCATACTCTTTCGGTGGAGCAATTAAATCACAGCAACCACCTCTGCCAGTCACTAAAGCTTTTGCTCAACTGTTCTGCACTCTGAGTCAACTAACAGTGGTAGAAGACACGCCTGAAGGAGAAACTATTCATTGAATTTCTGGATTCAACTCTGTTTTTACACCAGTCTGTGGTAGCTGCATTTTTGTATTCAGTTTGTACACCCCAAAGACCATATTGGTTTCCCATCTTCCTAGGAAGTTGGCTGTCTCAATCCTCATTACACAGCTTGCAGTTTCTGTTAAAATACATCACTCTCTTTCTTTGAAGTAGGTTATGTCAGTTTACTCAGAAAGGTTCCAGAACTTAGTAGTTAGACTATCTAAGGAAGGCTGCACATACTCCAGATGCCAATGCATGCAGAGTTTGATGAATAGAACTTTCTAGGAGCCTCCACGGGGGGAAAATACTACAAACCACTACTACAGTCTCATGGCAATATTTACAGTCTACAATCACATATCAAAATGTTAGGCATTCTACTAAAAACGAAATTACAATGTTTATGTCCCAGGGCAGCATCTCAATCTTGTAACTGCAAGTGAAGGACAGCATTTCTAAAATTAATCAAGTAAACAGAAAAAACCTCTCATTCTAAAGGTGATTCAACTGCATAGGTTTCAGAAGAAGTGCATCAACCAGAAACCATCTGTAGATGCATACTTCACTATCAATACACATTACTACAATTATGATTCAAGTATAGCACTAATATCTGCATCAATGAAGCAGACTTTGTATACAACATTGTTTTCATACCATTAATACTCTGTTTTTAAAACCTTTTATTGCTTCAGTCTGTGCTGGACTAAAATACACAGTTGCCTTTTAAAACATCTGCTCATTCCTCCCCATTGAAGTCATGAGTACTTGAAGTAAATAATAAGCAACTGGCTTTCACTGTAGACAGATAAGGATTTTTAAGTTATAAGCACTTTTCCCACCATCAGGACCTCTGACACACTGTCTTCCTAAAAAATGGCTTGTAGGCTTTATTTTCCTCTGAACTTTTACTTTACATTTTACCCTGTCATTTGTTAAGAAACATATAATAATAAAAAAAAGCCACACTTTAACATGATGCTCTGTTAAAAAGAGCCACATGTCTGTACAGTCACTGTGACTATATATCTGCCAAGCAACCCCAAATACTGGATATATTATACCTCCTAAAACAGAAGCTGGTGTTGAAGACAACAGCTTGATATAAGAAGAACCTGGCACAAAAAGATACGCCTTCTGCTCCTCTTCATCTTCATTCATATCTGTCTCCTCCAGCAAGTCAACTTCTGGTCGTGCCTGGAAGATTTAAAAAAAAAACCCCAAATGATCCCAAATTTTCATTACCACCCAGGATTCCAACTGTCAAAAACGCCAACTAAATATGAAAAGCTACCCATTTCATTAATTTAACGCCATTTGATTAATTTGCAGCTGACTGAATAAAAGCTTTTCTTCTACCTGACTGAAAGGTAATACTGGTTGATAAAAATCACAGGGTATGTAAATCCATATCTGTAATAGCAAAAAGTATCTTGGCACGTACCCTCGAATTCATAAAATTTTATTTTTACTTTGATTCTTCTTCAATTTAAGAATGTCTTGTACTGGCACTTTAATAAAAAAAGAACATTTTTGTGAGATGTTATTTTTATATATTAATGTTTACAATCTGAAAAACTGCAACATACTTATGTTGCTTTCAATTATAACATAATTACTCATTTTCTAATGATTGTAAAGTAACTGCAGCACCAATACAGAACTCCGTACTACTGTCAAAGATTTAGTATTTCAGCAATGTTTAGCTATTTCCCTCATTCAATCTTGCAATCTTCTATGTAAAAACATGCTTTTCATTTGTAAGGTGACGACTTAGGGTTTTCATGAATTTGTAGATTTTTATACTTCTCGGTAGTTTCTTACATTTAGAACAGCTAACAACCTCTAACGCTGTGCTAGCTGGAACACCATGCCAGGGAAACATATACCAGAGCTAAGACAGTTAGATACCATGTTAGTCAAAGCAAGAAAGCAAAGCTGAGCAACCTTGGAGATGCTCCAATAAGGGAAAGTGTCGTGAAGATGATGATAAAGGATGAAGTAAGGGGTCTTAAGACCTCCAACTCAATTCTAGGAGAGGTGTGCCATGGGACAGAACCAAGGGAAGTTCTGGGTATGGACATTTCTTAGATTGGATACGATACCTTTAGATATGATAATTGAGTCATGTTATAAAGTTCATATGCTGCCACATAGGTAGGGAGCTTTCCCAGCTCCTACACCTTGTTGACATTTCTCTCACACACACACACACACACACTCTGTGCTGCCCAGCCTGGTGTGGTGCCCTGTGTTTCCGCCCCGAACGGGGGAGGGGGAGCTCACAAGAGCTCTGCTTGCAAAGGGGTGTTTTCCCTCCCTTGCTCTCCTAAGGTGAGGGGAGAAGTTTCCCCTCCCTTGTTCTCCCAGGCCAGACCTCAAGAACCTCAAGTCCTGCTTGAAGGAAGATGAGACTGGTAATGGGAACTGGGTACCAGCATAAGCTGCTGGGGTAGCTGAGCTGCAGGGAAGCAGCTGCAAAGGGGAGTTTCTCCCTGGTTTATGGTGGGCTGGGAGGTGAGCTGACTTGGGCCCAGGTGTTGCAAGAGTCAGTGTTCCCAGCCTGTGGGTGAAAGGGTCTTTCACCTGGGAGGGGCAGGTTGTTGTCCCTTGTTCGCTTTGGTAAGACATGGCAGAGTGGCTCAGGGGTTGGCTGGGTATGTGTCCAGCCAGGAATGAAATGAAAGGGACACCTTTTGGATTAATTTACAATGCACTTTTTGAAGCAGCAGTGCTTGGAAAAAGAGCTCACATGGTATTCCTGAGGCCATGAGTTTAACCTAGATCTGGTCTTTTCTATCTGTTACTTGTCAACACATGTTGTACTCTTTTAAACTCTTTTATACTCTTTTATACTCTATATACTCCTTTGTATTCTGTACCCCAAAACCCTCTAAGTAAAAGACCTCTTCTCTACTTTACCCACACACAGTTGTCTTGGAAAGGTGACCAATTCCTGGAGTGCAGGAACAAGGTTTACGCTGAACTCTTTTCATGGATTTATATGAAGTATGTTTTTTAAAGTTGCTTAATTCAATCTTTTCATAATAGCCAGTCACAAAACAGAAATGGAGCCTATCTTGTAAATAAACCAGTAAATAAAACCTTAGGGAAGTACATACTATGCCATGAGGTGCCAATGAACTACTGAGTCTACCAGTCTCTCATACAACAAAAATAAACAAAAAAACCAGTCACACAGATGACCTTATGTTCATGTTATTGTATGCTTTCTTTTTATAAGGTTACTGAGTCAAGTGATCTGAAGATTCAGAGTTTAACACCCCTCTTCATACTTAAAAAGTTTTTCAATAAATAAGTACCTCAATTCCCTTCTGACTGCCTTTCTTGACAAAGAAGCAAAATGTTATACAGTAAAAGTTCAAAACAAAAAAACACAGGAAAACTTTTCAGCTTAATTCCAAAAATAGCACCCATTTTTCAAACTGACTTGCCCATTTCAGGAACAAAAGCATCAAGCATTAGTGTGCTGCAATGGATGAAGGAGCAATCACAAAAGTTGCTTACTGTAAAGATGCAACTGCAAGCATTAACAGAAAAGCATAAAAAGGAAATCAGGTGTCCAAAAGGTAACCTGCTAATCTAACTAACAAAATAAGAAAAATTACCTTCTGCCTGCTTAGCCCTCACTCAGCTTCATTTGTACCTTTTCCTTCTCATAAGCCTTAGCTATGCTAATTGCAGATAATATCATCTCATTTCACCAGCAGGAGCCTGTATTCCTCCACTACGTTCTCCTGGCTGTTAGAGAACACCCAAGGCCTGGTTTCCCTTTCAAGAGGATATAATCCATGTCAGATGGAAGTGTCAGATGTCCATGCTAATAAACATGCAATACAGTTACCTGTTCAGGAAGATGAAGAATTGTATGTTCTTCAGAGTCAAATGACGACAGTGATTTATAGGCTGAAATGGCTACAAGAGCATCCTAGAAAAATAACAAGAAGAAAAAGAAAATCACAAACACAGCGTAGGGTATTGCTAACTACTGGAAACTTCACATACAAAAAGCTTATCAGGAGTATGCTGATAAATCACAGGTTCATAAAGTGTTTAAAATAACAATTTTTTCCTAAGGCACTATATTTAAAGTAAAATACACTGGTTCCACCAGCCAATGGTGATTATAGTCCAGCTGCATTACAATATCCCACAAAAGAATTGAGTTAGCAGTCAGAGCAGGATCTTTGTGAAGAACGCTTCACCATGTCAATGCTGAAATCTTCCAGGAGAAGTCAAACTAGTTTGTGTTATAACTCTCCTTGGAAATGGCAGATGTTAAGATCATCAGCTACCACTTTTCAAGTGCAGTACATTGTTTCAAGAACAGTGTTAAACAGCCAGTAACAAGAAGAAAACCCTGTTTAGAAATGAGATTACTGACACTACCTTAACAGAAAAGTATAAAACTTAATACTCAGCTGCTGACACCAGGAATGAAAATTTTCAACTGTCTCACATACCTTGTTCTGCGTATTGTTCCAAAGGAAGCTGATAACTTGAGCTTTGAATTTCTATAAAATCAAACAAAATATGTGTTTACATTTTCTTTAAGGAAATAAGCAGTTGAAATAGAGGCAGTTACCTGAAACAAACTGCTGCTACGTCAACATGCATTGAGCTAGGAAAGTGGAAAGGGTGAAGGTTTGAAGTCCGGACACATTCATATGTCCTTACATTATGGGAGAGGGAAACCACAGATTCACCTTGCATTGAAATTTTTCACCTATCTCCCAGGACTCATTAATGCAAGAAAAAAATGTGAAACTGTATGGAATGTGCATTATGATTAATTAAAAACAGGAAGGCTCATTTAAAAATTATATAAAAAGATACATTAAAAGAAGGACTCATCTAAGTTCATGAGTACATACCTCAAATTCATTTGTATTCACTGTTAATGAGGGAACCAGGGCAAACAGTTCATTCAGAGCTTTTAAAATGAGGGGTCTTGTATCACAACTCAGCTTTGGTGACAGAGCATTCCATGTAGAACGGATGCAAACAACCTGGAAGGAAGATTGGAGGCACCATTACTAAAAGCAATTCCAGCTCACTTTAGAAAACATTTCTTTCCAGTGCTTGTCCTCACTCTTGCTATTTGGAGAACAGGAATATGGTTCACAAACAGGAAAAAAGCAAGCACGTTAAAAATTAACTTTTATATCAATTGATAGAATGCAGTAATACTGCACAATACTTCATCAGAGAAAGCAGCTATCAGTAGAAATAACTATGACATGGTTAGCAATATGCAAAGCTCTAGATGTATCCTCACACACCACCACTGTTCTACTTAACTTGATCAAATTAGCTTAAAAGAAAGCTCTCTCTGGAAATCCAATAGGATGAAAGCAGAGGAGCAACAGAAGAACCTATTTTCCCTGAGAGTCCTCCAAAATGAAATTCCTTTAATCTTTAAAAGCAACCAGAACCAACAAAATTTGCAGAACAATTGAAAAGCGTAACATTTCAGGAATTCAGGTATTATTGAAAACTGTCAAACTACAATAAAGACTAAACACTAATTCCTAATACTGAACTTCTATCTAGCTATTCACAAGAACTTATACCAAAGTGAAAATAATGACTATGCCTTTATAATTACAGCACAGCAGTGATAAACACTTGGTCCCATGTAGCCCTTCCTGGGTACAACATAGGCCTCACTCAGGTTATTTTCACCTTTAAAGATCTGCAGGACAGCTCAATGAGCAGTCAGTACAACATTTTGTATTTCTAGGCACTGAAAAAATCTGTAAGACAATCAGTCAGTGGTACAGTTCCAGCTAAAGAATTATACAAAAGTCACAAAAAGTAGTCAAGTTCCACAGGAATATTGACTAGACAGCATCACTGCACTACAACTTTCTCCGTTTTCCTTGTGGGATTTTTTTCAGTTGCCCATGCCTTCTCTTGGGAAGGAGACATGTATTTAAGAGAAAACTTAAGTAATTTCATGCAGTATTTCATCAAACCTCATGTTGCTACCTGTGGAGAACTTCACTTTTAAAATTCTTGCCACTGTACCTAAAATAATTCTGTCTATAATTTATCTGTTGTTACCATGTTGTTTCAGATTTCAGGCTCCACTTCAACAAATACAGTACAAAAGAGGAAAGGATACAAAACAAATTTACAAAAATCCCACCCCAACAAATAAAACCAAAACCCACAAGAAACTACACGTCTCTTCACCCTACTCCCATCCACCCTAAAAACTACAACAAAAGAAACAAAACCACCAAACCCAAAATAACGTATGTTTAGAACAGAATCTAGATAAAAAATTAAAAGAAATGGCAGAGCAAGCTACAAGTAAAATGCTCAACCTTTTAAAGGGCAAACCATACCAGAACTGCAAAACAAAACTCTTCTTTAAACACTCTGAGCAAATGCCATGAGAATTTTTTTAAAGTGTATGAAATTACAATAAAGCAACAAAAAACTAAGACATGGAGAAATATAAATCAACCTGTGTAAGGAATCAAATAAAGATATGTTAATGAAGATATTCCACGAGGGCACTAAGAAAGATATTATTCTGCACTGAAAACACAGAGTGCAGATAATTGCCAAATTAAGCAGTCACTTCAGTGAGCGCAAAACACATTTTACACTGCAGTTTGAAAAACAATCCATTTCAAGTTGAATCCACTGTAGGAATATTAAACCAATTAGTGTGTTTCTGTGGTAACCATCACTGACAACTTGAAAGACCTCACCAGATAAATTCCTAGTGAAAATGACACCTGTCCTTCCCTCTTTTCAAAATACATTGCTTATAAGAATAAGAGAAAAGCTTTTCCAGTTTGCAGAAACAGAGACATATCTACTAGCACTGGAGTTGCTTACTAAACTATCCAGAAATATTAAGTTTGTAATGAATTAGTTGTCTGGAAAGAGAAAATACACTGTGTACTAATATGTAAAGAAACAAAGTTGTATATTCATGGCATCTTATTTTAGGAAAACTACAAATCATTAGCCAGCCAAGGTTTAAATACATCCATTCCTATAGCATCTCACATACTCTCCAGGTTCAGCTAACAGGTTAAAAAAAGGCCATAAAAGATCACCAGCATTCTAATAGAAGTTTCAGATTTAGTAGATATCCATACCACACAGATTAAGCTAGTGAAATCTACAGGAACAACATATACCAAATGCCTTTTATCAACTACATTGAAACAACATATTGGTTTTGGACCCAGCATATTTGGTATGCCAAAAACACTGGCCTTCCAAGAAGTCACACATAATCAATAGTATGATAATAATCATATGGTAACTTATACTGTATTCAACTGACGACTGTTTCCACACATATTCATGTAAGCATCAGACAAACTTAAATGCAGTGCTACTGCCACACAGGATCCAGCACTCAGCCGACTACACTGTATTTCAGTATTTTTGCCCACATCAAAACACTTTCAGTATAGAATCAACTTTTAATGATTTTCTTTTTCTTTCACAAACAGAAAGGATTTGTTTTCTTTACTGTATATATAAAACATTCATACTAATGCCAAGGGTTATAGTAAAATTCTACTGATTTGAAATCTACTGATATATGTCCTTCCCGAGAAGCGGAAGTCTGGCAGAAATTCAGTTTTTCTACTGGCTAAAGGAAACAGCCTAAGTTTCCAAATGCTAAACATTTTATTGAAGGGTACAAGCATCACTTAGAAGAGATTTGGTTTTTGTCTTAGCTAAAGAAGCAATGCAGCTTGGAATACATCACAGCTTAAAAAGTTTTGCTGCACTCTGAGGAAAAGGAGAATTTGCAGTCATCTGTCCAAAAGCTGCTGACTCTACAATCCCTCTTCAGCAGGTATTTTCTAAACTTGCAATATAACAGCAGTACTACAGAAAACTCCTACCAAATGATGTATTGTGAACTAATGGAGTAGGGGGATGGGAACAGTGGGAGACTGGCACTTCACACACCATAAATAAACACAGTAAATTAAAAAAGGTTGTAAAAGCAGTAATAACCTTGACATAATGGCTTTCTGGAGGAATGGGCAACTGTGATAAATATCTTGTGATGAAGTTCACCGCTAGTCATGAATCCCCAGGGAAAAGTCCTGTAATTCCAGATACACTGCTCAGCTCCACAAAGCTGTCCTCTGAAAATGCAAAATACTCTAGAAAACTAGCAAGATCAGAAGATTTTACAACACTGGTATGCCAATTGCTCTCTGAAAAAAAAAAGAATCAGTTCTAATCACAAAATGTATGTTCACAGATCTAGACATGCTAGTGTCATACTTTGATAAGAGTTCTATTTTCACCTTTTGTTCTTTGTGGGTTTTTTTCGTTCTGTGTTTGTTCAGAATAACATATCATTCCCATCTGGAGACAATAACAACCACACAGCACTTTTGGTACTGGTTTACATTTGTGTTTTCTTGTTATTTTTAAAATTTATTTTAAAATAGCAAGCTTGCCACTCCACAAGCACTGACTGCTACATAAAAAAAACTGAAAGCTAAGTTTTACAGATGTCAAGAAAAGACAAAGCACTCTTGTGTCAAGTGACCTACAGACCTAAAAGGGTGAGAAATCTTGGGGAAAACCCCAGGAAACAACAACATTTAAATCAAATTTCACATGTGATTTGAGAGGGAGGGTGGGAGGGAGGGGATGGAGAGCAAGCACATTATTTGAAGCAGTACTTACTCTGAGACAAGTATCTATCTGTTCATACCAAACCTCAGCAAGGTTGGTATACCACGTCTATCACAGAACCCTTGATTCAGACTAATATTTATTCTGGAAGGGACCTCTGGAGGTCACGTAGTGCAGCCTAACTCACAAAGGAGGGCCAACTGATTAGGATATGCAGGGACTATTTAATTTGCT
>WBMV01000645.1:204448-220630 GCA_013396655.1 Campylorhamphus procurvoides
GAGAAACACTGGCTTTAACAGTTGTAAGATAATAGGTGCAAAAAATGCTTGTGACATTTCTTCACTCTTTGTTTTGGGTTCACCCTTTGATACCTGCAAGTGTCACAGCTTCTTCCAGTGAAAGCAAGTTATAAGATTCCTCTCCTTTTGGGTGGATCATGGACCACAACTCCCTGTGACCACAGTGCTGCAATCATCATCTTACATGTTTCCTATACCAGAACAAAGCATCAAAGGAGAAAAGGGCTTTCCTTCTTGGTTTTTTGAAGTCCAGACATATTTATATTTCTCAAAACTCACACTCTGAAAAAATGATGTATGCAGAACTGGAGTCCCAAAAAAAGCCAGAAAGAGCAGTTGGAAATGGGTTTCAACAGCTTTCTAAACAATTCCATCACCTCCTAGCAACCTTAACACAGCTTACCAGAGTATGCACAATAGAAAAAAAGGGTATCCCAGTGGAACCACAGTTCTTATTAAAACAACAGTAGGTTCAGCAAAAATAAAAAAGTCTGTCATTGTTTGAAAAATTATCCTCAGCTAGCTACTTTCGACTTTTTTGCCTTCCTTTCTAATGTTTTTCGGTAAAACCTTAAAACTGAAACAGTATATTCAGAAAAAAAAACATGTCAGTAACAAAGTCAACATGCGGCATTCATCATTTACCACAGAGTAGATCCACATCTTCGTGGTGACTGTCTGAATTCAGAATCTCCCCTGAACTGCAATTAGAGCAATACCTGTCAAATTATTGTCAGAACATGTAACTGCAACAAAACCCACCTGACCCATTCTAGTACTACACTGCAAAGTGTTACACGTAACAGCTACAGAAATACCTGTGACTTGGGAAAAGTAAAGGGAGTACCATTGCTTTGAGTAAGTGCTACAAAAAAACCCCTACTATGAAAGAAGGCTCAGATGGGCAAAGTGATGTGTCCATGAAGCTCAGAGAACAGCATAGGCTGAGACTGACCACAGCTTTTGTAAAGAAACAATTCAACACAAAAAGCACCTTTCTTTCAGATATACAGCTATAAACAGCTCCGTGGGTCAACACGGTGTAAATGTTTCTCGATAATTCATTGAAAGAGTGTGCACAAGTCCCTGAGTCAGTCAGAGCAGTATATGGGGGAATGAATATGCAGCTCAACCAACTAAGAATATAAAAATTAGACAGCCAACAAAAGAATTTTGAAGACAGCAGCAGTCTTGAGCTGGCTTCAACCCAAATATCCCTTCCTGGCTACTGGGGATGCTCAGCATTCTGCCAGTGAGCACATAATAGAAACTAGCAACTCAAATCACATTGGTACTGTGACTGAACTCTATATAGCAATTGCTGTATTTTGCCAAGTGTAACTTACATTTATGATTGTGGTATATTTCGTATCACTCTGTTGAAGGAGAAAATCTGTTTAACAACTACCTCCAAGTAAGTTTGATATTACACATTTCATCCTCCATGCACAAAATACCTAAATTAACCTAGTCAGAAAGTATTGGACTCTGACACACACTGTGGTAATCCTAAACAACACTGGTTGCCCTGCAAAATTTGTGGACAAATCTAGAAAAAAAATCAGAGTAAATAAACCATCGTCTCTTCAAAACAAATTTTGCCCAATACTCCAAAAACAATTGAAATGTCAACATGATGGTGCCACAGAGGCAGAAAGAAGTGCTGCTATTAATCCTGAGGATTAACAGCCAAATCACTCCCTAGTGTCATGTCCACAGAAAAAAACTTCAGTTATAATTGTTCTGTCTACACAGTATGTAGACATTCAAATGTAAAACGCTTACATTGAAATTTCAGCTATAAAATGGAAATTGTTTTTGTAGACTACATAATTAGCTGTCCAGCTTATGCTAACAGAGTTTAAGTACTTGAAGCACAAATTTGCTTAATTTATTTTGTGTCTTCAATGCAGGCCAGTAAGGTTCCTAGTCAACTTAACTTTACTCACTCATTCAGTTTGTGGAAAAACCCTTACGTACATAGAGTTAATCCTGAGAGTCTGCAGCTCCCTTCAACTGCAGATCTGCACAGTTAAGTGAGAAAGTGAAACTGGCAGAAACTTGAGCCCAAGAAGTAAGGATCCTCTGATTCTGTCTCAATATAAACCCACCATTTCAAGAGCACAGTTTTTAAATGTACACTGTTTAAACAACATCCAGCTTTGCAATTCCTTCAAAATGTCAGTCATCATTATTTGTTCTCAAAAATTTTCCAGTGCATTATATTAGTCTGTTATGCTGGTTTCTTCCTGATCTGTAGGAGAACCCTGCCAGAGAGACTGCAAAAATAGCCAAGGTGACCAATTCCTGGAGTGGATGGAACTGACAAGCAAGTGATCAACTCCAGAAATGGACAACTACCTCAAACCTCAGAAGTTTATGTTTTAAAAGATTTTCTATAGCATAGATATATTGTATTAGATAGATAGTTATTCCTCCTGTATTTGTATGTTTTATCCTGACTGGTGGTGGCTACCCGGTGACCGGTTTCCTATTGGTTGTGTATTCCCTATTTTTTCATTGGCTGGCCGCTGATGCAAACCCAGTGTCATCATGTAAGGCTAGCCACGCCCCATCTGTATTCCCCTCCTTCCCTCCTATCCCTTCCCCTACTTGCCGTGCTCCGCCCCAACTCCTCCCACTTTCCAAGCTTCTCCCTGAACCCTATGAGAGTCCCATGCTCCCTGAATCAAGTGTTCCAGCCTTCTTCACCCNCCTTCTTCCCCCTACCAGCGGCTGAGGACCGTTCCTCCCACCCCTGCGGAATGCAGCACTGATCAATATAACAAACAGATATGGACTGAGGGAATCAACAGCATGAAACCACTTCCTCAAAAATTTGGAAATGGGGATTTAAATACAATGCTTAGGAATTTTTTTCTTCAATGTTTCTTGGCTTGCATACTATACTTGATACATGAAATCAATTAGATGACAGAACAGATAGCCTCATACGAAGTACACTGGCTTCTGCTGAAATCGCTGGGGGAAAGAAACAAACTATATGCCCAGAAATAGAAAATGTGGTGTGGTAAGAACTGTATTTTAATTTTTGATGTGCAAGTCACTGTGTACTATTCATTAAAGGGCTTTTTTTATACCTACCAAACTGCCTCCCCCAAAACAACAGAGGTGGGGGAATCATCTAGGTCTTCTTTTAATTCCTGCAAAAACTAAGCTTACACTCCTAATACTGTTTGTGTAGGATGTACTTTGGATAAAGCCATTACCTTTAAACAAATTAATTACTATAGGCACCAAATCTGAAAACCATTCTTCCACAACAGTCAACCAAAAAATGTTGCAACACATTTTATTATAGCATTGCTTTTACAGAAGAGCCTTTCCAAGACTCTCAGAACTCAACTCTGACAAAGCCACGTGGTAGTATATAGGGTTTCATCATCAACTAAGTCAACACTATACACGTGAAAATATAATTATTATTCTGGTGAAGAAGCTGACTGAAAATCAGGTGTTCTCTAGAATCCTACATCTAACCATCTGCACAAAAGCTCAGAGATTAGATACCTTTCCTTTAAGTCAGTGGCAGAGACAGAAAACATCAAGACAAAATCAACCTCTATTATTATGTCCTTTCTGCATTGCAAACTGGGGTATAAATAGCTAATAAGGGACAGACTACGTTACTTAACCTAAATGGTTATCCAGCTTACCAAACCGCAAGAGAATTCTCTGCTAAAGTTTTAGTATAGCTGGGTGGCAGCATGTTAGATTGTAATGAGGGAAGCAAAGCAAATTGAGGAGGGTCCATAAGAATTGGGACAGGAAAAATTAGTACCAGTCCACAGTCATGTTTTTCCTTCCTTTCTTCTATCCTGAGAAGCTGGAGATGTCTTAGCCCTCCAATTGTCTACAGTGATACAGTATGTCTGTTCTTAAATGAGGCTATTAAAGATGTAACATCTGTCACTGGCCTAACTTCTGCTTCTCTGCAGGACGAAGTGTAAATATAATTCAGCCTGGGATAACACTGGTTCAATACCAAGACCAGCATTCAAATAATCTATATCACTCAAGAAGAGCCAGACTCCACACCAGAGGTAAAGCAAATGAAAAACTACCCTTAATAAGTTGTTTCTTGGCAGTCATTGCATGAAGATTTTTAACTGTATTGAATACTGATGTGAATGGACTGCTAATGATTCACTATGTTGTTCCTGAACTGCTGAGTGATTTCAAAGGAATAATGTTGCTGGATTTTGTTGGATTGGCTTCACTGCAGTAAACATTGCAGTGAAAGTGAATTAGTGGATTAATTTAAAATTTCAGTTTGGCAGAGAATGGCTAATCAAATATTCCAGCAGGATATAATAAGTCCACTACCTCTGACGGACTATGTAGTATGCAGTTTGTCAATAGTATGATTTACACAGCATGTCTGTGCCTGCATCACAACACCTGGGATGTCACTGTGAGAGCCTCGACTCCTAACTCAGGAATATTTATAGCACCACAGTACACTCTGGGTTGGAAGGGACCTCGATATATCTGGCTGAACCTCTTTCTCAATGCAGGGTTACTATGAGATAAGATCCAGTTGTTCAGGGTTGTCTCTAAAAGGAATATGAAAATCTCCAGGGATGGACACATCACAATCTCTCTGCGCAGGACACTCCAATGCTTTACTTGTCCTTTACATCAGTAAGTAATGACTGCATTATAGCAAAACAGAAGCCTCCCAGCTGCAAGTGATTTCACTCCCTATCTGGTCCACTCTATGAATGAGGCCCAGCAGGGTAGGCCAGTAAGGAGATATGGAAATGACATGTTGTACATACTTTTCAGCCAATCAGAATTATGTACCACACAATCTTTCTTTTCAGATCTCGAGCAAAGACACATGGAAGGATGTCTTCGAAACAAATTGTGAAGCTGACTAAAATTACAGCTCATGAACTGAAGGGCTGATCTGCTGTTGTAGAAGTTCACAGCAACAGAAGTTCACAGTAACAGAAGTTCATATAATTTCCCAGGAATTATTAACTTACATTGGAAGAGAGGAATTAAATCTGTCATAAGAGAAAGAAATTCTGCAACAACCCAACATACTCTTAAAAAAGAAAAGCCAACTGGGACAAAAGTCCATGAACGACAAGCAAAACAAGAAACAGAAGGACAAGCCAATTTAATCTTACCTCAGCCTCACAAAGTGCCTGGAGACCCTGTAGCACTATGGCAGCAGGTGAAGCTTGATCAGGTTTTGTGCATTCATTTAATACCTGAGAAATTGCAGCCAACATGTCTGCTCCATGATGGTATGGTCTGAAGGAAAAGACATGAAGATGGAAGGCAATATTCATGCATACACACAAGTTGTAATCTATACACAAAAACCCATTGAGTGCTGGTTTTGTTTATGAGACAACTAAAACAGCCTAAAACTGGGAGGAAAAAAAAAAGATAAGAGGTATAACAGACAGCTCTAAAGGTTGAGTGACATGAAGAATTAAATCAGCAGGCACCTAGTTCCAACTAAAAGATCACACAGTGGTTAAGTTATGGAAGTTTTTATTCAGACTTATTGTGTATACTTAAAGATTACAACATTCAAGAAGTGACTAAGAATGAAAATGCACTGTTAAAGATACTATTTTATGATTCTTTGTTGCAGTCTTCTGCAAGTAGTCAGTATTGCACATTGGTGGAGATTCGGACACTAAAAGCCTTTTGTCCCTCTTACATCAGATAGCTAGGTTTTTCCATTTTTTTTGTTGCTGCAGTGCCATTTGCCCCTCCTTCAATGACTGCATGGGCTGCTTATTAGCTTTCCAGTCTTTTACTATCCATTCAGTTTTACTGGGCAGCAGTGGGGAAAGTATCAAGTGCCATTTCAACAGTTCCTCATACTATTTCTTTAAGAGCATTCAGAAAATTGCACCTGTCTGGGTGATTCACATGCACGGAACATTCTGACTTATTCCATTTGCTCTCATTTTCTCTCAAATAATTTCTAAATGCACGAAGAACGTGCATAGATCTGAACCCTAACTATACCACTTACCTGGCAAAAAGAATATTATAGATGCATTGAGATATCTTTTTTGCTTTTCACTTTTTAAAAATTTCCTGAACAATGCTGTATGGCTAAATTGAAGAGAATTGAAGAGGTAAAGGAAACAGTATTTTCTTTAAGAGCTTTTTTTTTCAGTTGACGATTAAAAGATCTATGAATCTCCCCAGCTGTTAGTAACTGACCCTCAAGAAAGAAAGTGAAAACTGGGTCCCAAGATAGGTGACAAAGAGAAAAGATGGTATTGTGCACATAAAACTAAAAACTAAATACTAATGTGTTTTAAAATAATCTTTATAGGAACTGTAAATCATTATCAACTTCTGATATTCATGGATTGTTAAGAGCTGGAAAGGTTCAGTATATCATCCAGTTAGATGGTGTTTGTCATACTATATCTCAATAAAGATCATAAATTTGCCAGTGACGAAACATGCTTTTCAAAAAAAATATCCAATCTTTCTTTGAATAGATCAAAAGATAGATGATTAGTTGTTTCTTATATTGTTTGGTCTCTTCATTTTTCTAAGTTGGAAGTGTTATGCCTAAAGTTTCTTCTACCCTAGATCAGTATAGGATGCATGTTTCGTTTCAGGATGAAAACCATTTAAGTTTCACAGCATTTTTATGTCCTTTCTATCAGTCATAATAGAAAACCCCAAACTTACTATCTGCTCAGATTAGGAATGGCTGGGTCCATGTTTCAACCAGAAAAATATTAACATAATACAATTAATGTAACAGAGCAGGTAAAAATAATTATGCAACTTTTAAAAGAAAAAATTGTTTTCCCTCACAAAGACGTAAGATGGGGAACATTTGTGCTTACCTCTGCCTACATATATCTCTTATACAAGCTGCTTTAGCAATCAGGTTTTCCCACTGAGCATCTTTGTCAACAGACACAGAGGGCATATCAGACATCGCCAAGAACTTCTGCAATTGTGGGTAAATTCGATCCTAGAAAAGATTGAATTTAAAAATGATCATCAGACTTTCAAAAGTTAGTGAGAAGATTTTCAATTGGCACCACTTCTACTTAACTTCTAAATACCATATTCTGCTTTTCTTCACTATTGGAATCTAGTTTTTGGGATTGGAATCTCTGTTTCTTGCAGACCAAATCTCTACTGCTATTTAAAAAAACTGAGAAGCAAATTATTGTCACGTGACTTATGCTGGTTTTGGCCAGGGTAGAGTTAATTTTTTTCACAGTGGCTGATATGGGGCTGTGCTTTGGATTTATGCTGAATACAGGGCTTATAGAGACATTTATAACATATAAATATTTATAATATAATATAGAGACTTCTTTTATTGCTAAGCAGAGTTTACACAGAGCCAAGGCCTTTTCTGCTTTTCGTATTGCCGCAAATGGGAAATTGGGAGGAGACACAGCTGGGACAGGTGACCCAACTGACCAAAGAGATATTCCAGACGATATGACATCATGCTCAGTATGCAACGTGGCGGGGAAAAGGAGGAAGTGAGGGACTGTTTGGAGTGAAGGTGCTTGTCTTCCCAAGTCACTGTTATGAGTGTTGGGGCCCTGCTCTCCTGGAGATAGCTAAACACCTGTCTGTCCATGGGAAGCAGATAATTAATTCCTTGTTTCTCTTTGCTTATGAGTGCAGTTTTTGCCTCCCTTATTAATCTGTCTTTATCTCAAACCAAGAGTTTTCCAGCTTTTACCCTTCCAGTTCTCTCCCAGTCCTGCTGGTGGGAGAGTGAGTGAGTGGCTGTGAGGTACTCGGCTGCTGGTTGGCATTAAACTACAACATTAAGATCTTGCTCATACTGCATATTATGAAAAGCAGAAAGCTGTCCTTCAAACACATTTTCTTCCTAACTCCAGTCTGACCCCTCATGAAATGAAATTTTCATGAAAGACATACTATTGAAATTTTTTACTAGAACAGAAACAGTATAGGTACCACTTACTCCATTTACTTCATAGTGCTGATAATGACATACTAATATAACCAATGCTCCAAAATTATTTTCTTTCCTTGTTAGAGGCAATGAATTTTTCAACTGGACTTCTTATAGTGAATAGCTATAATAATAGTGAATAACTACAAGAATTTTCTAACCTGTCTTTCCCATAATGATGTCATCAGCCGCGAAGCAATTGCTCTCAGCTTTGGCATGCTCCCCAGCATGTATATGGCACGTAGAATCTGAGCTACACAAACCTAAAAGAAATTTTTTAACTGTCACTGTTACTTTATATGTCCAGGGACAAACTCTAATCTACAAATCATTATTTTACAACCAAGTACAACAAGAACATAACTGTCTAACTGCAATATCAGAAATAACCTGGAAGTCATTTTTCAAGAAACTTTAGCACATGAGTCCAAGAGCATGTGTCTTCTCATGGCACATATAATGATGATACCATGTAGACAGTAAAGCATGATGCACATTTCTCTCTAAAAGAAATACCATATCACATCAAAACATTATAAAGTTATGCTGAAGCTTAAAAATCAGTTAAGCCACATATTGCTTAGTCTAAATAATTTTTTATAAATAAATGATGTCTTACTGATACAGTTTCTGTTTTACTAAAAATTTTTCATTCTGACCTTGTGTACACCAAGTGTAGGCAATGTATACAATATATCCCTGTAAAGTGCAGACTCCAAAGGTCTTCCCAGTTTAAACACCAGTACTGGGATCAGATATGGAACCTAAAATAAAACAAACATAGGAAATAAATTGGAATTTGCCAACATGACACAAAACAGTGAACTTGTCAGAATATATTACAAAGTCATACCTCTTTTGCAGTTTTTTCTGCCTGTACATATGACAAACCCATCATAATACAATATAATTTATTGCATTCTTTACTATATGATACAAAGCTTCCAGAGAGCTGCCTGTAAAGTGACAATAGAGGAAAGAAGACTTTTTGATCAGATTTTCAGTATTTTCACACCTGCAAGTCCTACAATTTTTTCTTGGGTATGTTCTTATCACTATGTGATTAAATCTAATCTTAAATTAAATTTACTCATGATTTCCTTGGGTTTTTTTTCAACTAGATTTTATGACTACCTAAAAGTAATTACACACACACACTCGTAAGAGTGGTTTATACAGACACTCATTAAAAAAATATTAATGGAAAATTCTGCTACAACATGACCTCAATATGCATTTTTACATAAGCAGATAATATTTTTTAATGTAAAACGATGTGTCTCAGTCCACAGAAAGAGCAATATTGAATACAAAATTCAAATGCTCTTAGACCTTGTATACTTGGGTCTGTTTGGTTACAAATCAGAAACAAAAAAGTACTACTTGTTCTATAAGACATCACTATCTTTACAGGCAAATAATCTAAACTTGTGTTTCCACAAACTTAAACTATGTTCTGGAATCTGCATTTACTATCTAGTGAATTAACTATAATACATTATTTTTTGCATCTTTCAAATAGCACTAGACATTTTTAATTAGCATAAATCCCTTTATAAGCCAAAATCTTCCCACATTTCGGACTAACTATCCTTCCTCCTATATTTCTCAAGGTTGTTGTCTACCGTCTGTATAAGTAGTCATCACCCTATCACCTGCCTAGACAGAGGACTGGTTTTATGTAAGTATTTCAAAGCAAACCCAATAAATGTGGTGAATTTAGACTAATATTCATTTGAGCAGATTTTAACACAGATGTTTCACTTTTCCACCTGTTCATTCTGAACTGAAAGAGCATCTTCTCCCTGGTAATTTCCCTTCCCTTTCTTTCAGACCTTTGGAATAAAGAAAAGTTGAGTAGTTTTACAGCTTCTGTTCTGTCCTGATTTCTGCTGGTGATAATTTTCTTCACTTTGCTGGCGATGATTTGTCACCAAAACAGCACTGATAACACACTGATCTTCTTTGCTATCACAGTATTCTTTGAAGATCAAACACAGGTGGGCTAAGTAAGCATACCAACTCTCCAGCACAAGGCACAGTTCAATTAACATAGATTCTGGTCATAGTCAGAATTTAGTAATAAGATGTCTGCATTAATACTGAAACACAGAAAAATGAAACCTGAACACAAAACACGAGATTTAATTTGCTGCTTTTCCTTCCCGCTCCCTAATTGTAATGATCTGTTTAGGTCAACCTGTGCACAGTGCAGTTGTATTTCCCCAATTTACCCATGCCAATGGGACAACAGCCCTACGTAAGAGAAAATTATGGCTGTTAGTAAACAGGAAGAAAACTAAAATTAACTTCCTGATTAAAAAGAACCCAAGAGAAGACAAAGGCTCAACATTCTCAAAAAAAGAACCCGTTTTGGTTAAACCAAGCCTTAGGCAAAAAGGAGCTTGCACAGAAACTAAATAATAAAAGTATACAATAAATGCCCTCAAAGACAGGAGACCTAATAGATGAAAGCAGGTTTACTTCTGGGCACCTGTTGTACTTTGAGTATTAAGAAAAGATGTATCACCTGATTTACTTTTATCTAGATGTTTGAATGATACAAGACAAATTGCAGGCTGATGAGCAAGTTATGGGCATTCCACACCTTTGGGGGTGGGGGTAATCATTGGCACTATCAATTATCAACTAGCAACCTGAATCACCACTTTAAAGTTTCAAAATTCTCAGGAAAGTCACACATGCCTCTCCACTGATACATAAGTTTTCCATGCATCTGTTAATATGCGTGAACAGGAAAGAAGTGTCTTCTAAAAATATTATCCAAAAAGTTTTGTATGCAGCAAAATAATTGAAAGACTCTCAGCTCAGAGGGTAAGAGGATTTCGTCAGTTCTTTAAACCAAACCCATCCCTGATAAATGCTGTGCTGGGCAAAAAAAGGCTACATAAAACATCAGTAGAGGTATTAGATATGTTGCTATAATGAACAAAATCCTTCCTTAAATTTCTTACTTCCAATCTGTCCCCACAGTACCTCTTCCTTTTGTCAGAGGCAGGGTCTTGGGCAACTATTTTGATTTCAGGTAGTTCTCTAGCCAATAGGTTACTTCCTGCATTCTTCTCCTGGAGAAGAACATTGGACTAGATACAGGACAAGCAGACTGAATGACATGCAAAGTAAATTATAATCAAAATAAATTATAGTCATAGTCCTTAATAATAAAAGCATTCAAACCATTTAAAGTCAGTCTGATTAAGTCCAGCCTTTATCTGCTGCAATGGGAAGCTCATTTCAGGTCCTGTGTCCACATTACTTTTGTTATGAAGTTTATTCTACACTAAACAGATAGTAAATGAAAGTTCTACAATGATTTTCACACCAACATCTACTAAACAGGTACTAAGTTTGACGTATGAAATTCCCAGGAAAAGTCTAAGACTACAGTACTGTAAGGCCAGTTACAAATTTATTGAAAAGGTATTGTCCTTTAAAGTCTAGTTGTTTTGAACTGTAGATTTTAATTGTAAAATCAGGAAAAATCTCAAAATGTTCTGGTACAGGAAAGCTGCTCCTCTCTCCATCTCACTCATGTAATGGATAAACAATGCTGGGATTAATTTCAGTATTATATTTATGCTAAATATTCATCCAAGGTGCAACAGCTCCACGAAGCTGATAAGACAATTCATTAGCTCCCAGTAGGCAGGAAGCAGCTTTGTAGCAGGAGGCACACAGCTTGTCAACACTGCCTTCTGCATTCCCCACACTACCAGAGGATGTGGAAGTTGGGTCAAGTCTGTCATTGGAAATCTGAAGATGTTTTCTGGTTTTAAAACTAATTTGCATCTTAAAAACGATGCTTAACTTTCTCAACAACTCTTAAACATGCAGGACAAAATAATATTATCTACCTGAGAAGCCTTCTCTGTGGTTTGGTGATCTTCTTTATTTTTTTCTGATCTACAGGACATTTGTTCTTCAAAAGCACAAGCTAAGGAAGGGTAAACAGGTTGATTTCTCGCCTGAATTTTGGAAGAGAGTTGTCCAGTAGGCAGGGCAGCAAAATAAGAAGGTTTTCACAAGTGTTCAGTATTCTGGCATTTCTCACTCCAGTAAGCATGACAAAAGTGTTGGATGATTTAGACAAATGAAAGGAGCAGTTTCTCAAATAAGTGCACAAATGGAGCTAAGCTTCTGTTTATAAAGACTGTAAAATAAATTTCTTTCAAAAAAAATCAGACCCACTTTTTAGAAAACACAAGCTGGGTTTTCAAAAGTTTCCTGTACTCTAGCAGGACCCTATCCAATAAGTTTCAGTAATGAAGAATCTGTCCACAAGACCTGGCTACACGATTGCTTCCCTATAGCTACTCTCTGAAGTTTACATAATCAAACAACAACTAAAAAATAGCATCAGGTACCACCTGAGTGAGCCAGATCCAGTTCAACATATCCTTAGACATGCTTCCTACCCAAATAAAAACGTATTTTACTTTTCTGGTTCTTAATGCACACCTAGACACCAAAGAAGAGAAAATAATGCATATTCAGATGGATTTCACACGTATCATTTACTGCTAAAATAATTCATTCTAGAATTTGAAAGACCATAAAAGAATGCATGTCCTCAACAGACTCATAATCTTCGAATAATGATAATAGATCCTGTGGTGCTATTCACCAGTGACCCCAGTCAGACAATTTAATTTCATCCCCTTGCAGTACAGCAAGGCTGTCACATAGTGAAATAACAATTTCTGCACAAGAAAATTCAACTAATCAGAAAGATTGTACAAAGTCTATCATTAACACCATGTCACATCAGCCTCTGCAGTGATTTGACCTAAGACAGCCTAACTGCCCCTGTACTACTCTTCATTCCTCAGCCTTTAAAAAGTATTTCTGGACCTTCTTCCATAGTGTTTCAGACCATTACTCCAAAATGCCTCCATTAAAAACAGATTTAATATCACTAATTCTGCACCATAAAGAGACTTTTACTCAGGGGGATAAGAAGAAATACATACAGAGAAGTCCCTCTATAGCCTTTCTTAATGAAAAGGGTGAGAAAAAAAGAGAAAACAATGCATAACCTCCAAATGCAATATCAACTATGGCAATAATTTTTAAATCTAGCAATGATTTTTAAATGCTCCATTAATTTACTTCAGAAACAACAGACTCTTTATAAAACAACATTCAGCACAAAATTCAGCATTCACTGTTAGTGAACTCTGTGAAGAGTTGGAGCAAACATGAAAGCAATAAGAATAGCATTCTTGATGCACGTTCTCTCTTTCTAACCCTGTTTTGTTTTGAAACACAGTTCTTCAACTCAAGATTTTGCATGGCAATCACCTGTGGCGTTTCAATTCAATATCCACAGCTACAGCCACAGCTACAGTGTCATTTTGTGAACTACAAAGTAACAGAATTTCACCAGCATCCAAATAAGTGACTATCCACATCACTTAAAAAAAACCCAACAAAAAACCATACAAAAAAACCTCACCACACAATTCTTTCTATACTATGACCTTCACCATGACATCTCACTTCTGTACATTCTTCTGTAGTACAGACAGTTCACATATTGGCAGCAAAGTGGACACTTCTTAATTTGGCCGTATGAGCATTTTATTTAACTTCCACAATGCTCAGCGCTGAAGACTTCTAGGCCAAGTTTACTTTGATTTAAATATGATTTAAAGATTAAAGAATTCAGAATATACCTGTTGTACCTGTACAAGTGTGTGGCTTTAAACTGAGTGTTTAAGTGCTGCCAACAGTAAAGGAACAGATAGATATGTTAATAGATAGAACAGTTAATATAGATATGATGGTTTAAAAATCAGCTTGCATTTAATAGCCACTTTTTGTTCTTGCTTTCCATACCCATCCTCTGACTTTCTTCTTCTCTTCTTCAGAACAGCTTTCTAACTACTATGCTTCACACCATCCTTCCACTGCATCCTTCAGAAAGTGCTCTAAGAAACTGAAGACTCAAAATGTCTAACATGTTTGTTGTGATGACCTTTCCATACTGTTAACTTAAAGGACATTATCACCACTTACTTCCACTGTCTTTTAAAAAGCACCATTTATTTACGTGGAACTGAATGAAACAGAACCACCTAACGCAATTTCCAAAGTATGACTCTGTCATCAATGTTAGTGACAGTTACCTTTACGCTGTCCACTGAGTTTATTACAGTAATCAGTTATGTCCCCCCTCCAGGAGATTCAGTGCATTCTCCACCTGTACTATTATTGCAAGGGAAAGACAGGACAAGTCTGTGGTAATTCTTCCTGCCTTAGAGAGAGCACTGCATATACAAGAAACTATGTGATAATCTTTAGTGCAATACTACACTATAATAATCCCTGTGGAGCCATTACCCAGCCTCAGAACTGAAATAGCTTGTCAGAGTCAAGACAGATCTCAGGTGATGCCAAGTTCAAATAAGCCAAAGAGTAAGTTCTAATTTTAAAGCATTAAAATCTTCTAGAATAAAAGATGTAAATTGAAAGATAGAAATGCATTAGATATTGCTAACTGGAGAATATTCAAATGTCCTTGGCTGCACTTAACTAAGGACTGAGAAGGCAAACATCATCCCAATTAGGTGCATTATTCTTCCCACACAAGATTTTCAAGTATTACTCAGCAGAACACCTGCTGTATTACTAATTATACTGACTGCTTTATGTGATACTACTAAAAAGACACCTGAATACCTTGCATATTTCGCAGAAAAGTATTTTTAAGCCCATAGTAATTAAAAAAACCTAAACACTCTCTATTTGCAGACCTTGTTAGAGAACACAATGTGAGCCAATAGGACAATATCAATGAATCAGGGTTTGAGTTCTGCATTTTAAACAATGCAGGCTAAGGCTGAATGGCTTCTTAGTTCTTTAGTAGTCAAACCACCAGTTAGCTCAACAGGATTAATCTGACTGCAGTGGTGAACTAAGGCTTTGGCTTAAAATAAGAAGAACAAAAAAAGTAGAAAAATACATTCCCATGATAAACACAGAACAGCTAGAGGTTAAATTACTCTCCCTGTATCTATCTAAAACTTTGGTAATTCTGCTGACTTGCACTTTGAATTGTCTCAAAAATTGCTCATTTAAAGTCAGGGGAGCTATTCTAGATTACTGCAGTAAAATTCACAACAGTCATTCCCTACAGTCAGATTTCAGTCCATTCTGCTCAGGTTCCATATTGTTTCAGTCATTTTTTCAGCAAGTTACTGCTTTTTTGGAATGTCTGCTAATTGCACTTGAACAACTGTATCAAATAATTAATAAACAAAGCATTTTTCCTGTCCTCTTTCTGTAATATGCCACTGATTCATCATACAACTCAAAGACCTAATGCAACAAAACGAGTTAGAGACATTCTACAGACAAATACAGGAAACTCTCTCTAAAAAGCCTAGTTATCTACGTGGTTTTTACATAGCTAGCTAGCCACAAAAGAAAACTGACTTGGTTGGAGCAGTTTGGATCAGAAATGAAGGAAAGTCTTCCACTAAAGTACAGATGTATGCCTTATCTACTCTTTTCCTAGAGATTAGGTAATTTACAAAACCTGTAACCCTGCTTACTAAATATTTAGTGGACCTGCCAAACTACTCATAGTTGAGTTGTACTACTCACACTAGTTTTGAATGCTGACTTACAGAAATATTTTCAAGAAGAAACTACGCTAAAGAAGAGATACCCAGGTGGTACTGCATCAGCTCAGCTTTGCATTTACACACAAGTGCAGTTGTCTTTGCTTACTCCTACCCTTCGAACCCAATTAGGTGAGTCCTACTTAAGGTGAGAAAATGAAGGTTTGCAAAAAACCCAAACCAGGAAGCAGGTCAACAGACCATCTCTTAAGTTACATTAAGCTTTGTGTTTTCCCTCAAAAAGCCTGTCTCTTACATTTTGATGCCTTAGGGTTTTCATGAATTTGTAGATTTTTATACTTCTCGGTAGTGTCTTACATTTAGAGCAGCTAACAACCTCTAACCCTGTGCTAGCTGTCTTAAGAGTCAGACAATAGCTGGAACACCATGCCTGGGAAACATATACCAGAGCTAAGACAATTAGATACTATAGAAAGCAAAGCTGAGCAACCTTGGAGAAGCTCCTAGAAGGGAAAATGGCATGAAGATGATGATAAAGGATGAAGTAAAGGGTCTTAAGACCTCCAACTCAATTCTAGGAGAGGTGTG
>WBMV01000645.1:220793-231792 GCA_013396655.1 Campylorhamphus procurvoides
CAGCCAGGAATGAAATGAAAGGGACGCCTTTTGGATTAATTTACGATGCATTTTTTGAAGCAGCAGTGCTTGGTAAAAAAGCTCACATAGTATTCCTGAGGCCATGAGTTCAACCTAGATCTGGTCTTTTCTATCTGTTACTTGTCAACACTTGTTGTACTCTTTTATACTTTTATACTCCTTTATATTCTGTACCCCAAAACCCTCTAAGTAAAAGAACTCTTCTCTACTTTACCCACATACACCTGTCTTGGAAAGTTTTTTTTTACCCTCCTTATGGCAACAGTTACAAGAGAAAATACATCTGGAAGACTCCGATTGCTGGCTTAGTATCAACATTGTCATTGTCAGATCACATTTTTCACTACCTCTATGTTTTACATTCTTCCCCTTGTCATTGATTAGCTTCACACCATTCCATTCAGCCAGAGCTCTAAACGGAAGGTAAAAAATCAAAAGTGTCATTTTCCAGCAAAACCATGCTATTCCTAATACGTCTGCTCATTAAAAGACTTTTTTTCGCGGAAGGTAAGGTTGCTTATTTTTATGCTACCAGCTTTCCAACTTGTTCTTAAATAATAGCCAAAATTGTAACTTTTTTAAGCTGCTGTGCTTTGAAAAGAAAGCAATTAAAAAACTCTGAAGCAAATATGTCTTTATAGTGTAAATTAAATTTGAATAGATACTTTTCTCTTCCCTTTTTTACAAATAAGATATGATTGCTTCTGTATAATGTCTCCAGCATTACAGTACTGTTTCCAGACAACCCTCTTTATCATTCCAGGTTATGTAGATAAATTTCAGCATCCTGTATAATTCTGGCTTGAATTCAGTACTGAAGTAGACAAAGACTATTCACATATTTTTAAGAAGCAAGACTAAGAATGTCACAAGGGACTTGGCAGTCCTCCAGCAACCACAAAAAAACACAGAGAATAATTAATAAAGTCACCAGAAGTTAGAAATGGTTTGGTAGCCTCTTTTCAACTCTCTCATATTGTATTTTCATATTTACTAGACAATATCAACAAATAAGTCAGTCTTTTTTCTAAGTCTGAACAAATAAAACCCACTCCAGAACAGAGACATAACACACATCTTCTTGTAATTGACACAAAAAAGTGAATTCTAGCCAGCTGTGCAGGATAAGGGTCAGTCTGCATTAGGAACTGCAGCTGCAGCCTCAGAAGCTCGTGTGTCCAGATGCCTGCAACTGGTGAGTGTCAGATCCAGCAGCTGCGTATTCTTCACACTAACCATCTATGAACCACTGCTGGAGAGATCCTTACCAGGAATGCAGGTATACCCTAGCCACTTGTCAGATGTAGGGTCATGAAGCTGTGGCAGCCTTGCCCCTCTCTGGCTGAAAAATCCAGCCCAATTCCTGAAAAAAACCCCCAACTAACAGTAAGTTTTTACCTGAGAACAATCAACCTTGGCTATTTCTGTAGTAGTCTGGAGCACATCACGAAGTGTGTCTCCATTTTCTTGGATCAGTAGATAAGCCAACAAAAGAAAAACATCGGCAGGGACTTGAGTGCTAGCAGGTAGCAGTGATTTCACTGAAGACAACCATTTAGTAACTGCGGACTTCTCTTTCATGAGCTCTATGATCTTCCAGGTTGTGTACAATGAACTGTAGGAGCTGGTTATAGGGAAAAGGAGTTTGCAGGATGCCTAAAAACAAGTGAAGCAAATAAAAGTCTCAATCAAATAAATATGGTACCAGGAAAGAACAAACATAAGACACAAGTTGCCATCCAAAGTATTTTTTATGGTCCCACTGTAATAAATGTAAATAATAAACTGCAATATATTTCTTTGAAATCCCTTATATGAATTCTTGCGCTACATATGTTTAAATGGGTTGATAATTCTATACTCAGGATTCCCACTTTGTCTGACATCCATCATTTCTGTTTCTGCTTATGACTGGAGTGCCATTTCCACACTAAAATGGACATAGTAAAACCAGAGTATGTTAAAGTTTAACTTCCTGACAATGACAGGAGAATCACAGGAATTTAACTATCGTCTACATTATTTTTAGAAACCTGTCTTAACTTTTAATACCACAGTTTCAGTAAATCTGACTTTACATTTTTTGCTTAACTGCTATGTTTCTCAAAACATATGCAGTTAAGCAAAATTGCAGTCATGGAAGGTAATATTTAGCAGCAGGAAAGTAGTAAAATATGAATGAGGCATCCTTTTAAGCTGCATTTTTATATTCATAGGAGTATATATATTTTAAAGCTCCTGCAAATAAAGTTCAAAGTTTTCCATTAACACAGAAAAGTTTAATCCAAGACAAGCCATCTCTTTCCTACTAATTATTTGCTTCCTTAGAAAATGCAATGTTTGCAGAAATATCTTTCCATTATCAAGACAGTAGTTAGCAGACAGTGTGACTAAGTGAAGAACATTTATATAAAGATCAGGTCAAGAAAGTATTTGAAAAGAGGTCTCCAAGTGCACATTAAAAATGGAATTCAGACTCTGAAAAGGTAGGAGTTTAAATAAATATTAAATAGCTAGGAAAAAGAAATTTTGAGTGGCAAAAGCTGTTCTAACTGCAGAATTTCATTTGAATCACACTGATGTAATGTAAGTTTATTTTGGCTAACAGAAGGTAGAATGCCCCTCTATTTTAGATTATGTTTTAAAAAATAACATTATAATTAGCTTATTCCATTACTTACACATTACAATTACTGCATGTGAAAAATTCAGCAATCTATAATGGTATCTCTTCTGGCTGGCAAGAAGACTTGACTTGGAGTCAAAAATCTCTTCTGGATACAGCTGTGAGATTCCCATTTATTGAAAAAGGTAGTTAAACTTTATCCAGGACATACAGTGGGCTAAAAAGAGTTTCAGAATCCATAAGATCTACTGTTTAGCTACTGCCTCTAGAAGATCAGACTATTAAAGATTTTTTGATATTGTCTTTGGGGGGTTTGTTTATTGTTTCTGATTGATTACTTATTTTAAATGCCTGGAAAAAACTGCTCAGATTGGTAGAGCCTCAAATATTATATTGATATTTCCCACTCCACATTACCTCCACAAAGGTTTTGCTTCAACATAATTGTACTCACTCCCTTCTCCTTTTATTTCATCTGCATGAAAACAGGTTATGAGCATAATTTTAATATGCACTCCATTCAATTGAGTTAGGTAGAAAATTTCAGTCTGTATATATATATATATTCAGTCTGTGTATATATATATATATAAAACCCCTGAATGGCAAAGCGTAAGTGAAGGTTAGTGCCATTCTAACTTTCAAAATCATGGGACTACAGGTACTCCTCTACTATCAAGCAAAAAAAAANGTCCTTGCTAGGATCCTAGGGCATGCAGAATCGCAGACATGAAGGTCAGGGCTCAGTGAGAACTGAAACAGGCCAGAGATGTTAAGAAGAAGAAAGGGTTATTCAGATACATGAGCAGTTAAGCCAAAGCACAGGGAGGACACAGGCCCATTACTACACAAGACAAGGAAACAAGTTACTAATAAAGCTGACAAGACAGAGGTTCTCAATATCACCTTTCCTCCTGACCGATGGGTTTCTCTCAGCCTGGCAGCCTGTCACAAGTGGAGTCCCCAGGGCTCGGTACTGAGCTCTGTGTTGTAACATTTCCGTAAATGATCTGGATGATGGCACTGAAAGCACCCTCAACCACATTTGCTGATGTCACTGAACTGGGTGTCCAGGTGGACACGTCAGCAGGGAGAGCCACCTTTCAGAGACATGGACAGGCTGGAACAGCGGGCCAGCAAGAACTGTATAAAGTTCAACAGAGACAAGTGCCAAGTCCTGCACCTGGGATGACATAACTAAAGAATCCATCCAGGCTACTATCTATGTAGCTGTGGAATGGCCTTGCCAAGGGAGCCCTGGGGGTCCCTGTGGACAACACGCTGAACACGGGTCAGCAGCACGTCACTGCAGCTACCGAGGCAAAGTGGATCCTGAGCTGCATTCATGGGGCATTGCTAGCAGAGATCTGAGACGTGATCATGCCGCTTTGTCAGTGCTTGGCAGACTGCTCACGGAGTAGTGCAACCAGCTGTGGTCCCCACAGATTCAAAACAGACTGGAGAATGTCCAAAGGAGTGCCACGAGTTAGGTCTTTTCACTCTCTAGAAGTGAGAGCACAAGGGGGATGTTTTCCAATATTTGAAGGGCAGTTACTAAGAGGACAGAAGCTCTCTGTCCACAAAGAATCACATCGAGAGGACAAAAGGCAATGGATACAAGTTGCCTGGGAGAGTGGCAGGGATAGCTTTCTTTACATTAGAAGAAAGACATTTCTTATAATGAAAACCTCATTCACTGGAACAACCTGTCCAGGGACATGGTAGAGTCCCCATCACTGGACGTTTTCAAGATGCCATTGGACGGGGTACTAGATAAAACTCATCTAGGCTCCCTTTCATATCAAAGGCTGGATCAGATGATCTCCCAGCCTGGAATGTTCTGTGATTCCATAAAAATATACCATAACTTAATCATGTTTGCTCCTAAATACTTTTGTTAAAAGCTTGTTCACTGTGGACACAACATTTGCTTTTTTTCCCTATCTCTTTTCTTGTCCATTTCCAGTGCGAGGGAAGCCTAAGGAAAATTCAAATAATTTATTCTCTTAGGATTGATCTGATCCCACAATAAAAATGCACTGAACTCATGGTAACATTGAAGAGAAAGCCTACATTTTTTAATCTTTTAGTTGAGAAGCAAAGGTTATTGGCATAGTTATTACAAACAATGATCAGGCAAAATGAGTGTCTGTCTCCACTTTCTCATTGCTAACCATATATTACCACAGACTGCCATGCTATGAATTCTGCAAGGATCAGTGAAACCAAGTGTAGAGACTGCTCAAGAACTCTCACAAAAGACAAGTGTTTTCAGCTTAGCATGGCTAAAGAAAAAGTTAGTCACCAAAAATTATTTAAGCCCTTAACAGAAAAACTTTCCCATGCTTTTCTAAAGAAAGAGAATACCAGAATTAGTACAAAAAAGTTCTGTTACAGAAAGCCAGTGTAATACAATGTACTGTAATCTTGTCCTACGGTAACTCAGTAGTCTTGTAAGACATTAAAACAAACAGAAAACAAAACAGGTGGGCCAGTGACACAGCACACAGAAGACCAAAGTGCTTCACAAACCTCTCACTGAAAAAACCTTCAGTGCTATCTGTACAGGCTTACACTCAGTAAGCCCCATTAGAAGGAAATGAGCTCCATTTAAAGCCATCTTGCAGTCTCTTCTTTGAGAGCAGAATAAAAAATCTAAGCTTTCCTGAACTTTAAAACAGTTATTTTTCACTAGGAGTACAAATAGGCTTCCTTTTTCAGATTTATGGAAATAGAAGATGAAGTTGGTGAGGGACTCCAGAAGGAGACATGGCAGAACTCAGAATTGGTATGCTGTTTCTCTCTCCAGCTTCTCACCCCACCACCCTTGCTACACAAAATAACAAGAATATAAAGGAGGAATGGAGTTCAGCTTTCCCAGTTTGAATCACATCTTGATCAAAGAGACTTGCTGCCACCTGTTCTCAGAACAAAGGGGACAAATGGATGGATGGCAGAGAAGTGGCACATAAGTAAATAACAAAAACAACAAACCCCAATCCAGTAGTACAGATAAAAAGAATCAGGTTAATGAGCTAAAATTTGCTAAGTGACAGGTATTCTGTAACTCTCTTCAGCCAAAGGAGAAAGAATGATAGTTAACAGTCACATACAGCAGCACAGAAAAGGATAGAGAAGAGTAAGTCTGAAAAAACTAAAGTAAATACACATAACCTTGTTTTCTCTAAATCCTGTTACTTGCTTAATAATGCAGGTGAATTCTTCAATCTATGCACTCTCTTGAAGTAAAAAAATCCTATTTGTTAAAACAATACCTAGCATGCAAACACAATTCCACTTTACCAGTAGTCTAGTTTTATGGCCCATACATATTGTCAAGTGTTTTCACAGACTGTATTATACAAAGATGCTCACACATGCAGTCTTTCCAAACAGACAGCCATAATGCAGCAAAATTGCTAAACACCTTCCCTACCTGCCCCAAAAAAAGGAAAAAAACTTTTTCACTTTACCAATTCCTGTTTATCCTTCAAATCTTCCTTCTGTAATATTTCCAAAAGATTTACAGCCAGCTGCTGCCTGGTAGCTCCAGAATCATCCCCTAAAAGGCAGTCTCCAACTGTTGTAGAAGATAAGATCTGTAGCACAGGCATCAGCAAAGTAAGGGCTGTGGTTGAGATGTTCTGGGTTTCTGAACATGAAAGGAGCTTGTAGGCTATTTAAGACAATATGGGGAAAAACAAAGGTCATGTAAGAAAAAAAGAACAAACATAATTTGTACTTTTAGACATGCCACAGACATTTCTAGGAAATACTCCAGTCAAGCAAAGTAACAGTCCCCAGATTCACAATATGTGTATACTAGAGTTAAAGGGCAAAAGATTTTTTGGTAAAACTCCAATTTTATTTAGAGATACATACATTTCTGCTGTGTATAGCAAAGTGCCTCACAGCAGCAAGAAATACAATAATGGAATGTAGCAGACTTTTGCTTTTACTGGAATAACTGCAATAGTCAGAACTGCGAAGTCAAAAGAAAACGCAAACATTGCCATGATTGTCAGGGCTGCTCTGAATACCTTCAAAAGAACCTATTCAGGATGCATGAACTTCAGTTGTGAATATCCTGTTGTTGATTCAAAAACAAAACAGATAATCTCCAAGATAGCAGGGAGCGTAAAATACAGTAATATTCATAGGAAAAGTCAGTGTAGCAGGAAACTGTATCTTTATTGCCATTACTTTTTAAATTCAGGAAAAATTCTGCATATAAAAAACCCCCAGTTTTGCCACCCAATCCAACCGCAGGAGAATGCAGTGCTTACTCTCATAAACATGAAGAAATAAAGACACAGTTTTAGGAGTGAAGATTCCTCTTTCACAAAAAGAGCTTTACCTAGACTCAAGACAGACTTTTGCTGACTTTCTGGTGTTTGTAGCAGTAGAAGTGCTAGCCCAATTATACACTGGTCCACTGGAAATACCTACGAGGAAAAAAGAAAACAGTTCAAGCCTCTTTTGTTTTTCAGTGCCACTGAAAGGTACAAATAAGCAACTACCAAAACACTGGAAGGAGTATCTTCATGAATCATACTGAGTGCACATCTAGTAACAGAGCAACAAACAATGTTAATGGTGTGAAAATAGAATTTTAACTAAGTAACTGCATTTTGTTACTTTATTCAAACCATTTTAGCTCAGTTTAAACCAATTCCTATACTAAAAGATTAACTGATACATACAGAACCAGTTAAGTTTTTGCCTTCTGAAGGCCTTCAGCCAAATAGTAAAATTATAAACTTTTGAAACCACACTGGTTGCCAGCCAGTCTCTACTGTATTAAACATTCTTTAATAAAACTATTTTACTTTTTTCCCCATATACTCTTACCTCTTTTAAGAGCTCAAAGTTGTCCTCTATCAAGGAGATCAAAGATGAGCATTCTCCTGTTACATTTAAACACACTTCACAGAAGCATAACAGTTGCAGACAGACCTGGGATAACTGGACTTTCCAAAACACAGGATAACGCAACAGGCTGAGGAATAGCTCTTGCAGATAAAACAAGGCTTCTGTAACTTGCAGTAAGTCTTTAAGCTGTAGAGAGATAGTTAAAAACAAATAAAGCCAAAACAAAATGACTTAGTTCCTCTTCTCTACCTACACAGAATTTAGAATTAGTTTTATTAGCTTGGCTACTTTTCCATTGCAAATTGTATTACATCTTTGAAGAAACTCATTTATAAACTAGAAGAAACTCATTTATAGACTAAAACCAGGAATCCCTTATCCAATTTCCATGAAAAAAACCCCAATTTACGTACTGCTACTTAGTATTTTGAAGTAAAATGAGAAACATGTGAAAGAATAAAAGATTTTATGGTAGTTGATAAGAAAAATCAGTTTTTACTCAAAAACAATAGCAATTCATTTAGCTCTTGGGGTTCTTGCAACAACATAAAAACAAAGTGGGGGGAGATTTCTTAGAGCAGCTAAATATTTTTATAACAGAAGCACCTGGCTCTAGGATATTTCCTCTGTGATGTAACCAAGATTTTAATATATGTGTAAGAAGAGAAAGGCAGTAGTGTTGCCAGCTTTTGAGCTACCTACTATAAAAATTAAAAGCTGAAGTGCGATACCCAAAAGCAGTATCTCCATACTTGAAAGCCAATTAAAGAGGTTTCAAGAAGCAGGCTGCCTCTAAGTTCCCCTGTATTAGATGACAGTTCTTGAAAATTCTGGCTCCAGAAAAACACACTGTTCCAATCCAAACTTTGAAGCCAGCATTAAGAATAACACTCCAATTTTTATTTCCCTTTTGGTCTATAAATAATGTTCTAATCAGAAGCTTCATGTCCACTGAGCTTATCAACAGAAAAGACTGTGGGTGAAGAGCCATAGTTTTGACAGCATGGTTTATACTGTCAGACAAAATGACAGGGATGTGGTTCAGCATTTATACTACACAGAGGATTAAATTAGGCTAAGCTAAGAGGAAGAAGAACCCAAGAAAGAATGGGAAAGAACTGACAGATTACAAAAAGGCTCATCAAACAGGCTTCTTGAACGAAGTACTTTCCTTTTCATTGTGAAAGTTTTATCTCGGGCAAGACAAAAATGCTCAAGTACTAATATGAGTTCAAAAATAAGCAACTAATTTCCAGTTAAAAAAAAAAAAAGATGCCAAAATGCATGGAGAAAAGAAAGATTTGTAACTAATTTTATAAGTCTTCTTCCATGCCACTTTTATGGCTAAATGTTACCAAGTCTGAAGCTTGGGTGAATATTCAAAGCACAATGTTATACTGAAGTTCAGGTAGAATCAAAAGAAAATCAGAAATGTCCCTGTGACCAGAACAGGTCAGCATGTACCTGTCATGCACGAAGAATAAACCTGCACCAAGATATATATGTATGACATAAGTTACAGTTTTACCAAAAGACTATGAAAAGCATGAAAAGACTGCAAGTACAAAGACTTTATGAGCAAAATGCTACCAAATATCCTCAAAACAAGCCTATTTATCTTTACATTATTCCTGTTAACAAACCGTCTCTCCATGGCAATAAGGCCATAGCACCTCATGTTTGACAGAATGCATCTGAAACTGAAGATGTTGTCCCATTATCAAAAGAGGAAGGAAAAGTTACATAGGTACAATGTACTTACAAAGCTTAACTGATGTCACATTAAAGTATGAGGCAAAGTTGAGCTGTTAAGCTTAACCAACATCCTAGGCCCATAACCAAACTGGACAGAGAGACTAAATTTCTAGCTCCAAGCATGTATGGCTGTGCAATTTAAAAAGCTTCAGTATATTCCAGAGAGATTAAATTTTGTCTACAGATCCAGTAATCTCTCTGTTACAAAGAGAGAGGAATATCTAGAAGTACTTCAATCATACTTCTCATATAGTTTGTCTCATTTTAATATTATCCATTTTAAGTTGAAAATTTTATGGTTTTGACAAATACCAGTTAACAACATTTTCTCATTACTGTCTTTCTAAGCTTACTGTATGTTTACTGAGGCAATGAGTTGAAAATAATTACGGTAAACATATTTTTCAATTTCCACCTTACCAGGTGTATCAGATTTGAAGAGTTAAAGTTCTACCTCCTACCAATAAGAGACATTTTGTTAGATTTCTGTACTATCAACAAATCAGATCTACAGAAAATGGAAGAGAATGCTATATTCACACACTTGGAAGACAATAATAATACTACTATCACTGCTCTGATAACATATATTTGTAAAGCACGGGGTCAGGCAACAACTGTACCTGAAGGTGTGGAATCAAATCACACAGAAGTTGAAGAATGTCACATTCCAGCACGGAGGGTGCTTCTTCATGCTTTGATCCACAAGGCTGAAGTAAGATCTTAAGTAAACCTGTTCGGAGCTCAGCGTATTCCCGTAACTGAGATGGTTCACAATACAGGTATCTTAGAAATGGAGCCATTATGCCAACACATGAACTCTGCGCCCTGCAGTTTAAGAAATAAGTTTGCCATGACTCTTTCTACTGAAAGCTTAACAAGCAAGATTACATTACCTGCAAAAATTTACAGGATGCAATTGACAGAGAGGTGTTAAGAAGAGCATTACTAATCTCACAAAAAACCCTGGATGTACTAGGACCAAGAACTGTCATGAGACCTTATACAGGAACCACACCATGAAGTGCTATTTTGAAAAGACTCAGTATATAAACACACTATTCAATATGCATATGCAGATTATGACACTCTTAATTCTACTTTTTCCCTCCATAAAGACTCAAGAAAGTGACTTTGCTTGCTGAATGTCATGAGATTAATGTGCCACAGTGAAGTAGCACTGGGACAAGACTTTTCAAAAATACCTTTTATAACATATAAAACATAATTTCATTAAAAAGGAGTCATCAGTTTTCACACAATAGTCCTAAATTTCTTACCGGGAACCCATCTGGGTTAAAGCAGTTCCCGTTTCATGCAATGGCTTTATCACAGATGAAATCTTTAGGCTTAACAATGGTAGGAATACAAGTTGTTCTTGACATTATTAAAACAGTCAGACAAAGCTGATAGTCAATATATTAACAAATATAGAATCATAGTATAATTTCAGCTCAAGTCCAACCATTAACCCAGCACTGCCAACCTCATCAGTAAACCTAAATATCATGTCTACACGCCTTTTGAATACTTCCAGGGATGGTGATTCTACCACTTTCCTGAGTTTGACAATGCTTCACATGACAAAATTTTTCCTAAGAGCCAACCTAAACCTCCCTTGGCACACCTTGAAGCCATTTCCTCTCATCCTGTCCCTTGTTACCCGGGAAAAAGAAACTGACCCCTACCTGGCCACAACCTCCTTTAAGGTATTTGTAGAGTGCA
>WBMV01000645.1:232263-266543 GCA_013396655.1 Campylorhamphus procurvoides
CTCTTCTCCAGACTAAACAGCCCCAGCTCCCTCAGTGACTCCTCGTAAGACTTATGCTCCAGACCCTTCACCAGCTTCATTGCCCTTTTCTGGACATGATCCAGAGCCTCAGTGTCTTTCTTGGGAGTCAGGGTTCCAAAAACTGAACAAGGGATTTGAGGTGCAGCCTCACCAGTGCCAAGTACAGGGGAATGATCCCTTTCCTCATTCTGATGGCCACACTATTCCTGATACAAGCCAGGATGCCATTGGCATTCTTGGCCACCTGGGCACACTGCTGCATCATGTTCAGCCACTGTCAACCAGCACTCCCACGTCCTTTTCTCCAGGCAGCTTTCCAGCCACTCTGCCCCAGGCCTGTAGTGCTGCCTGTGGCTGTTGTGACCCAAGGGCAGGACCTGGCACTTGGCCTTGCTGAACCTCACACTGCTGGCCTCGGCCTACGGATCCAGCCTGTTCAGATCCCTCCAAAGAGCCTTCCTGCCATCCAGCAGATCGACAGGGAAACAAAAGTCAGTTTTAAACACTCAAGTCTTGATGCAAAGCTGTAGAAAGAACTCAGTAACAGGTCTACATCAACATATGTGGAGCTTGTTTATGTTGCGCTTAGGGACACTGTTTAGTGACGGACTCAGTAGCTTTAAGTTAGCAGTTGTTCTTACGGGCCTTTCCCAACCTAAATGGTTCTATGATCCTATATTCTCAGTCTAGCACTTTACTCACAGAAATCTTGAAAAACAGTACCAATGAAAATTTAAAATATTTTCCTTTTCAGCAAGAACAAATCTTGCTATAATTCAAAACAAGTCACCAGCAAAAAATCCACAGTTCATTTCATCATTCATACATCTGTTGGGACTCTTCACAAGTTCCATCAATTTAGCAGTTGAGTGGCAGACCAAGTTCCAAAGAGCATTTGAAAAACACTGATCAATGAAATCAAGCAAAACCCACTTTTGCTTGAAAATCTTACTGATGATCATGTAGTCCAGGCCCATTAGAGAGTTAAGAGATTAATAAATGCATTTCTTTACTCATAGCAACAAGAATACAGCAGCCAATTTCTCAGCACTATCACTCTGTTATTAGCCTTCCAGAAAACAGGAGAAAAGGGATACTTTTACCTGAAAAGCACACATGTAAGTGTAAAATCACTGAAAACATTTATTTTTAAGGCTGCTACAGAATTTATCTTGTACTGAAGCTCTAGTGGACAAGTTGCTTGGAGGTAAGCACAAAGAAATGTTGAAATTGTTGGCAGTTCGGTATTTGTTCATTGTTAGAGATGTTCTATAGTAAGACTGGGCCATTGATATTTTTATTGGGTTTTTTAATCAAGAAGCATACATTGTTTTTCAAGATCTCATCCCTTACCATGAGATGTAACTGTCTGCACTTTTCCTTCATCATTCCATCGTTTTGTATAGGTGAGTGATAGCTACACTGTATTCATTCTTTTTGACTAAGCAGTCAAATTTTCACAAAGCTAATACGCAAAATTGTTTATTTTAAAAAGAATTTCTAAAGATTTGCCACCAATTATGCTGGATTATTCTACATCCATAAAAATTTTATCTATATAGTTAATAAAAAGCTAGTAATTATTATTTCTGCCATTATTTTAAACATTGAAATGGTGTAATTAAATTTTACAGTTATTTTTCTTACTGGTCATTGCAGCTGCCTTCAACAAAATAGTTACAGTGATATGATTTAGTTATCTACGTTTGTTTTTAATTATTCATTCATTTACCTCTCTGGACACTGATGGAAAAATAATGTTATCTGCTGTAGCAAAACTGGCCAGCAATCAGGTCTGTTTTCAAGGACAGTGATTAATGGATGAGGAGTATTCCTGAAACAGAAAGAAATGACATTTTTAGTTCTAATGCAGAAAGGAAGTATGCAAAACAATTATCTTCAAAATAAGTGAAGCTGTAGAAACAGACAATTAAACACCCTGGTTTTACCAACTCCCCTTACCAGCTTTGCTAAGATTGCTGTATTATCAAAAGAGTGTATTTTATCAGAATTTCAGGAAACAAGACTAAAACAGAGTAACTCTATTTGAAATATCTTTGTCTCATTTTTGGTTGTGTTTTTTTTTTGTTTTAATTAAATAAATGCCTAAAGATCACTGTTCAAATGTGTGGCCTGATCTGAGTCACTGGTAGCAGCACTGCGCTGTAGTAGTGAGCTCCAAGTGAAAAACACAGAAAAATCTGAACCACTTATCACACATCATCAGTCCAATCTTCCAAGCACAGGTACAAATCTTCAGCACTTGAGACCAATCAAGGTGACCATTATTCCACTTAATACTTTAAATCTATTTCTAACTTGTTTTTTCCTACTTTTTTTTTTTTGTCAGATGGTAAAAGAAGCAGGAAAGGAGAAAGGCTGGTCATACCACCAGCCCCAGAGACTTCCACTTTTCTGCTAGCTCTCTGATATTTGAAAAGATCACTGAGGCCTAGTAATCAATCTTTTGTTCTCAGATGAATTTATCACCAACATCTTCCCCACTGCCAAGGTCAACGACTGAAGGACATCTACAGCACCTAAAAGTGCAATGCTTGCATTGTACAGTGACTACCCTTGTATAGTGGCAGAGAGAGACTGAAGTATGCAATTTGTTCTGTCATAAACAAAATTAAAGTAACTTAACTAGAGTAACTTACTGCCTAGAAAAGTTGTGGATGCCCCATTCCTGAAGATGGTCAAGGTCAGGCTGGATAGGGCTTTGAGCAACCTGCTCTAATGGAACATGTCTCTCTGAAGACAGCAGGGAAATGCAACTAGATGATCTTTAAGGACCCTTCCAACTCAAATCATTTTATGATTCCATGATAAGAAAGGAGAAGAAGATATGAGAGCCAAATTTCCCAGAGAGGTGGGAAATTTGAAAGAACTGGTGATGTGAAGGCAGATTCATCACTACCTTCATTGTCTCCTCCTAGAGTTAATCTACTGTCTTTGCTGTGACTGGCCCACTTATTCCTACCTGCCCAATTTCTCTTTGTCTCAGCCAGCTACAAGCAGAGCAGTGTAGATTCTCTGCTGATATACCAGCAGCTTAACAGCAGACAAGCAGATATTTTCCTGCTCTCAAAACAGAGACAACTTTTCTAACAGCAAACGAGAAAAGTTGGAAGAGAAGTGTGCTGCTGATTCCTACAGATCTGCTAGACACCTGTCAGAGGGCTGGGCTATACGAATAAATAGAAAGGCAGCAAATTCACACACACCACAGTCACAGGTGGAAGCAGTATAAGTCTGCCCCACCTTCAGTTTGGTTAACCATCTCTACTGTTCACACATCCAACAATCTGTGCCACACACAGAGAGATCTTCAGCAAGTTTTACCTGTACAGAAGATGATCCACCAATGGAAGTGATACATCTCAAGAGATGCTGCCTCAGTTTCAGACACTTACCATGGCTTTTAAGTAAAACAGTGCAAAAGAATTATAAAAGAGAGAGAAGGACAGCACACACAACCCCATACCTCTAACACAACATTAAGTTCCCTTGCCTTTGTTTACAGGCCAACTCACTTTCATGCATGAGCTGTCTCTCTTAAAGGATTGCAGATACGTAATACTGCAGTGAAGAAACATAATTTTCTTGATATATTATTATTTTACTACAGTGAGTAATACAGTCAAATAAGCCTTTTAGAAAGGATTTATAGTAGTATTTCACTTGTTTTAAAAATGTCTGAAGAGCAGAAAGCCTATGATCTGCAGCAGTCCTTTTATTAGAGAAGACAGCATTCATTGAGACACACTCGCAATCAATAAGACTGTGCTACAACACAGGCTTCATCTTGAGCAGCACCAAACCAACGCAGCTCCAGCATTGTACAAACCACACATCTTTGAACTATATTACAGTACTACTACCCCAAATTACTGCCAGTGGCTTCAGAATAAAGCAAAACACAATCAGACACAACAGTTACCCATAAGTGTCCAGAAAAACAAAAGATAAATCATATATGAGGGGCAACAGTAAAACAAATTATTTTTAACTGTTATGTAATCTTAACTTTTTTATTACATCTCTGGTAACAGAAGAGAGCTCCAATCTGATTTAAAAGGACAAATTTAGTGACAAATCTCTTTTGGTATGAGGAAACAATGCCTTCAGTTAACATACTTTTTCAAGTAGGCAGATGTGAGCCTGGTCCTTTCAGAAAGCTGGAATAGCACTTTACTCCATCAAATACCAATTTCTAAAGCTTTTTTCTATCTGCTCCAAATTTCGAATTCAGAAAGTTGGCAGCTCTCCAGAATTTTAAAACAATAAAACTATGCATGGTGAATCAGTAAGAATTATGTAAAATACTAGTTTATTAAAAAAAAGGCTAATAGCTTTCAGAAAAAAATGTAAAGCCAAAGTTCTGTACATGTGTATCATAACGGACCTTCACCAAAAATGCTGACAGGAGCCCTCCTGGGTCAAGATAGAAAACATCTTATTAAAGAAAGGCAAAAGCTATACAAGAAAGCAAAGGAAAAGAGAAAAATGCATTCTCTACTTCCCATCAGCAGGCACTATGTAGCCACTTCCTGTGAAGTAGGGCTTCAGTATGTGTAGCCATTGCTTTGGAAGATAAATTCCTTAATAATTAATCCACTCCAGGCTCCGTCCTCTTAGCTTTTATTTCTGTGCACAATGTCACATGGTATGAAATAGCTATCCCTTTGGTCTGTTTGAGTAAGCTGTTCTGGCTGTGTGTCCTCCCAAAGTACTGACCACCCCTACTTCACTGGCCTTTAGCAGGACGGCAGCGGGCTGGATGACAGCACTGCTAAGCAGTAGCCAAAACACTGGAGTGTTATCAACACTGTTCTGGCTGCAAATACATAGTACTATGACAGCTGCTATGGAGAAAGCTAACTTCATCCCAGACAAACACAATACAAAAACAACAACGGAAAGAAAACAAACACAAAATGCCCAAATCTGCAAGACATTATTTTCTTCCGTTTCTTTTCAGGAATTGTTCATTATATTATGTCATCACAAGAAGCTGTATTATAAAACTAATTCTATTATCCAGAATTAAAATTGGCCTTAACCAAATTTATTTATTACCCTGTAATACTGGTGACAATAGCACACCACTTGAGAACATACTGGTAGTCTTTGATTCTTCATTGATGATTTCCATATTGAATACATTTGCATAGCTGACAGCATTATATATGAACACTGTAACAGGAGATTACTGTTGGTGAGCTACTGAACGCATTCTTCTATTTCTTAAAAAAAATCAAGTTTTAATAGCTCCTGATATAGTACAATTACAAAAATTGCTACATAACAATGAAGGGATAGATTTTTCTGTAAAACCAGACTAAAAACCAGAAGTCAAATTTCAAAATCCCAGGGCCCTGGCATCTCTCTTCACTGAAGCTAACTGCAACCAAAAGGGAAAAGCAAAACCATACTGGCCAAGTAAGTGTGCTGCTTATTTTCAATTCTCTATTACTTTAAATAATTTTGAGTTTCCAAATTTCACTTCCTTGTATCTTACCAGCAGTTTCTCTTTTCGTAGGTGGGTGGGGAATAAAAGCAATCATCTTTCTTCCCTACTGGCCAAAGGCTATTCCTTTATTCCAGCCACATACTAATACCTTCTTTTTCACACAAAGCCTGTATTAAATTGCTTTAACTTAGCCCCTTCTCCCAAGAGACTTTAAATAAGTTTGTTTAGTACAAAAGAGAATTTTTCCAAATGATGCCGCCTTACTACCCTTTATTACCTGCCTTTTGAATTAAAACTGCCCTGTAGGAGGGGCCTTTGTAAGAAGACCTGATATAGAAAGAAAAACAAAGAATTTCAGGAATGCAAGCACATCCTGCACTCCAAAGCCTATTTCACTTTTCTTCACTATTTCCTTCTGCTTAATTAAAGACATGATTTCTGTCTTTTAAATAATGCATTTTATAATCTTAAGCCGTTACAGCTACCGCCTCTTACAATGATACCTCTTAACTGCCTAAAAAGCAACTTGAAATATGTTCATGACATTCTCCAGAAGAGATATAATAGAGGCTCTTAATGCCAGTACTTACTCGTGTCACTCCTGACTTTCTCAAGAACTGGATGAAGACACTAAGATGTTCCCTTCAAAAGCCTGCTATTCCATGGCAGGTAGCTTTAGATAAGTAGCTTTAGATGCATCTTTAAGTAATTTATTTTTACATGTCAATCACTTCAACAGTAAAGACATTGAGGAACTTAACTTTGATAATGGGAATAAAACAGGAAAAACAAGTGAGAGGGAGGTGATTCATAGTCTTCAAATAAAATACTTATTGTTTTCTCACACATAGCCTTCATACTGTCATCATTCTTTTTGAGCTTATGATGGCAATCTTATCCCAGTACTAGAAAACTCCTTAAAACTGTCAAAGAAAAAAGTCACAGAATCAGAAAATCATTTAGGTTGGAAGGGATGTGCTCAGATCATCTAGTCCAACCTATACACTCAGGCAGAGTCACATCGTGAAAGCTACTCATTAGCACATGCAGTCAGCTTTGGTATCTCCAAGAATGGAGATTCCACAACCTCTGTGGGCAACTTGTGCCAGCACTTGATTATCTCCACCATGTAAAGAAGGCAGAACACAAAATAAAAGAGTAAGACTGAAAGCTTTTTTTTTTTAATTGGAAATCAGACAGAAAGTTATTATTGTATCTAAATAAAACTAATGTGAAACTAACCTGATTCCATACAGATTCCAAACAGACTCATCTCCATCTTTCCCCAGCTGAACAGCCTGAATTTGTAGTAACTTGCAAATAGTTTTAACTAAACCATGCACATTCCTGTTGACAAAAAGAAATACATTACTGTCATGTATGCAGTTACATCAGTTGATTCTTAAATAAGAGAAAGAACAAAACACTTGAAACCTGGAGTTCTTCTTAAGGACTACATCATTTCTGCCTACACAGTTTTGGGTAAGTTGTGCATCCAAGTGTCTTGTTTCGCTTTTCACAAAATGAACAAAATAATAGAAGGAGTAATTAATACTTCACTTGAAACTTTTGATGGTTGGTTTCTATTATATATTACAAATACAAATGTTGTCCCCATCTTAACTGAAACTTTTACATCTACTATGTTAAAACTTCGCTCATCTCTGAGTACAAGTATACAGGTAAACATCAAGCATTGTACACAACTTTCAACAATGCCACTGTCTAGGAAGTGAAATCACATTTCAGCAAGATACTTGAGACATCTAGATTGTGCTGCTTTTTGATTTCAGGAGCAAAGGATTATACAAAACAGTCATATACAGCTATTTCATCTCCCTCCTCCTATGTTACTTCATTTACCATTCAGGGAAACTCAAGAAATATTGAGTTCATGTATCGGTATCCAATTGGAATTTTGATAGGATTTCCCATATTCTCCTGAAGAGAGACTAAAGAAATTAAGGAAGTCCACCACAAGGGGGTAAAAAAGCTTTGTGATGATGCAGTAAGAAATCGTCTAGAGCTTATTACTGCATGGCTGAGCTTATAAAGGCAACTTTCAAAATTCTGCTCTGCTCTTTATAATTAAGTGCTTTCCATACTCTTACAACAAGACTGTGTCAGAACCAAACAACTCCCTTCTCACGAAAATAACCTGGATTCTATAACGAAACAAACTTTCAGAAACTAAAACCATAGAAGCAGAGGGGAAAAAAAAAAAAAAAGTCATGGTTGAGACTTTGAGGTTTCATCTAGAACATGCTACACAGTTGCATCTTCATCGCCTAAAAATTTATTAGATAGCTTACTAGTCGTATCCATAAAAGACAATTACTCCTCCCTTTATGCACATAATGAACAGTTAGAACTAATAAAATATACAACTATAATAGATTATTACCTGACAAAATGTTACTTTTACTTCAAAGGAGAAGACAAGAAAAGAAAAAAGAAAAATTTGGTGCTGGGCTTTGGTGTTTTTGTTGAGGTTTTTTACAAAGTTTCACTGTCCTTCCCTCCTATTAGGAAAAAAATCTGAGAAATCTATTTCATCTCTAATTCCATTTATCCATCAGTGAATGAAAAACTGTAGGTGAGATGGAAAAAAATGTTATGTAGAATTTGCAGATCTCTCATAGGACAAACAAACCATCTTACTAATTTAAACATTAACAAACTGAGATACAGGAATATTAACTGTTTGGCCTAGAGCGCAGTATGCTCCACAACATCTTCCAAAATTATGAATGGATGTACAAACATTTATGCTTTTAAGCCATTCCAAAAATTCTGAACAGATTTAAGCAATTTCTACAACGGAACAGGGAAGCTTCACAAGAACACTGCCAAAAGACAGAAGCTTACACAAGGAGGTGGACCAACATCAACACAACAGTGTGAGGCAACATGTAACCACAAACTAGTATTCTGACTTAATATTTACTAACACTTTACTGAAGATTCAAAACTTTCAAAGGCAGAAGATTGCAAGATTGCAGAAACATAAATAGACACTCTCACATCCTTCACTAAAAAAATGGGAACACATAGGCAAATACCACTTGTAACTGTCTTTTACTATATTTGTCACCATCTGCAGACAGACACTTTTCTATAAGCTGGTATGGCACACCAGGGAACATCTAGAGTCCCACAGTGGATCTCCCCAACCAGAAATGCTTAGTTTTATGTTCCAAATACAGACAAAGTACTATATTCTCTCTTCTGTGCCTTTCACATTTTTATATACAATGCTGGAAAACACTGACCCAGATTAAAAACGATGGCATATGCTTCTGTTTCCTCTCTTTCTTCCAAAAGTTGACCAGAATTAAAATGTACCTTTAATCTTTAAAAATACTGGCTGTTGTAACACCTGGCTCTTAAAATGCTGAAATCTGACAACACAAGAAAACATTAGGTTCAACAAGAACAACACTGCTTCAAAGCAACAAACAGGAAGGTGTGCTGCAACCTTCTAAATCATAATGTAGTCAATGTAATACACAGAGGAGAAAGGAGATTTTTGGATGGTTATAGAGAAGGGAGAGAGAACAACCTTTTAGATTCTTCGTTGCTATAAAGAGCCAGTTAAATGGGAATTTGCAAGCATATTTACCAACTTCAATTAGATAACTATGCAGCAAGGGGGGGGAAAATGAACCATAAAACACTGAAGAAGAAAACTGTCTTTCCTGCTCTGAAACTCCTGTATTGCTGGTCCTAATTTCCAGGCAGGAGGTGGGGAGAGAATACCTCCTTTAGGCTTTACACGCACCTCCTGAACACAAGGAGCACAATATATTGCAAGGATTTTCCTCACCTTCTACAGGCATGGATGTTCAGGTGATAAAAACATTCTGAGAACACACATACACACACAAATTCTTAGAATTACAGTCATCAATTGCTTGACAGCTATTTTAGTAGACTGACTTGGTTATTTATCCTCATTCACTATTGAACACAGGTCAGAGAATGTTGCAAACCAATCTTAAAAACATGTAAAAATGTGTATGCATGTATTTACAGGTATATTCTTCCTACATATGAATAAACACACAAGCTCACACAAAAATGCATGTTCTGTGAAGTTTAAACTCCTGGGGCATCAGAGGAACCTAACCCTGAGTCTAAAAGCTAGTTATGGTATAATGATGTACCAGAGAGGCAAGAATAGATTCCCATTTGTATTCTGAACAAATAGTGTCAACCACAAAACAAGTCACCTCAAATAAGCATGAGATGTTCATCTCTGACAAAAAAAAATTACTTTTGGACTGTGCATAATTTGATACATCTGACAAAATATAATCCAGCAGCTGGTCTAAGCCACTGCTAAATTCATCATAACAGAAGGAAGAGGAGCAAGAACATAACATTTGTCTTTGCCAATAAAACATACACCTAACTCCATTAAGCACTGGAAGGCTCAGTGGTTGTAAATGCCTTTCTGCTAGCCTTTTCTGGCTGCTAATTTCATATTTATATTATTTTAGAGATACTATGCACACAGTAATGCAAAGCCACAGAGTAATCCCAGACGAAAATTTGGCAGGGAACAGGATGACAAACAGCAGGCTACAATTCTAAGTCGAAGTAAAAAAATGTATCAGTACTGAAAAGAACCAATCTGAATTTGTCAGTTTAATCAGCTCCTGAGGCTACAGACATTTGAAAACCACAGACTTAGGTGGTTAGGCAACATAAACCCTGCTTTGCAATTCATACTGGATGTACTTTGAATTGTAGCAGCTTGGGGGAAGAGGAGGTGGGGTAGGGTTGGAAGGAAGCCAAAAATTCATAAAAGGTTCCTCGATAATTTGCCAGCACTTACTATAGCAATCAACTGTGTGTTGATTTCATTTTCATACATTTAAAAAAAACTTAAAAAATCAAAGAATGGTGCAGAAATGGAGCAAATCCAAGTCCTTTCAATACCTAACTCTGATTTTGTTTTTAAGGTTAACTCAATCCCAAATATTCCATTTTACACCTTTTATTTGCTGAAGTACAAAGCCATACTAACATTTCATTTTCTTATAAACTGTTTATACTGTAACAAACCCTCAGCTGAACAGGAATTTCACACTTCTTAGTCTGCAAGCCACTGCTAATAAAACCTTTACTCCATCTTACCCTATAGACTCAGGTTTTCATAGTCTGAGCTTCAGGTGCTCAAAAGTAGCCTCAGGTACTTTTGCCTCTTTGTTAACAGTGCGGCCTCCTCCCCTCACTCCAAACCAAACTAGCAAAATTTTGCCATTTGAAGGACAGTGGTTTCCAGAAATTACCCCTATCATAAAAACACATTTACACAACTTTTTCTAGGGATCCAGACACCAACTCTAAATTAAGCATAGCATCAGCATCGTCACGGCAAGGTTCTAGCTGCAAGCAAGCAAGTCACATGGTGAGAAAAAATTGTTAAGTGTTTCACTGGTTTACTCAAGCTCACCTTTGGCTCAGACTGAAGATGAGAAACCTTAGCCTAAAACTGACTATTTAAAGATGAGAAGGAGTGAAGAATATGCCTTCAATAGCATGGTTCTTGCAACCACTATGCTGAGGCCACCAGCATAATATATCACAGACATAGCAGGGTAGACTAAAAGCATTTCTAGCAGTCCCTAGCAAGAGAATCCGACAGTTGGGTGCAGAAATCCAGTTACCTGCCAAAAAGGAATTTGATATGGTTGGTAGACTCGAATGGACAAATCTTCCCCATCATCATTTGACTTCCCACTTCTAAACTTTACGTAGAGTCTTTGTCCCCACAACTGCATCTTCTCAGTATGTTGGACAATCAGTCTAGCTCAGAAGACCACTGTGAGACATAGGCAATACATTTGCAGAACTTTGTAGGAGAACGCGGCTGTAGAGTTAAGTAAAGCAATTTCTTCCTCAGCAGACAAGGAAACAAACTGCAGCATTCCTAATCCCAACACATATGGTGACTTTATTTGGGCAAATAGTTATTTGACAGACTGATTAAAGAAGTTATTTCCCTCTGTTCTGGTTTTGGCTGGGGTTTTCTTAATAGTGGCTGACTTGGGGCTGCGTTTTGGGTTTGGGTTAAACACAAGGTTGATCATATAGATATGTTTTTGTTACTGTTGAGCAGTGTTTACACAGAGCGACGGCCTTTTCTGCTTTTTGTACTGCCACACTGGCAAGGCAGTCGGGGATGCATGGGAAATTGGGAGGAGATGTAACTGGGACAGGTGACCCAAACTGACCAAAGGGATATTCCAGACCATATTACACCATGCCCAGTACACAAAGTGGGGGGAAGAGGAAGGAAGATGGGGAAGTTTGGAGTGGTAGCGATTGTCTTCCCAAGAAACCGCTGCACATGATGGGACCCTGCTCTCCTGGAAATGACTGAATATGTGCCTGCTGTGTTTTGTTTTGCTTGTGTGCACAGCTTTTGCTTTCCCTATTAAACCATCTTTATCTCAACCCATGAGTTCTCTGGCTTTTACCCTTTTGATTTTCTCCCCAATTCCACGCTGGTGGGGGAGTGAGTGATCAGCTGCATGGGGCTTGGTTGCTGGCTGGGGTTAATCCATGATACCCTCCCACATAATGGAAGTTTGCTGCCATTTTGTTCTGCCTTCACAATGAAAAAGGCAACAAAACTAGGCAGTTAATTGACTTCAGAGGTTCAACAGCTCCAACTTCAGAGCACCAGTCTAAACAGCTAACAATTTCAGCTTACATCCATAAGAGTTCTTACATCAGATCCACATTGTCACACAACCAAGATGAAGGCAATATGCTTCAGCGGAGTGGCAGGGCAATATCAGTCCTTAATGCCACAGTTTATCTGAAGATACATTACAGAACCTCTCCTCTTCCCCTGTATTTACAAGGGAAAAGCGACGACTGATAACCAGCTGTCAAAAGCACACAAAATTAGGCAACCAAATACTACCTTGCTGAGGGAATTAGGTTGAGAGCTCCATGAAGAACGTAGTCGAGCTCAGCATGTTTCTCTGCAACAAGTGCCACCAACCCCTCAGAGCAGGCTGTTCGCAAGGCAACATTCTCACTGCAGCACTTCTCCCAAAGCAGGTTCAGAGCAGGTGTCTGAAGGCAAAAGTATGAGACACAAGCAATGAGAAGGCTTTAATTCATCTCAAATGCACTTTTAAATAAAAACCAGCTCAATAGCTTCTCCTGAAGTCTTAGAGGGCATAAGAGAGGAAGCTAGGATACAGATTCTATTCCTAAGAAAAGTCTTTCCCAAGACAGTTTCCACTTTTCTACTGCCATAGTAGGGCATAAGACTCACTGTCTCTGAGACAAGGCTGATGAATTATTCAGCTGTGCTTATGCAGACAGAACCATAAAACGGTTTTGGTTGAAAGAGACCTTAAAGATCCTCTAGTTCCAATCACTCTATGATGGGCAGGAATGCCACTCAATATCAGGCTGCTCAGTGCCCCATCCAACCTGACCACTTGAACACTACCAGGCAACCTGACCTTGAACATTTCCAGGGGATGGGGAACACACATCATTAATTTCCTGATTTGAAAAATCAGGATGCAATTGAAGACAACTCAGGAACTGCTATGACAAACTACATCTACAGCAAGGTGTTGCACAGACAGGTAAAGGCAGGCATATAAAGGTAAGTTGACTTCACTCAACATGTGAAGGTCTCTCCATTTGCAAGTAAGCACAAAGATTTGGCAGTATCCATCAAAACTGCTGCTTATTTCCATGGCAAGTTTGTATTCACAGATTAGTTTGCTAATTTTGTGGCTTCCAAATGGAGAGCAAGAAAGGTTTTAAAACAACTGAATACTGCAAATTGTTCTTGAACAAAAAGGAAGCCTGCCATGTCTAATGACCGCAGTCTTCTGCTTCTTAGCATTTTAGAAAGTGTTGCTGTATTTCAGTTCCATAGCTTCATGGGGCAGCCTAAGGAGGAGAATCAGCCTGTAGCTCAAAACAGGATGTAACTGAGGAACATGATTATGACGAGGACTGTGGAAGAGCTTCTATTAGATGGACTACACACCACCAATATTCTCTCACATGAAAACTCAACAATTTTCAGGTCCAGGTTTGTGGCTTTGTGGGGGTTAAGGACTTAACACTGAGAGGAAAAATCCACAAATCTTTTCCTATTCATTTCCGGACAAGTCAGCTTCTGGGGAGGAAAAACAGAGGAGCAAATCCTAACTAACACCTTATCTAGGTTGCTGTGACACTTGCAAATGCCAGTATTTCACATGCCTCTCAGTTAACAAGACATGCACTTAAGTGAGCTTGACTGATTTAAAATGCAAAGTATGCCTTTACATCATGCTCTCAAAGAAATATAAGCTCCACTTAGCTAATATGAAATACAGCACCAATACAGGAATGTGAAATGCCATAATACTGAAATTTTTATAGTGATGTAAATGAATTTCCACCTCAAGTGACAGTATCTCACCATATGATACTTCACTTGCAGTAATGTAACTAAATTTAACTTTCTTAAATTGAGCATAGTTAGATGTCAGTATTCTGCAGAATGAAGACTTCTGCTACTAAGACTTCTAGTGGAGGTAAAACTGCTCTTCTGATCCCACAGATCTATTGTTTCTACCTGAATGCCCAGATATGTATTGATGACTACCTTATTTAACTTCTAGAATTGTGTTAAAATTACTCAGTGGAGAAAGGGAGAACACAGAATAACCATATATGGATGAGAGAGGAGACAAACATGAAAGAACACCACAGACCTGGTCAGAAGCCTGTCTGATCTTCTCTGAAGAAACCTTTTCTTTCAGTATTGCAGCAATCAGATGGCCCACTGCCTAAAAGAGAAAAAGAAATAAAAACCGCATGCAGATGCATGAAAAGAAATAAAATTAAAAGAAACAAAAAGAAATAAAAACCACATGCATGATTTTTTTAAATACTCTATTAAGAAGATTTTACAATGTTCTTGCAGATGATCATTTTATTATGATTTGAAATACTAAACTTACTGGTATGGACGCTGAAATATGTTTTAGGGTTAAAAATCTCTGTAATGCTGATAATACTCACTTTTACTGCTATCCTGAGGCAGAAAAAAAAAACAAACTTCCACAGGGCCCCACATAGATTCAAAGGTCTCTTTGCACAAGTACATAGGTATTCAGGATTGCAGATATTTTAATGCATCAACCTCAATAAATATTTATAGCTCTACTGCTGTACAGATCCCCATGCACTTAACAGCACTGGTAATTACTAAATCCTTTACAATACAGCGAAGCAGAATCAAGAGAGGAAGCAGAATACAGCAAATCTAAGGAACTTGCCCAAATTTTGGTATCACAAGTTTTCCTAAATACTGATGCTAAACATACTATCATACCGTAAGCACTTTGCACAACCACTAGCATACCTCTTGCTAGAAATGTTTCACTTATTTTAAACAAGGCATTTGAAGCAAGCGTTGTTCCTCATTAAGTTGCTCTGTGGCATGAGAACATGAACAAGTTTTAAATTTTCAAGGTCCTCCAAAAAAAAACAAAGGCGCTTCTGTTCTAAAGAACAGCCTAAGTTTGTTCATTTAAGGTTGAAGATTAAGTTCCTCATTCTATATTAATAGAAGGAATGTCTGATTTCCTCAAACTGCCTTTAAAAGATCTAAATGTGAACTAAAATACCCTCAAAGGTGTCAGGTTGTTTGAACACTGGCTTTTTTCTGACTCATCTCTAGTGCTTTACTCTGTGTTGTTTCATAATTATTGATACAGCTACACAGAAAACCCTTTTTGTGAGAGACAGAAAGATATGTTTTCAAAATAAGAGTACAAAAATGCTTCAGGCTATCAATCTGCTCAGAACAGCAGCTGGACCTACTCTTCTCTGGTAAGGACAGATGATTACTTTTGGCAAAAAAACTAGTCCAGCAAGAAAATAAAAAATACTAACATTTCTGTTTTATAAGTGTATAAAAAGATAGGAACAAATTATTTTAAATGTTTTCAGGTTCTTTCTCCTTGCAGTATTTACTTCCACTGCATTTAGGTACTAGTTGCTAGCCTGTCATGACAAACAATAGCATCCTGCAAAAACAGCTCACATTTCCAGGAAAGATGGTACCTTAACCATTCCTAGACTACAAAGATTATGCTTTTTACTGGTATAGATATGTACTCTTAACACACTCGATTTAAAAAGACAGGCTATTATTTGGAAATCTTACTCTTGAGAAAACAGAATGAGAAAATGGGACCAAGTCAGATATTTACCTCTGTTTCTCTGCACCCATCCCATCACAAGAGAACAATGTGCTCCCCCAGGCAGATTAGATCTCTTTCAGAGTACTTACTCAGTGAACCTTTTATTATTTTTTCTATTTCATGTTTATGAAAAATTAATTCACACCTACATCCGTAAAACACTTTCATTACACATGAAAATAGTCTTATGAATAGAAACTGGCTTTTGCAGTGACCTAGCTATAGAGGAAAGTAAAAATGCAGATTAGCCACTGCATTTCAAGAACTTGATTAACCATTAAAACTTTACAACCTACAAATCTGTGCTTAAGTTTTATCACTTTTCTCATCATGTGTAGATTACATGCGGATGTCTTAGTTGGTCCCAGAAACAGACAACATCTGTCATCAAGTTGAATCCTGATCTGATGACAGTTTGAAGATTACAGCATGTTTTTCAGGGGTCACAGAATACGTGTAGAAACTATCAGAATAACCAAAGCACAGGACAAAATCAACTAGAGCACATCAGTAGACCTTAATGATGTACAGCTGTAGTGACAAGCCAAGACATTTCAGGAAGAAAAGCGTACCGGGGGAAATTCATCTGCACTGAAGAAAAATGAACTGCTTCAAAGATGCTGAGTCCTACAAATCAAGGCTACTAATGAAGAAAACTCATCTGCAGTACAAGACACTTTCCTAAACCTTAGATGAACCCCAACTTCCAGGAACATGACTTTCTCTTCTAAATGCCAAGCTGATGTCTAGGGGACTTTTGCATCTCTCTTTCAAACTTGATTATTATTAAACCAACACAAACTGAGCTGAAAAGAAAAGGCCCCAGAGAGACCAGGTTGCATACACCAACTTATTCCACAAAACAAAGGGCTATATATTTAATCCTGACTTCAAAACAGGAAGAAAACAGGGAAATCAGCAATGAACTTGGAGCTGAAAAGATACATTTTTAATACTGAGAGATGGCCAAAGCAAGGAAGATATTTTTTTTTTAACCAGAGCCTATTACTTCTATCACTCCTTCCTGTCCATTAAAAATACTATGATAAACACTTTTTTTGCACATAAGAATTTCAGGTGAATATGATCAGGAGCCAGTGCATGGATCTAAAAATAAAGAGGGTTGGTCTGCTGAACTGTATACAGTTATTCTTTGATGACAGATAAGATGGGAGTAGTTCATCAGTTCCCATCACACAGGAGTGGAAAAGAGCAGTCCCAAAGACAGCTCTATAAGGTATTGCCATGTACTTCAGCCCCACACATGGCATCTGGTAATTTCTGGCTTCTCTTGAGATCACAGGGTCACTAAAAAGCACTTGGACCTACTCAGACATCCAGTCATGGAAAGTTTCTGATTTTTCTGAAGAGACATCTTAGTGAGGAGTAATTATGTCTCACATTTGGATTACACAGAGAGGGCAATTAGGATTTGATTGTATCTTAAGAATACCATGAGTTTCTGACTTTGAAGCAAACAAAAAAACCAACCAACCAAAACAAACAAAATACACAAAAAAGACGCCCCAAAAATCTTCCTTATTACATTTCACAATTAGGCAGCAGGTGTTGGAACAAATGTTTACACAGACAACTTGATTTGTTTAATGCTTTTAAAAAATTACCTGTGACTGAACAATTGCATTAGGAAATTCAAATCGCTTTTTGATGTCATCCAGCATTTTGGCTTTGTCATATGACACTAAATTTGACCCTGCAAGAGAAATGAAAATAATAACTTAAGACTAGGAAAGACAGCATGCTATCTCCCAGGAAAAAAAAAATCACAATTATTCATGCTGTACTTAAAAACAGATGCAAGCACTAAAGCATTTTCTTCCCCCTCCAAAGTCTACCATACCACTTTGCCTTTTGGGCTTAGACCCAAAAAAGGCTGAATACTTATTGCTCTTGCTCTAAGAATGAGTGATGTACACTTCTTAAAGCTGCACCAAATACATCATTCCATGTGACACAGCATACATGTACTCTGAGGCCATTTTAAGTATATCTCATTGACTTGGAAATGGGACAGCTCAAGGGGAGTGTCCACAGTGTCTAAAACATTATTTAACATGCAAAATTATCCACAAATTTCCTATCATTTCATGCAAAACCAGAAGTGAAAAACAAAAGATCCATCTGTGAGACTGCAAATGGTAATTGCATTTAGGGGCTGGAATGACTGACATAAAAACTGTCTCTGTAAGTTAGAATATGCAGGTACCCACAAGCACACAGGAATCTAAATTAAAATCAGAACTGTTTGTTGCACACCAGTCAAACTGATGGCCACAGAAAATATTCTTATATTTCCATTTACTATAAACACACCTTTAGTCACTTGGAATGGCTGTCTTAAAAAAATTAAAAACATAGCCCTTGCTGAAAACCTACATGTAATCCTTTGCAGTAAGCACAGAGAAAATAAATACATGCACAGTATTCCAACTACAAGACATGCTATCAGTGTCATGCATTCAGAGTGTTGACTTATTTTAAAAGAGATGAAATTGAAGCCTGGGTACATGTAAATGCAGTAGGTGGCACAACAAATACACTATTCACAGCAGGAAACCTCAAAATTAATAGTTACACGAATACATCAGTGCACACAAATTCCTGACACTTAAGCAGCAAAGTATCCCCATGTACCTGGGAATTACATCTCTCAAAGTTCGGAAGAAAAAAACCAACACTGTCAACTGCACTCAGAGGGATGCCAGTAAAGGTTTGCATTGTTTTAGAATATATGCAAAAGGATTTTAAGACAACAGGTTTCCAAATAATAAAGGAAGACACATTAAACTAAAGCTGACATCTTGCTTTTTGAAGAAATCTGATTGCTACAGCAATCAATTCCAGACATACCTAGATCTGTTCAGTATGGCTAGTAAGTCCAGTGGACCTACAGGACCCAACCTTTTTGTATATACCAACTGAGCCACGAAAACCAACTCACTCCAGTTCTACTTAACAAGCAGCAAAACACTATAAAGCTCCTTCTTGGGTAGTTTTGGCACAAACACACTGGGATTATATTCTATCTGTCATCAGGTGATTGCTTCTTATTCATATTAAAAGGTGAAACTACTGTAGAGGATTCACTAGAAGCACAGAACATACTTCAAAACGATTCTAGTTCCAACCTCCTGTCCAAAATAGTTCAGCCATGTGGTCAGACCAAGTTGCTGAAGGTTTTGTCCCAGTCAAGTTTTGAAAACCTCTAAGATCAGGGAAGGCACCAGGTTACTGACCGAAGAAACTTTTCTGTCCATTATTAGTTCGAGCTTTCTGGCCATGGGCTCCTGTGAAGAGCCTGGCTGTGTCTTCTTCATCCCTCTCCCACTGGTGCCAGGGCTGCTGCTGGATATCACTGAAGCTGTTCCTCCTCTGGGCTGAACCAGCCCTTAATCCCACAGCCTCTCCTTACAGGACAAGAGCTCCAGACCTACCACCTCAGCATTCTCTCCTGAGTTCAGTCCTCAGGGTCAGTAATCCTTCCGTACGGGAGGAGCCAAAACTGGACACATCAATATGAAGTCTAAGGAGTGGGACAAATCCCACCCCAACAGAGCTCTGGTGCAACAGACTGGAGCATCCAGGCTGGAGCAATGCCTGTCAGGGCAGGGCCTAAGGCCACTTTCAAGAACTGGTCCCCACACAGCCCATCCCCAGCCCATACTGTAACTGCTGAAATTCCTGAGGGTCCCATCACCCTGTTCCTCTAGTTCATGCCTAGGGCAGCCCTGTCAGCAGGCACATATCCTACCTTTCACAAAGGAGCAGGGTGAAAGACAATGTTGAAAGCCTTGTTCAAGTGGAGGTAAATGACAGCTATCCCTTCCCTTTTCTGTGAATTCCATTATCACTAATTAAAGGCAATCAGGTGGGTCAGAAATAGTTTTTCCTTGGTAAATCCATACCCATGTTTATTATTCCTAATAACAATCACTGAATCAGACAGTTTAGGAACAAAGACCTCCAGAGCTCATCTAGTCTAATCCTCTCAACAAAACTGGTCTGATTAGATCATCTTGCTTTATATGCCAAACCCAGTCAAGCCCTGAAAACCGACAAGGAATGAAGTAGTGAAGTCACCATCCCTGGAAGTGTTCAAGAAATGCATGGATGCAGCACTTTGGGCTGGTGTTTGGTCAAGGGTTGGACTTGATGATCTTGGAGGTCTTTTCCAACCTTAATGAGTCTATGAGTGTGGGTCGAATACACCATCAACCACAGAGGCAAAAAACATCCACTCCAAAGAAACTGTCCAACACATGCAGACAGGATAAAGAAAATAAAAGTATTGGAAACCGAAAGAGACCCTGGCTTGTTTTCCCAACATAATCAGTGGGAATGATAAGCATCTGTGGAGGGTTGAGCTTGGCTTACTGCAGGGTGCCCATAAAGTCATTGTATCACTGCCCCACCTCAACTGAAAGAGGTGAAAAAATATGACAAAAGGTTCATGTATGAAGATAAGGACAAGAAGATCACTCCGAAATTACCATCATGGGCAAACAGACTCAAATCAAGGAAATTAATTTTTACCAATGAAATCTGAGTAGAATAATAAGAAATAAGAACAAATCTAGAAACACATTCCTGCTATCTCTCCGTTCCTCTTCTGGTCAACTTCACTCACTATTGACTTTTCTACCTTTTCCTCCTGAATGGGGTAGGGTGTCAAGAAGGGAGGCTTATGTAGTTTATGGGGGTCCCTTCCATAGTGTGCTGTCCTTCAGAAACAGGCTCCAGCTCCAGCATGGGTCTCCCATAGGGCCCCAGGTTTTGCCAGAAAACCTGCTCCAGTGTGGGGTCCTGTCTCCATGGAGCCCCAGGTCCTGTCATGAGCTTGCTCCAGGGCAGGCTCTTCTCCATGGGACCACGGCCTCCTTTGACCATGGAACTGCTGTGGCATGGGCTACTCCACTGGCTGCAGGTGGATACTTGTCTCACCATGGACTTCCATGGGCTGCAATGCGTTTTACCATGGTCTTCCCCATGGGTTGCAAGTGGAATCTCTGCTCCAGCACCAGGAGCACCTCTTTCCCTCCTTCTGCACCTTGCTGTCTGCAGAGCTGTTTCTCCCCTATTCTCACTCCTCTCCTCGGCCTGCTGTTAAGCAGCAGTTTTTGCCCTTCTCGGACACGGTTCCGGAGGTGCTGCCACCGCCCCTGACAGGCTGGCAGGGTCCGTCCTGCAGCGGGCTGGCAACGGCCCTGCCGGGCGCGGGGNAGCATGGGTCTCCCATAGGGCCCCAGGTTTTGCCAGAAAACCTGCTCCAGTGTGGGGTCCTGTCTCCATGGAGCCCCAGGTCCTGTCATGAGCTTGCTCCAGGGCAGGCTCTTCTCCATGGGACCACGGCCTCCTTTGACCATGGAACTGCTGTGGCATGGGCTACTCCACTGGCTGCAGGTGGATACTTGTCTCACCATGGACTTCCATGGGCTGCANACCACAGGGCACCTCCAGGCCCGGCCAGCACAGCGCACCACACGTTCCAGGGAAGCCACCTCAGCCGAGGAACAGGAGACAAGCGCGGAGGCCACGGAGAGGACACTTCCCACATACCTTGCCTTTGCCTCGTTTGTAAGGCCTCTCGGCTTAAAACGGCGCTCCTGCCAAACCAGCGGACTGAGAACACCTGCACTTCACAGCGCCCCAAACCCCCAGCCTTACACAAAACCCAGCCACACCGGCTCACACAGGTCAGCGGCGGACGGGCCCCGCCACCCCTCACCTCGGCCCGGCNCTCGGCCCGGCTCAGTTCGGCTCTGCTCGGCCCGGCCCGGCTCGGCAGGAAGCGGCTGCCTCTGCGCAGGCGCCGGCGCGGTGGGCGGGGCTGTGCGGGGCTGTGCGGCGGTGCGCAGGCGCGGCGGAGGAGCGGGTGTGTGAGTGGGAGGGCTGCGGGGAAAGCCAGCCTTTATCGGGGTAAACTTTACAGCAGAGTGAGTGTCTGCCCTCAGCTTCCTCAATGCTTTGGCCGGCAGGCACCGATCAGACTGCAGGGATGTCAGGAAGACCCCGGTCAGGGAAAATAAATGGTGCTTTGGGTGCTGCATGTTATCACAGAGTCAGTGAGGTTGGAAAAGACCTCTGAGATCATCGGGTCTGCAGCTTTCCCGAAGGCAGAGGAGTTTAAACTCAGTTCTGATGTATTTTGATCACTGCTGTGTTACCAAGAGGTAACCATGCTGCAGTGACAAGAGAGGTGGTGTTTTCAATTAATACTGATATTGTAATACAAAACGTCACTTCTTTTCCTGAACATCAAAGCAATAGCCAACTTCTACAAGGCATGTATAAGATAAGAACGGTTATCAGTAGGAATATTTTCAGAGAAAATCACAAATATTTTGAAAGGAATCTGGTTGAAAAGGGTGAGATTAGTGTAACTGAAGGCTGGTTGAGTTTGTTTGAGCTGGAAGTAGTGGAATGCTGACAAATAGCAAACAAAAGTAAATATAGACAAGTGTATCTAATACTTCTTTGTTTGTTCTTCATTTTAAAAGATTAGGGACATACTGTTTCCAGTTTCACCAATTAAAGCCATAGGCATTTTATGACATCCAAAGAGTCCTGCCCCTGCCTCCATTGAATTGGTGGAAAACTGCCCTGACACTTCAAGAGCCACAAAAAGCCCAGAAGTGACTCAGAGATCAAAACTGTATTTCCTTTAGCTCCCTACATGTACACATACAAAGTGAAGATCAGTCAGATTCCGCAGATCATGTAGACTGCTTTCTTTATCCATGGCCTCTCAGCAGCAACTCTTTGCAAATAGCACATATGAGTATTTGTGTGGTGGCTTTTGACTCAGTACACTCTGCCCAGGATAGACTCCCACATCTCACTGCTGCTGAATATGCACTATCTGATGATCAGCTAAAAGAACCTGTAGGACCTTTCACAGGCATGCATTTAAGTCCATCTCTAGTGACCACAGGTAATGACACAAACGCAAAGGCAGTGTTCAGTCTCTTCTTCCATGCCTTCTTTTTCATCTAAGAACATCTCGCTATTGACAGGCTGGTTAGTTATTGACATGTTTGGGGATACTTTGGGCCTCATATACTCTGTTTAATTCTGGAGTCAGAGTAGGACATACACTGCTGTCTGAAGTGGCTTGGGCCTGCTTTATGCTTCTTGGCAACTTAAGTGGCAGGTAGACCTAGACCCTGTTGAATTTGTCTGTGAATTCACCAAATCTTAAAAATGTTTAAAAATTTTCCATGACGTTTTATAAGTAAATATAGGTGGCTATATACTTGAGTAGTTAGGAAATCGTAATTCAGTGAGGCTAGAGGAATGAAAGATGACTGGAGAGGAGAGAGCTCGTGCTGTAAACGAGGTAATAATTTTGGCTGTTCTAATTTTACTTGGAAACATACAAAACAAGACTTCCAGTGGACATGAATGTCTTTATGGTTTTGAGGTCCTCACGTGCACATCAGATAAGGGAAGGCAGAACATTTGTTGTGGAAATTTTACTGTCGTCTCCCCCATCACAGTAAGTTCGACTCAGTGAAAAAGTTACACTGCTGCCCACAATATCCAAGGTGAGGCCACCCCAGTGCAGAGCAGAGCGGGACAGTCCCCTCCCTTGACTGGCTGGCGATGCTTTGCCTGATCCCCCCGAGGACATGGTTGGCCCTCCTGGCTGCCAGGGCACTGCTGACTCAGATACGGCTTTTGATTGCCTTTCGTTTTAGAGGTCTTATAGATCCTGGCTGTGAAACTGACATATGTTTTCTGTAGTTGCTGGAACTACAGGTTTCAGTCCCCAGGTTTCAAGGCCTTCCATTATATAAAAGAAATACTTGGGGGTTACAAATGCATCATTAGTGCCAAAGTCATAATTGGGTTTTATTCAAAACAGTTCATATTATCTGCAGATTATGCTGCAAAATTTGCTTTCCCTAGTCAAATTTGAAAGAAATTTGACACTTCTGGGAGGTGTCTCCAACACAATTTCCTGCTGGTCTTACTGTGGCCTATCTGTTACACAGAAAACAAAGTGGAATTCAGCTAGCTTAGACTGGGCTGTCAAATAGGCTTAGTACCCTCCAGTTCATGTTAGAAATTTTTTTGAAAGGTCAGCAAATCCATGAAGATCATCCTGTTCTCCAGCCTGTGAGTTTTGTGCCTGGAGGAAAACTAGACAGAAGCCCTTGGCTCCAGTTAATCTTTTTCTAAGCTATTCTAGGTTGTTTTAGTAGTCATCCCATGAAGGGTGAGGCATTGATAATGCTCTTCAGGAAATGCCAGAAGGTACTTCTGGCAGCATTTGTAATGTGCGATGAGGTGTCCCAGGGAAGGTTACTATCCAAATGAAAATCATACAGTAATAGCACTGATAATGGCCTACTCTGCATATCTCATTTCTTATATGGAATTTTATTCAAGCCAGAAAGCAATTCTAGCTTTAATAATGAGGGAAGGAATAAGGAAAGTTAAAGTTTAGAATATAGTGCAGAAATCAATAGCAGCAAATTCTGCCACTATTAAAATATATTTATTTTAAATCTCTTAAGCCTGATAATAAAATACAGTTTTCGCAAATGGGCCTAGTCAATTATGTCTTTAGCTTTCATGATTAAATTTAAGGCACATTTAAAATGCTTTTAACTTTCAAATGTTGCTAGTTTTGCTGCAAACAGTAGTCATCTGTGAAGGGCCATCACTCCACACACACAGAGCTTCCATGCAAGTTCAGTGTGAGGGTAGAAATGAGAGAAAAGTCCCTGATTTGTAACCTCAAAGGCGGTTAAGATGAATAGGAGTGGAAATTGCTTAACTCTCTCCAGGGGGTACTCTGCAACTCATAAGATTGGGCTTGAAATGCCACACTGAACTTTATCCTGTAGTGGTTCTTAGATAAAAACTCCCTTTGTATTAGTGCAAGCAAGGCCCACAGCATTGCTTGACTGCCTGTAACTGTACAGCACTTACTCTGCTGAAGGGTAATGTAGAAAATTTAAGACATACTTCTGGCAAAGGCTAATTGCTATCACTGTTGAAGCATTTCAGTTTCCCATTGACTGTAGCAAGTGGCAAAGAATTTTGAAAGGGATAGAAAGAGCTTTGGCATCAGCTCTTACTCTCAGGCTCATGGATCATACAAAGACCTTCAATTTAGACGTGTATGAACCAAAATCAATAGGCAGTGGAGTGATAACATTGAAATTAGTACCTCACCAGAGACTGGTTGCACACTACTGCGTACTATTAGATCTGATTGCAGCAGATGTAACTGATGTACTTTTGCAGAATCCAGATCTAACTTTGCTTGTACCTGATTCCTCTTACTATCCACATGGAGAACGATGAAGAGGATACACTAGACAGCCGAAGGCAAGTAATAGAAGCTGAGCCTCACTTAATTTCAAAACAACAGATTGCATTCTACTTTCACTTTGATGATGCAGCACTGCAAAAACCTAAGGAAGATTCAAGGAATGCAATTGAAGATGTGATTTATACTGTTTTTTGCCTCAGCTCCACTTCTTTCTTTTTTTTTTTTCCCCCAGAAAACACAAGGCTATTAGACTCTACATTTGTAAATGAACATTAGCTAATGTCACAAGCCTACAAGAAAACTGCTCAGGAGTAATTAAAAATAGTCAAGCAGTCCAATTGTTGTCATTGAGGTTAAAAAGACTATTCGTTTGTTTAGATTTACTCAGTGCGTGTTTGCAAGATGTGACTTTAATTATAATGTTCTTATTGAAGTCCTTTAGATTTCACCTAAACTATCAATGCAAAAACTAAAACTAAGACCTGATGTAAGCCTATTTTGGCAAGCTCAGTAAGTACTTACACTTCTTTTCACATAGGCAATGTTAGTGATACAAAATGATTCTATAATTAATGGTTGCACTGTTTACTGGACAAAAAACTGGCTGGACAGCCAGGCCCAAAAAGTGGTGGTGAATGGAATTGAATCCATTTGGTGGCTAGTCACAAGTGGGGTGTGACAAGTATTGGGAGCAGTTCTGCTTAATATATTTATCAATGATCTGGACAGGGGATCAAGTGCCCCCCTCGATAGGTTTCCAGCTGAAACAATGTTGAGCAGGAGCATTGATCTGCTGGAGGGCAGAAAGGCTCTGTAGAGGGATCTGGACAGGCTGGAACAAAGATCAAAGGACAGTTGTATGAGGTTCAACAAGGCCAGGTGCTGGGTCCTGCCCTTGGGCCACAACAACCACAGGCAGTGCTACAGGCCTGGAGAAGAGTGGCTGGAAAGTTGCCCGGCACAAAAGGATCTGGGGCTGGTGGTTGAGAGCAGCTGCACATCAGCCAGCGGTGCGCCCAGGTGGCCAAAAAGGCCAGTGGCATCCTGCACCAGACATAAAGTATCCAGCAAGACTAGGAAGAGGACTGGCCCTCTGTCCTTGGAACTTGGGTGCACCTCAAATCCCTTGTTCAATTTTTGGGCCACTCCCTCACTACGGTACACACAGTGAGGTGACGCACAGAAGGGCAACAAAGCTAGTGAAGGGTCTGGAACACAAATGTTTTGAAGAGCAACTGTGGGAGCTGGAGTTGTTTAGCCTGGAGAAGCGGAGACTGAGAAGAGACCTTAGCACTCTTTAGAACTCCCCCAACAGACTTGCAAGTCTCCTGGAATATATTTTCATAAGAAATAGTGCTCCTTTTTACCCTAGTCTCTCAAGGATTTTCTTGAGGTGGGATGCAAGTGCAAAACAGTGATGAATGATGTGCTGGGAAACTATTGCTCTCTCTATATATTTGTGTGTATATATATGTGGTATATCTTTCCTACAGACACACACACACATGCACTTGTACATATTTGCAATCTGAAGCAAATAATATAGATAATTTTGATCAGTTTAAAATGCTGCATAGAAACAGATAAATGCAGAATGGGTGAAAAAGAGGCAATGGAGAACTGAAAGGTGGAAATTGCAGTAAATCAGGAAACCATTCTTTTTGCATTTGTATCTTTTGGACAGCTGAATAGTTTTTATTTGAAGTTGTAAATATATGGAAAAGTGTGTGGAATTGATGTCATATGGTGATGGAAAGTATTCTGATAGGAAATTCATTGTTCATTGAGGGGTGCCTACCATTTGGAGGAGTGTAAATGGAATGCAGCTGCCATACTGGTAAATTCTATTAAATGCAGTGGACCACACAGAGCTTATATGGAACAGCTTCTGAAACCTGTATGGCAACTTGGAATATACAGTCTGCAGATTCACTGATCACCTTCCAGCAGCTGGCAAAACATTTCCACTCATCGTAATTTGGTTTTGTTCCCCTCCGTGCCTTCATGAAAATTACCTCCATCTTCCTCACAGTGTTGTGATTACTGGCTCACTCTCGTATGTTAAGCAATCTCGCTTTAGAACTTTCTCATATGTGAAAGTTTCTATTTCTGTTTAGATTTCTGAAATGTGCCTATCAAGGTCCTAAGGCCAGATTTCTGCAAATATGTACATAATATATTCCTTAAACTTTGCAATGTTCTTTCAAATTCCACATCTATTAAAGCATTTCTTATTGATTGCTGAGCTAGCTGTAAATTTCAGTTTCCCTGCTCTCCAATACTACCTTTGCTTACATGCTTTTTTCTATTTCATATTTTTTTTCCATTTTTTTCAGGGCCAAACTTTCTTCTCACTGTGCTTAACTGCTTTCACCACTTCTTGCCTTACTTGGTTGTTCTTGATTAATTAATTTAGTCTCTTTTTGTTTCAATTTCCTGTCCATAAAGTTGGGATAAAACTACTTTCTGAATCACAGTGAGGGTGTAATCATGAGTTCGCTAAAGATGAGGACAGCTGAGACCCAGTGTTTATATGAGTACTTATCACTGATAAAAAATTCTGCTTTTCCACATGAGTTTTTCACCAAGGTAGTATTAAGCCATTTCAGCTTCTCACCATTTTCTAGTGATGCTGGGAATAAAGATTTTTCTTACAATAGAAAGTGTGAAGGTACCTCTTGTACCTTTCTGATACCAAGCTACAGAATAATGCAAGTATTCTATGATCAAGACATCGTGATCATCTTACGCATAAACTCCTATCTTGGATAATGGTCAACTTACATAACTAATACAGTGGCCACCACAAGAACCTGATGGAGAGTGGGGATGGTCACATAATTATTTTTTACTGTTTGACTGATTTCCAGTGGGAAGATTTCCTGTCAGGCTGAGAAGTGAGAACACTGATTTCAGTGAAGTTACTCCCTAGTATCTCCCTTGCACCTGTGATCAGACTGTTCTGGNCCCTCGATAGGTTTCCAGCTGAAACAATGTTGAGCAGGAGCATTGATCTGCTGGAGGGCAGAAAGGCTCTGTAGAGGGATCTGGACAGGCTGGAACAAAGATCAAAGGACAGTTGTATGAGGTTCAACAAGGCCAGGTGCTGGGTCCTGCCCTTGGGCCACAACAACCACAGGCAGTGCTACAGGCCTGGAGAAGAGTGGCTGGAAAGGTGCCCGGCACAAAAGGATCTGGGGCTGGTGGTTGAGAGCAGCTGCACATCAGCCAGCGGTGCGCCCAGGTGGCCAAAAAGGCCAGTGGCANAAAAAGGCAAGTGGCATCCTGCACCAGACATAAAGTATCCAGCAAGACTAGGAAGAGGACTGGCCCTCTGTCCTTGGAACTTGGGTGCACCTCAAATCCCTTGTTCAATTTTTGGGCCACTCCCTCACTACGGTACACACAGTGAGGTGACGCACAGAAGGGCAACAAAGCTAGTGAAGGGTCTGGAACACAAATGTTTTGAAGAGCAACTGTGGGAGCTGGAGTTGTTTAGCCTGGAGAAGCGGAGACTGAGAAGAGACCTTAGCACTCTTTAGAACTCCCCCAACAGACTTGCAAGTCTCCTGGAATATATTTTCATAAGAAATAGTGCTCCTTTTTACCCTAGTCTCTCAAGGATTTTCTTGAGGTGGGATGCAAGTGCAAAACAGTGATGAATGATGTGCTGGGAAACTATTGCTCTCTCTATATATTTGTGTGTATATATATGTGGTATATCTTTCCTACAGACACACACACATATGCACTTGTACATATTTGCAATCTGAAGCAAATAATATAGATAATTTTGATCAGTTTAAAATGCTGCATAGAAACAGATAAATGCAGAATGGGTGAAAAAGAGGCAATGGAGAACTGAAAGGTGGAAATTGCAGTAAATCAGGAAACCATTCTTTTTGCATTTGTATCTTTTGGACAGCTGAATAGTTTTTATTTGAAGTTGTAAATNCTACAGGCCTGGAGAAGAGTGGCTGGAAAGTTGCCCGGCACAAAAGGATCTGGGGCTGGTGGTTGAGAGCAGCTGCACATCAGCCAGCGGTGCGCCCAGGTGGCCAAAAAGGCCAGTNATGCAAGTGCAAAACAGTGATGAATGATGTGCTGGGAAACTATTGCTCTCTCTATATATTTGTGTGTATATATATGTGGTATATCTTTCCTACAGACACACACACACATGCACTTGTACATATTTGCAATCTGAAGCAAATAATATAGATAATTTTGATCAGTTTAAAATGCTGCATAGAAACAGATAAATGCAGAATGGGTGAAAAAGAGGCAATGGAGAACTGAAAGGTGGAAATTGCAGTAAATCAGGAAACCATTCTTTTTGCATTTGTATCTTTTGGACAGCTGAATAGTTTTTATTTGAAGTTGTAAATATATGGAAAAGTGTGTGGAATTGATGTCATATGGTGATGGAAAGTATTCTGATAGGAAATTCATTGTTCATTGAGGGGTGCCTACCATTTGGAGGAGTGTAAATGGAATGCAGCTGCCATACTGGTAAATTCTATTAAATGCAGTGGACCACACAGAGCTTATATGGAACAGCTTCTGAAACCTGTATGGCAACTTGGAATATACAGTCTGCAGATTCACTGATCACCTTCCAGCAGCTGGCAAAACATTTCCACTCATCGTAATTTGGTTTTGTTCCCCTCCGTGCCTTCATGAAAATTACCTCCATCTTCCTCACAGTGTTGTGATTACTGGCTCACTCTCGTATGTTAAGCAATCTCGCTTTAGAACTTTCTCATATGTGAAAGTTTCTATTTCTGTTTAGATTTCTGAAATGTGCCTATCAAGGTCCTAAGGCCAGATTTCTGCAAATATGTACATAATATATTCCTTAAACTTTGCAATGTTCTTTCAAATTCCACATCTATTAAAGCATTTCTTATTGATTGCTGAGCTAGCTGTAAATTTCAGTTTCCCTGCTCTCCAATACTACCTTTGCTTACATGCTTTTTTCTATTTCATATTTTTTTTCCATTTTTTTCAGGGCCAAACTTTCTTCTCACTGTGCTTAACTGCTTTCACCACTTCTTGCCTTACTTGGTTGTTCTTGATTAATTAATTTAGTCTCTTTTTGTTTCAATTTCCTGTCCATAAAGTTGGGATAAAACTACTTTCTGAATCACAGTGAGGGTGTAATCATGAGTTCGCTAAAGATGAGGACAGCTGAGACCCAGTGTTTATATGAGTACTTATCACTGATAAAAAATTCTGCTTTTCCACATGAGTTTTTCACCAAGGTAGTATTAAGCCATTTCAGCTTCTCACCATTTTCTAGTGATGCTGGGAATAAAGATTTTTCTTACAATAGAAAGTGTGAAGGTACCTCTTGTACCTTTCTGATACCAAGCTACAGAATAATGCAAGTATTCTATGATCAAGACATCGTGATCATCTTACGCATAAACTCCTATCTTGGATAATGGTCAACTTACATAACTAATACAGTGGCCACCACAAGAACCTGATGGAGAGTGGGGATGGTCACATAATTATTTTTTACTGTTTGACTGATTTCCAGTGGGAAGATTTCCTGTCAGGCTGAGAAGTGAGAACACTGATTTCAGTGAAGTTACTCCCTAGTATCTCCCTTGCACCTGTGATCAGACTGTTCTGGCTATGGTTGTGCAAATCTGATACAAGTTCTCTGAACTTAGTCATTACATAGGTCTAAACAGAGTACAGAATTTGACTTTATTACTTTGACTAACAGGAGTACTTCCTCTAGGGGTTCCACCATTGTGAGGAAATAAAAGTCTAAATACTTCTTGTAGGTCTTTCAGAAAGACTTTTCCACTCTGAACAAATTTCCTTATACGTCCCTAGAGGCCTTTAAAACAAATTTGTTTTTAGCTTTTATGCTGTAATATTGTGCACATTCAAGACTCTTTTTTTGCATTTATCTTTTGTTATTACTACATCCCTCTGAGGTGACCAGTTATAAATTATTTTATATTGTTTTCTAAATCATGCAGCTCTTGCTCTTGAAGATTTTTTCTGTTGATAAGGGCTTTAATATGTTGCCAGCTGAAGTGCTTATTTTCTATTTGATCTGTGATAAGAAATGTACAAGTCAATAAAACCTCAAAACAGGCACACACTTGGCCGAGGCTGCTTGACATTTGTTCATCCTGTGCAGCTAACCAAAGACAGACAATCCAGAGGGAGTATTCTGCCATTGGTTCCTGGCAGCCAGAGTGGCATTACAAAGCGACTTAGACGTATTCCTTGTTGTATGTGTAAGATCAGCTGTAGGCTCATTTTAATTTTTGGCTCTGGTTCAGACCATTGCAATCAAAGTATCTGGCTTGGATGAGAAATGGGCTCTGATTTTTTTATATTGACTGCATAAGGAAATTAAAAGATCTCAAATACAGAGAAACTCAGACTGATATATTTAAAAGGCACCATGGTTTCCTTTATAGCCAGTTAAGTTAGCTTTTTCAGTTAGTTGCTTTTCTGAAACATTTAAAAACAAGGCTCATGAAAAAGTCAGTCAATATATTTGGGTCACAAAATTTGAACTTCAAATAGAAATTTCAAACAGCTGTGTTTGAAACACTGAAGACAATCCAGTGTGCCCAAGTAAGGTGGGAAATAGTCTTCTATTTTTGTGACATAAGACATATCTGCCTTGTATAAGAAAATAGTACAGAAAGGCAGCAAATCCTTTCAGCCATGTGTGGAATGACCAACAGTATAGCCATGAAACACAGCTTGCTTTAGGTCAGATGCAACCCTGTGCTAACAGATGCACATTCAATATACAGTTAGCTGTCTACTGAGCAGAAATGTTAACTCACATTCCGTCTAAGTCAGATCTGGGATCTGTGCATCACATGTCACAGCTCAATATGGGTATGTCTGAAGGTGTCTGAACAAAGGGACTTGTTCCTCCTGTGAAGCCTACAGCTATATCAGTTATTTCAGCACACATAAAATGTGCAAGCGTTTTCAGCATTGCAGGAGCTGACTGCATGAACCTTTAGGTAGTTAAATACCTGTAAGACTATAACCCAAATGTCTCTCATTTTCCAGCAGCTGGGTAATTATTTCATGGTAAACTTTGTTTAAGCAGTACTGGATAGTACTTGTAGAAAATTGTCTTCACCTTAATAACTCTCTAGTTCTTTCAGCCAAAATTCATATGCACCTAATTGCATCCATATGCTATAATGAGATCAAAGAATGTTTATTTTAACTGTTAACCCAAAATGAAGAAAATAACTTCACCAGTTTGTCACTTAACAGGTCAAGATCATTCTTTGATTTTACTGTATTTTAGCCAGCCAAAGATTACATTTGGAGTTTGTGAAATTTTATCAACATTGCTTCACAACTGACCAATATTAAACAACTTCATCTTCTTGTCAAAATCTGAGCCTGAATCAGCAGATGTTTCTAAGTAATGATTACTCAACCGAGTGCTCTCAGTTAAGTAGCTAAAAACCAATTAGATTAACTGAAGTTAAGTAATAGAAGCATTTCCACCATGACACTGATATGTGATACAGGAAAACAGCTTGTATCAATTCAGTTTTGTTCTAAATCAAAAGAAAAATGAATTTTGTCCAAATACATAAGCGATAAAACTCAGCATAGTTGAAATCCGGAGGACTGTCCAGCTCCTTTCCTTCTACTAGAATGCCAAGTTAGGGACCTGATGCTCTGTTCAGATGGATTCTGACAACGGGAAGCCCACTGCGGTAAGCATGGAAGTCGGCCAGCCTTGCTGTCCTTGCTTATATGCATACATGACTTTACTCAAGAACTAAGTTTTAAAGTTGCCAGAATCAGCTTTGAACAGGTTTATGAACTCAGCAGGAGCTCTTATACTTGCTGCCTTACCCAGTGCTAGATGATCAGAAGGTACGTGAAGTTTTAGATCTGCATATCACAATGTTAAAACATGGATATTCATATACATGGGGGGTTCATATTAATATATTTCAAGTCATGTTGCAATGTGGAATTGTTACAAATTGTATTCATCCTTTTGAGTCCTTAGTACTGATTTTATTAATTACGGGTTAAAACATCTGCAGGAAGAAGGAGGTGTAACTAAGCAGCTTCAAAGGAATTATTAAACCACGCTAGGATTTCGGCAATGTGCATTTCCCATTCCTGAAGTGAGCAGAGGGAAGGTGTGGACCGCGGTGGGCTCCTGGAGGGGTCGGCCGAGGACATCAGCGCGGGGGCTCCGCACGCCACCCCCTGGTGGCACCGGGGGTGACATCCCTCGGTGATACCTGCGGCACCCCGGGCGGACACCCGGGCTGCTCTCCATCCATCACCGCCGCGGGCACTGCCGCACACGCGGCGCGCAGGGAAGGAGCTCACAGCTCCTTCAGAAAGTTAACACAGACACATTTTGGCTATTTGTGGCCACTATCAAACGCTCATCTCCTCAACACCACGGTTTAGGCACTCCCGGTAAATCGCTTCCAGCTCCTCAAGGGCATATTCCCGTGGCGTGAATCAGCGCGTTGCCTCCCACCGTACGGAAGGGAGACGGAATGGTTGGGATGGTAACCGTGTTCCCAGGGACGGCTGGTGCCAATACGTGTTCAATAACCCCGTATGCTATTTCCTGCCTACTGCCTGCCCATCATCACCTGTCATCCCCCTGCAAGTCGGGTATCCCCCTTCTGTGACCCTCTGTTTTTCCGGGAGGATTCATCGGGGGCTTTTCGAAAGCGTTTGTGGCGAGACACGAGGTAGAGGCGGAGATCTGGGGAGTCGGGAGGTCCTTCTTTCAGCGGACCTTTGGCACAGGGGGTCCTCTACTAGACACTGCAGCAAGCCCCGTGTTGTACGCTGCGGCCGTCAGGCGGGATCCCGGCGGGATGCGGGCGGGATCCCATGCCATGACATCCCGTCCCGTATGCCGTGCCATGGTATACTATGCCATGTCATGCGATGCCATGCCATGCCATGCGATGCCATGCCGTGCTGTCCCGTCCCATGCCATGCCATGCGATGCCATGCGATGCCATGCCATCCCGTCCCGTCCCATGCCATCCCATGCCATGACATCCCGTCCCGTATGCCGTGCCATGGTATACTATGCCATGTCATGCGATGCCATGCGATGCCATGCCGTGCTGTCCCGTCCCGTCCCATGCCATGCGATGCCATGCCATCCCGTCCCGTCCCATGCCATCCCATGCCATGCCATGCCATGCCATCCCGTCCCGTATGCCGTGCC
>WBMV01000645.1:267000-287577 GCA_013396655.1 Campylorhamphus procurvoides
TCGCCGACTCTCCCCCGCAGTGTGCCGTCCAGGTGAAGCTGGAGTTGGGACACCGAGCCCAGGTGAGGAAGAAACCCACCGTGGAGGGCTTCACGCACGACTGGATGGTGTTCGTCAGAGGGCCCGAGCACAGCAACATTCAGCACTTTGTGGAGAAAGTAATCTTTCACCTGCACGAGAGCTTCCCCAGGCCCAAAAGAGGTAGGGGCCGGTCGGGGCTGGTGCCCCGGCGCGGGTCGCGGTCGCGGCCGGGCGGTGTGTGCGCTCTCCGCGGAGAACAAAAGCGAACGGCGGAGCAGGAGGGCCCCTCTCCCCCGCCCCGAGGGCCGGCCGGGCCCGCAGTGGCTCCTCGGCCCCCCGCACGCACTTGTTGCCGCGGGCACGGCTGCTCGCGGCTGCCCCGGGGGTCGGAAGGCTCGGCCCGGCCGTAGATCTGTGTCCCGACTCCTCCCGGTCTCTCAGCTGTGGGTGGCACGGAGCTGGCTTCTGTCCCGGCGTAGGTCTTCACTGGAGATTTTTGCCCACGTGTTGCATTCAAGTAGCAAGCTGCTGTTGCTTGCTCCCGATGTGCTGTATGACTGGAACAGAAATGCCTGATCCTTGTGTTTGGACTCCCCCAGTACTCTGCTTGTTCATCCTCAGGGCTTCATCCTTTCGTGAGTACATGGAAAGGTCTCAGAAGGTGTGTATATGTGGTGCATATGTACCCATACGAGTTGGGCTGGGAGAGGTATAAGAAGCCTTTTGTTTTCAGGTCTGATTCCTGAGCCCTTGCTGTCCTGATTATTGTAGTTGGATTAGTTGAAGTAACAATACAAATAAAAGAAGTGAATAAGTTTATTTATCTATGCAGACACAATGCTTAGGAGTCATCTTTCATTTGATCTGTAATCTTTATTGGCATCTCCAGTTTCTTAGAACAACATGATAATAAATCCCATCTGCGTAGAGCCAGGTGGGGATAAATTGAATGTTCAGGGAGCAAAAGGCAGAAGAATTTTCAGTGTTGAGATAAAAAAAGCTTTGTTTTGTGGCAGGATAAAACCATATATTTAGTGTTGATGTTTCTCAGTTGGAAGTTACCAAGGTTTGGCTTTTTCTTTTTTTTCACGGCAATTATTGTGTTTCCTCTAGGATACTTTTGTTCTCTTAAACTTTGGAGTGTAAGAATTATAGTATTTCAGCTGCAGAGTTTATCCTCTGGAACATAGGCTTTTAAATCCCTTTTATTTTCATAGTCAGTTAATTTATTTTGTCTACTGTGAACCAGTGCAGTACTGCACAAACAGTTTTGAGTGAATTGTATGCAATACTGCAGATTGCTCATTGCCCAGATTGCCCTGTGGAGTCTTCCTCGTGCTTTCTTCCATTTCTTGTATAAAAAACCATGACTTTAAGTTAGTCTAAATAGGTTAGATAGCATTATCAACGTTCAGTGAATTAGGGGATGTGTTGAAATCAGTAGTAGAAACTACATTTAATACTTGAAGCTCTATTTGCATAGGGGTGTTGGTGATCCTGTCTGACTTTATTATCCATGCTGTATTTATTTACTTGCTGTCTGTCCTTCAGGAACGTGAGTCTGCTTCCCAGGCTTGGTTGCTAGGTGTGATATGGAGCTTGCGAATATGAATATAGCTTAGGACTTTCGCAAATGAAAGATGCATGATTTGCCACTTGAAGTGCTTTCTGTCTCCAGCTGTTGAGTTCAGTTATGCAGTCATTTAAGCCATTGTTTTAAAGTGCTTATTTGGGGGGTTTATTTGTACGCATCATTTTCATGATGTGGCAACTGCTGGCAAAGATGCCAGTTTATATAGCCCAGGAGGGGACTTGTACTGTGCTTGCACATGGCTTGGCTTGTAGGAGAACTAGGAGCCACTCTCATCCAGCAGAGTGTAACTTGGATGGCAGGCACTCCATTCACTTCTGGGCTTTCCGTAGGATCCTAAAACTACAGCAGTGGAGCATCTTGTTTGTCTTTGTAATTTGGAAATAGATCAAATTTCTGATGGAAGTATCCTAAAGTGGGGATTTTTGTCTCTGTAAATCAGTGCTACTAGTTTGGATTGGTACGTTAAGTGTGGCATATTTAACAGGAATGATATCCGTGTGGTGTGACTCAAACTACCGGTTTTCCAGCACTTCCTCTTAAGTTATATGCCTTATTATTTTAGTACAGGGTAACGTAACCACTTGGAGACACTCAATTCACAAACTACTCATGAGCATGCTGAAGTTTGGTGTACAATATTAATCAAAAACAAGTACTAGTATACTGAGTAGCCATAATAAGACCTAGTTTTCTGGTAAGTGTTCTTTTTATCTCTGTATGCATGATGAGAATGGCTGCTCTAACATGTATGCTTTCTAGGAAAAAAATTAATTCATTAAACCTATGTGTAAAGCTCATGGATCAATTTAAAAATAATAAATAAACACACTCTCGTAGGTGTTAATAATTCATAATGGTAGATCACCTTTTGTTAGGGTTATAGGTGGCATAGTAGTTCCAAACACCAAGGGAGGCAAGAGAAAGAAATTGTTGCCCAGTCATTTGATTGCATCTTTGTAAGAATAGCTGGATAAACTGTGACTTTGCCAGCCAGAACTATGGCTTTGCTTGTCTGTTCTGCTTATGCTAGAAATTTTGGAAATACTAGAGGTTGATGATGACTGCAAAGGTGTGTCCCAGTGCTTGCTGATAGTTGCAGGCAGAGCAAGCAAGCAAGCACCTGTACCTCAAAGTTGCGTTAGTTTCAAGGGGGCAACATACCTAGGAAAGTTCAGTCTTTGAAATGCAGGGTAGGTTGGTTTGTATGTAGGTAAAATGGAAGAGTGATGGTGACTAACAGGGAACAAAGTGTAGATAAGCTACAGTATATCTTTATATACAGATATAAGGTAATAGCCTTTATCTTTTAGTCTGTCTCACCTTAAAATGCTGAGCTTGGCAGCAGTTTTATTGGTTTCTGTTTGCCTTATGGTAACTGAATACTTCAGTTTATCCTTGCATGGTGGAGCACACAGAATTTGCAGTGACTGGTTCGCCTTACTTCAGCCCATTTAATGGTCAGTTCCTGCTGTCTAATTTCATGGGCGTAGTGGCTCTAAGACTGCTTGTCATGTTAAAGGGAGCAGACTCATGGCCAGACTCGGACTGGAATAATATTTGCAAGATAAAAGCTCTCTAGAATCATTGTGCAATCACAAATACTGCTGTTTTCAAATTTTGTTTACATGTGATGCTGATGTAAATTGGTTAAAAGATGATATGGAACACTTCTAAGATTCTAGCTTTATTTCAAAACATATGCTGCTTATTTTGCATTATTCATGTGAAGGAAATATGTGTAGAAGTGCAGTATTTTAAACCATGACTGTGCAACAAGGTGTGTCACCAGGTTGTGGTTAGTTTTGATTCTCTGCTATACTGCCTCAAAAAAGGAGCTGTTGTTCTTGTGAGATAATGTGTCTTGTTACTTATGTGAATGCTAAGCAGTGTAGAAATACTTTCTTCTTCTTCTTCTTGCCTGATGATTGCTTGGTGCTCTGCAACAGCAGCCTGACTTAGTATTTCTCTTACAGTATTTCAATTGGATAGGGAAACACATATTTTGTGTTTTGATGACTTGTAAGTACACCCCAAAAACTACATTGGAACTGTGTGTTCTGGGTGGTTCGGTTTCTGTTAATCAGTGACACATTTTGACAAACTAAATTTTTCTTATTAAAGAAAAAAGGGTGGACAGTATTTCTCTGCTAATAATTTAGTCAATATGAAAATACTGATTTAGATACTGCAATATTGTAACTTAAAAAGTGGAAGATGTTGCTTTCCTTTCCAGAGCTGAGAGCAACAGTGCTTAGGGCATCTTGTAGTTCAGGAAGTTTTACATTGATATAGGGCAAGGTAGTGGAAGTAAAACTGCTTGGTATTCTGCTACAAGGTGGATCATATTCTTCTAGAAAGGTTGTTTTCATTAACATTGTCTGTTAGTGCAGAATGAGACTTAATGGATCATAACATTTTGAAATAGCTACTGTAAAAGGTGCTTTTGGTTTTAAATACTAACTGTAAAAAGAGTATTTTTGTACTCTATTTAAAGTCAATGAGAGTCTTAATTCTATTAATTTTAGTAAACTGAGTGGTATGAGGACAGGCAGCCATAAGCAGCTGCTTCCTAGATGACTTAAGTTTTCCCTTTGTACCAGCTTCTGTAGGCAGACTGTCAAGATCACTAAATAGACAAGCAGTTTTCTGATGTGTATTTTAGTAGGATATTTAGCTACACTTGTAAGAACTTAGCTCTGTTTTTTGAGGGGTTTTCCCTCTTAATTTGTCTGAGCTTAACCATCTAGGTATGATAGGCACTTGGGAATTTGTTTTCCTTCAGTCTGACAGATACAGATTTGATACTGCATCTTTTAGGGCAATTGTTGCTATTTTAGTTGCAAAATATGTTACTGGGCGTGGATTTACTCATCGGTGGATTTCAGCAGGGGCCGCATGGAACATCTGATATCTAATGAAGAATTTCATTTGTTTAATAGAAAACTATTGAGACTTAATTTTGCTACTGCTTTAATAGGCTGGATAGTTTTGAGAGTGCACAAATGTTTTCAAATGTACTTTCTAATTCAGCCCAGTGAAAATCACAAGGGCATTTCGGTTTTCTTTTTTCAAAGAAAATGCAAAGGCTTTGAATATAGTGAAGCAATCAAGTTTCATATTTACGTGAATGACATCAGTAAATAATTGGTGGCCTTGATGTTAAGATAGTACTTATATAGGAAACCCTACTTCTAATAAATTCCTTCATTAGCATGGCTCTAAAAACAATGATATTCAGTGTCAATGTTTAGGCTTTATTTAGAAAATACAGTATAATAAGGACTTAATTCCTAGATTTGGCAGTGTACATATGTTTTGTGAGTATACTAATCCAATGATTCGTTTTCATGAGAAGTGATTTGCTGCTTGCTAAGGCTTGCATTGCATTGGAGTGAAATGAAGTTAAATGCAGACTGAAGTGTGACAATGGGCCCTTACTCTTGCTCAAGATACACAGTGACTATCTGTTCTATAGTACTTCACTGTGACAAGACAGGGGAACAACAAGGCTGCTACATCCTCCAGTGTTAAAAACTTAATTTTTTAAGTTTACTTGCAGAGTTTTTGTATTGTTGAATTGTTGGATTTATGTGTTCAACGTGTGGGGTTTTTTTCACTTTCCTGCCTTGAATGAATGTCTTGTTTCAACTAGATTTTTCGCCTCTGTAAGCATGTTTCTGCAAGGGCAAATGCTTATTTCTGTGAGAACTGCCAGTCAATTCTGACTTTATTTAGTCTGAAAAGATGAACCTCGGTGATTTATTTCACTTTGGGTTTAGTTTGAAGAGGATTTAGTTGCTGAAACAGTATTTTTAGTTTTACGAAGCTCTGGTTACTTTTTACTAAAGCCACAATGTTAGTAAGCCACTGATTGTAACTCTTCCAGATACTAATTTCAGGGCTGTGATACACAAGAATTTCTGGATAGCTGTAGACTTAGACTTGCTTGAGGTGCAGAAAACCAGACTATTGTGTGCAAGATCAACTCTATCACTTTTCACAGTAAGATGAGGGGGAAGATACTTCAATGGTGAAATTGGTAGACAGTTTAGTTTGTTAGCATTTATTTGAGAAAATGAAACAATTGGGTTATTTCGTTTATATTATTGTGACTCTATGTAGAGTTTTTATCCTTAGAAAAACAGATGTGTAAGAAATATTTAAGCCATGTATTTAAAATTACACAGAGAATCTGAACTATGGGTATAATTATGTCTGTTAAGATTTAGTAAGCTGTTAGATGTTGGATATTTGATTTTTTTTTTGTAATTTTTTGCGGTGCCGTTCTTGTAATAGTGTTGTGTAGTATTGTTAGGATTGTTTTTTGACATGTTGTTTGAGTTTGGGTTTTGTTTTTTATTTTAATTTACATTAAGAAGAGAAATGTTGAAGGAGGTTATTCTGTCCTTTGTTCTGGTAGAATGTGTAGAAGAGGCTGACGAGTTGATAGTAGCAATCTGTAAAGCCTGTTGATAATGCTTGGAATAGCTGGGGAAAACACAGTTTAATTTATAAATGTTTGATCCAGAATTAAGTCTATAGACTGCTGCAATTGGCATTAATTTTTGTGAGATTCTTGTGATGAACACCTGCAATTTAAAACCAGGAGAGTTCAGTTCATGTGCTGTCATCCTTTCTTCCCTTCCTGATAGTGATTGATAGGCATATATGAAGACATAGGAACAGTCAAATTCTAGCACTTGTATATATTTGCTTGAAAATTGTTTTCTCATCTTGTTATAAAGCACTTAGCTTGTAATTCAAGATGTTGTTTCTTTTTGTATGATTGTTGGCTTTTTCTAGTGCATAAAGTACTAAAGACCACGTATCGTTAACTAGGATACTGCCACAGTAGCTTTGCTTTTTGTTTCTTTGGTTGATTTGGTGAAGAGGTTGGTTTGGTTTTTTTGGAATTTTTTGTGGCACACTGTATTTATGGAGACACTTGGTATCTTAAAATGACACAGTGTGACTGCAAGAAAAGACAAAACTGTGTGAAAGAGTAAGTCTGTTGAAATTGGGACAATACTTCATAGTAGTGAGACAGAAATCAGTCTCCAAACTGTTTCTGTGAAAAGATCATAATGAAAAGTACTTTTAAATAGTTCTAACAAAGTATTTCTTTGTATGTCCCCAAACATATAAACCTGACAAGCTTTCACTTTTAAAGGAACAGCATGCCCTTGCAGTATTTTTTTTAAGTTAGTGTTGTGTTTTACCTCTGTGAGGAGGTAAACTTCAGCTAGAGGAAATAAGTGGACACTAATGGGCACAGATTTGTTCTTTTCAGCCAGATCCAGTGCCCAGCCTTTTACAGCCAATATCCAGTTGCTGCCTTTTATTAGGGGACTGCTTAGTAATGGAATGTGCTGCTTAGGATCCAGCTCCTGTGCATGGTGTGTGCTTGCTTGCCACGGTCTGTGTCTCCCAGGGCTCAGTCGTTTTATTTTGCTGACCATCAGCTCAGGAAGCACTGCATTCCAGAGCCTAGCTCCAGTGAAGCAGAGGCAGCATGGGAGGTGGCTTGCAGTGACCCAGTGGGCAGGCTGACAAGGAGACAGAGATGGATATCCACTGCCAGTGCATGGGATCTGCGCTGGAGTTCTTAAGAAATGGGAAGGAAGGTTGTGGAAGAGTTTTGGTGTATTTAAAGACTGAATGCAGGAAGTATTTAGGTAAATTGTTCCCTAGACTTAGTAGCTGACTAGAGGATGGAAGTGCATTTGTACTAGTTTTGGGCAAAGTCAGTTACTTATATGAACAAAAAATTCAACAGGTAATCTTCAGACATCTAAGAACTAATGAGCAAGGCATGGCATGAACAATGGCAAGGAATAATGAGATAATGGTAAGAGTAAGACCTAGAAAGCATATACACATTTTGAGATGAAGAAAAACCTCAGAAAGTTTTATTTAGCCTTTTGTTTAAATTATAATCTTGGTAGAAATGTCTATTTACTATACTGAAGTCAGAAAATATTGTGAATTCCCCTGTATTCTGTGAAGGTTCCCACTCTTTTTTGATGCTGCTACTATGAAGGTTATGCCTCTTAGAACTGCAGAGATCTGCTCTTGTCTGTGATAAAATTCCTGCACTGTTAAGACTTTAAAGCTTTTTGATACTCAAGTTGTTATGTCTTTTCCTGGCTGTCACTGATCTGTCTGAAGTGTTTTTAACTGTCTTGCTTCTATGAGTATTGTCAATGCTTCCGTTTGTATCTAGCAAATATTCCAGAACACAAAGTCCAGCTTAAATTTGATGAGGCTTTTTTCCTGCCACTTTCAATGGAGCCAGGTTTTAGCCCATTCCTGCAGAATATTGCTGGGATATTTTCTTAGCAAAAAGTATTTTACCCGTAATTCATAGTCTACTTGGTAATTCATTACAGTTAGGTTAATTGAAGTAGCAATATAACAATACAATTGCATATCCTTGTTATTTGAAGGATATATTTAGGAAGACTTCTCAGACTGTAAATGTATTTTTTTTTAGGTTGATCTTAGTGTGAGACTCCTTTCTTTAAAAAGGCAACTAGAACACATAAATGTATTCTCCATCTTGTGTTCTTAGACTCCTCTGTCTTCTCTGTGCAAGTATGTGGGGGTAATAGCCCTTCAACTGGTCTCTGTAACTACCTAGTATCCTTTCTTTTAAGGATATTGACTTTTATTATTCTTCAGTGCTATTCTCTATAATTCTTCCCTAGATTTTTTTTTCAATAAAAGAAATTACTTACAGCTAACTTAAAAATGCTGTAAGGTATTTGTGTGTAAATTGCTGTGAAGCAGCTCCATCCAAGTTCTTTGAGTGCCTTTGGCAATCTCGTGCAAATACACCAGGACCAGTCCTTGAACCTAAGTCAGGTAAGGGAGCCAGTGTCAGTTAAACACTTCAGGTTGCTTCTGCAGGTGCTGCTGTTCTGTCCCACCAATGCTTTTTCTAGTGGATGTTGCCTGGAAAGTAAATAGAAACAAATTGGTTTCTGTAAGCAGATCTACATTAGATTACTTCCTTGAATTTGTGACAGAGTTAGAGGCAAAGTTAAACAACCACCTCAGATCTTGCAGATTTTGAAATAGAAGTTTAGTTTTACCAGACTACTAATCTTAGTCTTCAGGGGTCTTCCTTTACATTTCTGTCATAATGCCTGAACTGAAATTTTACAGTAGTTGAAATACTAATCAAATATTTCTATATTGACATTTTAAGCATGTAGTCAAAAGCAGCTATTGTGTTTCTGGTGGAATATTTAAATTGTTTGGATTTTTTTTTCCTAAATTTGTGTTTGAGTAGTTTCGATATAAACAGTGTGTGTCTAGACAATGGAAAGTTTTACATTTTGGTTTTAGTTTCTTCCTTTGTAGTCTGTCCTTAGGTCTAGATAATACTTTTTTCTTGATTAAAATATGAATTAATCTTTGGCTTATAAAATCAGTTCAATGATGTGTTTGATATATATATATTATGTTAAGCTATGTAGCTAGCACATAATCTGTAAATGTGTTTACATGTATTGAAGTTTTAGAGTAATTACAACTTTTTTTTTTAACTTGAGCAATAAGTGGTTTTGGAATCTAATGGGGTGATTAGATCAGTTTGTTTACCTTAAGACTTCAATCACTTAATCCAAACTCAGGAAATGTCTGTAACATTTGTTTACTGAACAGTTTTAGTCTCAAATGAAGAAAACTGGCATCCACATCTTTGAATGAAAAACGCTGAAATAAATTAATGTTGATTAAGACTGGCATGCAGGCAGGCACTGAAGATAAAGCTCCTTTTTCTGTTCTCCCTAGAGTGTTGTTTTCTGTCATGTATTTTATGCAGCCTCTTGTAATGTTCATTAATATTATATAACTGCTCTCTAAACCACTTGTATAATAGTTTTCACAAAACCAGTGTGGAGGCCCACCAATTTAACTGTAGATTAGAGATACACTAAATAAAAACACCTCCAGGAATTGGCAGGCATGGGATTGAAAAGTTTTTGCCATTTTCTTTAGAAAGTTAGGAAGATTGGACTTCATAAAAATTATACAAAATTCTAAATAATCACAAGAAGTGTGTTTTTTTTCAAAAGTGCCACCAAAGAATGGGAGAAGGGGGGAAATCAGGAAAGTGTATGTATTAAAGGTTACTTTTTGGTTTTGGATACTCATTTTATTGACTTAACCATCTCCTTGCTAGGGATCACCAGGTTGATACCTGTTCTTTAGAGTACGGATGTAGAACAAAATTGTGTTGGTTTGTGTTTTTTCTTGGTTTTTTTTTTTTACTATATTGCTAATTTTATTTAGAATGTCTAGAGCCTGTGAATTCATTCTGTGAAGAGAAAAAAGATGACTTGGGGCATGTGCCTCATTTATACAAATTGTAACTCTAGAATAGAGTCCATAATTCTGATTTAATACTAATTCTGTGTTTACGTTCTTGTATGCTTGTGCACAGTAGGAATTACTGGCAAAATTTTTTTAGCCTTCCACCAAAAAACAGCAGTCACTTAAAACAGCAAAAAGTTCAAATATGTTTTGGATTTTTTCTGTGTCTACACCACTGTGAATTATATTCTTCTAATGTTTTCTTTGATTTCTCCCATGCAAAGAAATACAGTAGTCAGTCTTCAGTTTGTTCAGCTTAATCTCTTCTAAATTCTAGGTTGCTGAAGAGAGAAAAAAAGTGTTGGTGGAGATACACAGAGGGACAGCACTATAACCCTTTAAATTTCTCAGAGATGTTTCATGGTTATCAGAAACCATGTTGGTACAGCAAGAAGCAGCTTCCCCTGCTTAAATGTGTGAAGGGTCCTTTCATAATATAAGTAATATTATGAAGATTAAATACATCTGCATAAATCCTCATACTTTCCTGTCAATGTATTTGTGATTTGTTACTGGCAAATCAGTATCTTGAAGGGAAAGATTATGTCTTTGCTTCCTCTGCAGGTTTAGGCAGTTTCAGCATTTCCCCTTACATGATACGATTATTTCCCACTCTTTCTTTGCCGACCACAGAAGAAGGGGTAAGAGCTGAACGCTCAAACCGGAAAATGTACTTCCTAACTTGCAGAAAGTGTGGGGGAATCGGGTGTAGTATGCCTTATGCCCCATCTTCTCAAGATGTCTGTATCTCTGCCTTCTGTAAGGCAATGTTGATTTAAACTCTTGCTGTATCTTATCTGTGTTTGTTCTAAGTCACTTTCAAATATGCTCATCCCAGTGCTAAGATTTTGGTGTGCTCATGTTTGAACATGTAGGAATTGAAATGCTTTATTTTCCTTCTGTGTCTTCTGGAAACTAGCTTTTTAGTATTGGTCTATGATGGCTTTGAAGGCCTACAGACAAGCTGGAATATCAAAGGGCTACAGGAATTCAGCCATAATGGTTTTATGGCTTGCCAGAAATCAGCCCTATTTGTATAGGTAGCATAGAGAATAGCTGTGATTTGACAATTTGGTGCCATTTATATCCACCGTAAAAATAATAACAAAATGTTAAAGGAGTATTTTGGAAGCAGGAACTAAGCTGTAAATGCTAATTGCTTCTCCATTTTCTCATAGGAACAAAAAGGAAACGGGCTTTAGAAAGCTTTCTATTGATGCAAAGTTAAAAAGGACCTTGTCTACTTTAAAGATACGTGGTACTGTACTTGCACTGTGAAATTGCATGTTTGTTTTCTCCTTTAGTACAAGATCACACCATCCAAAATAAACTTAGATTAAAATGCACTTAACTACTAAGTCAGTAGGAAAATTTGTGCAAACTCAGGCAGCAATATGAGTAAGTAGTCCTAGTGATCTCACTTCTGAAAAACTGGAGGTAGCTGATTTTTCTTTTGTGAGTATAAGCTTGATGCCCTTGTTTTCTGGAAGTCTTGCTCCAAATTATTTGTTCAGGTAGTATTTGTGACTGAAAAGTTAAGTGTTTGGACCAGAAACTGTAGTTTGAAATTTTCATGGTTGCTTGGGGAAGCAGTCTTGAAAATGTTTTGGTAATCTTATTTGAAAACCAGGGCTTATGAAGCACTGTATTTTTGGGTCTTCTATGTTTATAAGCATCTTGTGACAGTAGCTTATTTGCTTTGTCTTGCTATTCACTTGGCTGTACAGAGTACTCTGAACATATGAATATGTTTGTGGGGTTATCCCAGAGCTCAGGGTAGGAGAGTGATGTAGGGAAGAAATGTTGTCTGAGATACCATTCAATGGATTGTGGTAACAGCAAGTGCTGGAAGATGGTAATTTCATAGGAAAAAGGTAGCATTTAAAGAGATGTGACTTGGCATTGGCACAAATGCCAGGCAGGACAACCAGGTGCCATGAATCCATACACGTCTAAAGAGATGTGGAATTGCAGGTCACTTGGGAAAGTTAACGAAACCAGTCAATAACAAGCGAAGATTCCAAAACTTTGCAACTACAGGGCATTGAGGCATTAGTGTTGCTTGAAGTGATGACTGTTGAGGTGGTTAGTGTTTAGTCAATATTCTGTAAATACAGTAGAGTATGAAAGGAAAAAATGATCCAACTTAAAAATGAGAGTTTAATGTCCAGAAGAATAAGTGATGCAGTACACCACACTGAGCACAGCAGAGGCTGGCAATTCTGTTCCTGCTCTCATCCTTTTGTTGGTCTAGGTAGGCCTGCTGGCATCCAATGAACCTTCTGTTTGCTGTTGGACTCACTTGATAGATCAGCAAGGTTTGGCACCTCTAATACTGACCTGCCCTATCAAATCTCACAGTGTTCTTGTTAAGTCTTACTCTGAAAAGGAAAGAGATTTTTATCTCAGGAGTTAATGCCATTCATCCTACTACCAGTGGCACTCTTATCACTAAAAAGACTCGTTTCTGAGCTGTCTTTGTCTTGTGGTATCTAGAGATGAATAGACATTTTAATATGCTGTGGGATTTGTCTTAAATTCGTTACTTCTAGATCTCTTGATTTAGAGCTGTTTGCTCTCAGTGGATTTTAGGCTGTCTGATTATACCCTTAGTTGGTTTCCAGCTTTCACATTCATCTGTTAAAGATGAAACGCTTGAAGATTTGTATGTGAGTTTGTTGTATTGACTGTGAGTTTTTTCAGTACTTAAATATTACTTTGAAGACAGCTATTTCTTCTCAGTTTATGATATTTGAATGTTACCTCCTGACTTGAATTGTCCTGCTAACATCTGTAATTTGGCCTGACTGGTAAATATCTTCCCTCTTATAAAGCAGTGCTTAAGTTCCTGTTCTTGGGCTTCTCGGTGAGCTAACAGTGTCAGCTAATTGCTGCGTTGGGATAGTTTAAAAGCTGGTGAGGATTTGGATTCTGTGAACTTTGTGTGGCATTGAATGTGTATCCCATTTCCTTTTTGAAAACTTTACCAGAAATGGAGACCATACAGTTGATCCAAGATGAAGGACAAATACCTGGTGACTTCTATGCAGTGAGGTGTGAGCAATTACACAACATAATACAAAGCTTAAATTATAATGTGGTTGCCATTCAAACTGTCTCTTTAGAGGGTTTAGCACATCAGGTAACCTGGCTGCAACTTGACAGTGCCATTGGTAGTTTGATTGTTTTGTAGCTTAAGTTGTTTTTCTTGTCATCTACATTCTAAATTGATAAAAAGTTCAACTGGGAAGCAGTGACAGGGTGGAGGTCTTGAATGTACCTCAAGCAGCTTTCAAAATTGTGGCATGCTAAAGTCAGCTGGCATATGAAGGGGGACTTTCCAGCCATCTGCTATAACAGCATGGCTATAGATATTGGGTTTCCAATAAGTTTCAAGTAATAAATATATTTGAGATCTTACGTGGGTTGTGTTGTGAAAAGAATGAAATTAAAAGGTTGTGGAGTTTTTGTTGTGATTTGTGGGTACCTCTGACCTGTGATCGAGTCTTCTGCAGAACAGGATGTTCATTTGTTGCATATCTGCTACTCTAGGTGCTTATGTGGTGTCATTTGGTTGCAATTTTCCCGCTGTTGTTGTGCAAAGGAATTGCACACAGTGTGTGGTAGGTGAAAGGCCTTTGTGAGCTTTTCATTCCATACTGTCCCCGTTCTCTGTTTCTAAACCAGCAATTATTATCTTGGTCTCTGTGCAGTTGAGGCATCCAGAGGAGTTTTATTTTCCATTTGCTAATGTGTGTATCCTGTACTTGTGCATGCAGCATTATTCTTGGGGAAGAATCTGAAGTGCATCCATTCTTATTGTGAGTCCTAAGAGTGCATGAGAGGCTTTGAAAAATAATGAATCCTTACATGAGGTCTTGTTTATACCCCTTCTTTGAACTTGCTGCTGCTATGTCATTATTTCCTGTGTAAAGTTTATAGCACACACACACAAAAAAAGAACATGATCCCTTTTAAAGTTCTATAAAATAAGATCTCTAGCTGGAGAAAGTGGATTTGCAGTCATATGGCTAAACTGCCATATGACTGATCTTATTGTGCCTTTGTTAAGGCTCAAAGTAAGCTCATCGGGAGTTGGTCAGTGCTTCACTTAAATACTTTGTTCTCATCTTTCTCTTTCTCAAGGATTTCTATCCGAGTTTCTAGACAGCTAATTCTATTCTCAGAGCTCTGGTAAGTACAGTTAGATTCATGTATACAGCTAACAGAGAGTGTGTGTGCCTTGATAGATGTGGTTGCAGCCTGCTGTCAAAAGGGATGGCTCATCTCTTTCAGTGGATGCTTGCAGTCACTTAAGAGGAGATACTGTGTTAAAAAAAAAGAAAAATCCTTAAATTCCTTGAATATGTAAGTATTGCTTTGATACTGCACCTGATTGTTGTGGTCCTAGCATTGACACTTGTGCCTTTGTACAAGAAGCCTTAACTCACTGTAGAACTGTACTTACTCTTACTGAATTTTGCTTATTTGTAAGAGCTGCAGACTTTGCAGTGTGTTTGGGAGGTACAGGAGATTGCAGGAGTATTAATTTTTAGGATCTAAAGGAAATTGCAAAGCTTAGAGAAAAGTTTCCATTCTAGCTGACAATTGGTTATCTGCCAAGTAGGAACCATACAGATCTGTAATAAGAAAAGGGTAATAGAATGCTTTTCTTTTTAAGTGAAAAGAAATCTAATATTTAAGAAACCCCTTTCTTCTTCAGTTTTTCCAATGATACATCTGGTTTTTCTTGAAGTAGCCCATCATACCCTGTTTATTCAGTAGATAAGGAAGGCTATTAAAGGGATCTGTCTTATATTTTTAGAGTCTGTGCAGTTCTGAAGAGCAGTGAATTACTGTTTTGTTTGAATGCTTGCAGGCTTTCCAGTATGCAAGATATGTGGGAGTACTCCAGGAAACTTTACTGCCCAGCTAAGCAAGGGGTTTAAAAACTGACTAGATTTGTCATAGCAAAGCTGGACCTACTCCTTCACGGTTGTGTAGTATCCATGCAACTCTTTCTGCTTCTTATGTTCTATAAGAATATAGTACGTCCTTGAATTTTTTACTTTTGCTTTTCTTGGTTTGTGCATGTGTATGTGTGAGAGAGCATTTTAAACTACCTGATTGGTTTCTTAATTGGTGGTTTTCAACCCCCAAATAAATTAATCAGACTGCTTCTTGGTCTTGATATTTGCAGGGGAGGAGGAAAAATGGCCTGACAATGTCTTTTCTTCTACAGTATATGAACAAAATAAGCAAGCATTTTTTCTTCTCTCTCGAGAGACAAAACTGTCTGATGCCAGAGGTGAAGATTATTGCAGTAACACTTAAATATATGTGACTTAATTCAGTGTGCTGTTTTAAGAGCCTCCATGTGGTACAGTGGTAAGCGTTCATCAATTTGAATGGCATACTAGTGATGGAGAGTAAGCTGCAGTCTGTCCGTGATGTGGGAGCTGAGCTCAGCTCTCAGAATTCTCTCTACTACAGGCTCAAAACTCCGTAGGCTTTTACAGCATTGTGATTGAAGGCAGATATTTAACTGTGACAACATTATTGATTTGATATACATTTGGTAGATTTAACTGGATGCAAACTGTTAAATTTCTCTAAGGATAAACAGAAGAGGTCAGTACTGACTCAGGCTTCTTCTCATGATTTTGAGAGGTGTATACCAAAACTACTGCTTTAACTCTCCCTACAAAGGGTCTGATCCATGCTGAAGCTGGACCACCAGTTCATTTTCCTACAGAAATTCATAACTTGGCAATAGTCCTGACTTCATAAAAGCAGTGCAGACGTTTTTTTAAAATTTCTCATAATGAGTATTTTTATTCATAACTCATCACTTCTTGATTCATGCAATCAGCCTGATTTTGGTGGAAATTTGAAGCTGAGAGATGTCAAGTCTTAAAAAAACCAATAATAAAAAAATTGCTTGCTTTCTTCTACAGCAGAACAGTATTTTCCAGATCCAAGGAAGTTAAACAAAATTTTGACCCTGGATCTGCAGGGATTAAAGTGGTGCTTCAGGCACTGTCTGCCTTGTGTCCAGAATCTTCTAAAGGACACTTCCACAGCATCTAGCCAAGAAGTGTCATTGTTAGGAATCATGGGGCAATTCTTGGTAATGGTAGAGCTTGGATGAGCTAGAATACTGCAAACATTGTTTCTTCATATAAACCTGAAGACTTGTGCCAATTGCTTGGCAAAAAATTAAACACTCTTGCCAAATTACAGAGCAGCAACTGGTTACTACACGGGTTTAGAGTCCTCTCCCGTGTTTCTGCTGGCTACGGAATGCATAACTTTGTACTCATATAAAATACTTAAAGTTTTGGTGTTTGTTAATTGTTGTGATGTTTTGTTGTCTCACTAGCAACAGAAGTCTGGACTTCTGTTGCTGGTAGTAGGCGCAAGTACTGGGGCTGTTTTCTGTCCACTGAGGGCAACTGTTGTCTTCACTGAGTGTTTGAACAGGTAGAATAGTGTGCTTCCTTTTCCTTTTGCTTGCTCCCACACCAGCAGTGTTCCAAAGACAATAATGTGACATCCGGACTGATTTTAGCAATGGAGATTTCCAATATCATCAAGATAGGGTCAATAAATATGGAATACAGAGGTGTTTCATTTCAGCAAGGTGAGGAAGGGGAAATCTTTTTAAATTACATGTCTAAAAATTTCTATATCATGATGACCAATTTGCTTATCCTGCATCTGTAGTGATATGAATGAGTCCAGATGCAAAGTTTTCTGACATTTTTTCAAAAAGTCTGTTTCAAGTGACTTTATTAAGAGACCAATTGAACTTAATGGTATAGTGATGCATGTTATCCCTCAAAGATTGCAACAAAGTAATTTGAAGTTTTAAACTTCCACCATACAAGCTTAGAGTCTATCTGTCCATAAGACATTTTACTAAAAATCTTAAAACTCTATCTGATCATCTTTAGTGAAGTTGTATATTTGCTTAGGCTGTTTTGACTTACAGGTCACACAGGGTTTATGACTCTGAATCTCAAGTATTTGCATTTCCTGTTACAAGAGAGACTCTCCCACTTTGCATAGGAAAATTTGGAGTCTGCAAAAGTAACAAAATCTGTTGCTGGAGAACTAAAGGCCTCTTGGAAGGTTTTATAAGGAAAAGAAAGATAGGAAAAGTTAAAACATGCTGTGATTTTATGTCTCAAGTTGAATTAAGGAACACTGCTGTCTCAGGAAATGCTTGGGAAATATATTAAAATGTGACAGCATCTTAATGATACTTGAGACAAATTTCTATTTTTCTCTCTTGCTTTTTTTTGCTTGCTTGTGAATAAGTTCATTTCATCCCTGGATTGTTTCTTTGCCATACTTAATGCTGAAATTCACTTTCTAGGAAATGAAGTTATTTCCTGTCTGAAAAGGAGTTTTCCAACTGTTACAAATCCCAGCTCTACTCATCCTCATTTCTTTTATTCATAATTCTAATTCATGGAATTTTTTTTCCTTCCTGTCATATTTAAGTGATTAACTGTGTATGAGCAGCTGCCCTTGAGATTTGCAAGATTGATCCCTGAAGAAGATAAGTGATTCTGAGTACCTTTACATTAAAGATCAAAGAATTGGAAGGAATAACATGGAGTTGTATAGGATTACAACTCTGTGCTTGTAAAATACAATTTTAAATATTGAAAGGGAAGATTAATCTGCCCACAGTTTTTGATTTTGTTTTTCTGTGTTAGGTAACACCAAAATACCTGCAATAAATTAGGAGTTGTCTGTTCAAGAGTGTTCTGTGTCTTATTGTTTCTCACCTGGCTCAGTCAGTTTCTTTTTGAAATAAGCTTTTGGCTGAATTTGGGGAGGAAAGATATACAAAGAGTGCAAGTGAAAGGTTAAATCATGCATTAGCCACGTGCTGGGACAAATGCTTTCTTTTTTTACATTTTGAGAATGAGACTAAATATGCAGGACAGGCTAAGAAAAACAACAAATGGTATAGAACTTGGATGAATTTAGTATTGGAGAATTTGATTTAATGTACAAAGCAAAAATTGTTGGATGATTCTACCTGCAGAGGAAATGGAACCTTTATTATTCAAGTTATTCAGTGAAAAGATGCATGTGTGAAAAACTTTATAGATGAATATACTCTATGAAAAATTCTATGCTCTTTTGAATAGACAATTGGGAGCTACAGCAGTTTTGGTTCTAAGGATTCCAGATGTTTTTTAATGGTAATGGTGTTCAGTGAAATACAGGGCTGATGTTGCCATCTTTTAGATCACTAGGATTTTTAGGTTTAGTGTTAGATTGTTTAAACTTTTTATGAAATATTTGCAAATTTATTAATTCTTTCATCTGTCCATTGATGATTATCCTGATTGGTTTCAGTGTTTTTTGAAAAGTTCTTTTTTTTTTATATGACTGTTTCATAGCTGTGTCTCTCTATATTATTAAAAAAAAAAACAACAAAGAAAAGGTCTAGTCTCTGCCCCCATTACAAACTGGCAAGATACACATACTTAGACATATAGGCATGTGTTGAAACTTGGCTTTATTTCAGGTAGACCTACTTAGTAAGGGGCTGGCATTTCTGCTGGATTTTCTTTTTGGTTGCTTCTGAAATATGAGATGTCCTCATTCTTTGGCTTCCTGTGTTAACATTATTGCAGGATACTTTGATTTAAAATGCACACAAGGGTAAGGGAGTGTGCAAAGAGACTGTCGTTCCCTCACTCAAATGTGTTGGGGCAGAGCTGGTGTTGAAAAGGCATGAAAATAACCTTTCCGATGACATACTGTGAATCGGTAGTGTTGATATATATGAACTTTTGGATGCTTAAATATCCAGTTTTTCAAATTGTAACTATCCACTACTTTGGAAACTACTGCAAGAGAAGTGTGAGTGTGTATGGTGTTTACATTAGTGTATTCAAACTTCTTAATCAAAAAAAGCAATGGTTCCTTGCAACCTCTGTGTTATTGTGTAGCCTGTGTGTTAGGGAAAATATTGAACCCTTCCCTGGAAGTCAGGGAGCTGTTATGGATATGGCTTGTCTTCAGGCAGTGCTGTTAGCCAGAATAGACAAATGGAAGAAAGTGTGTGCACCTTCAGTGTCCAAATTGTCTCTTGATTTGGTAGTTAAGTTCAGAGGGCAAGTAAAATTTGCATGCAGGTAGGACATAACACGCAAGGTGTCTGCCAAGCAGTATTGCCTTCCTACTTCATGACTGGTCTTGCGTACTGCGGATGTAGGCTAAGGTGTGCTGCTAGTGTGTGGTAGCATGACTCTGGTTGCTTCAGATTTGTCTTGATGTTCATATGCACACATACACACACTAAGTTCAGCTTTATATGTGTAAAAGGAAGAAAATGGCAGTGGTCTGTATTATGCTTAGTGATAAGTAGTACATTTTATAGCAAAGACATAGCTCCAGAGTTGAAAAAGTTCTGATAATCTTCTCTCTTCTGATTTGGTTTCTATGCAGGAATTTATTTAACTGTAAAACAAACCTAGTCTTTTTACATTTGATAGGGAAACTATATTTGGGGCATTGAGAAAAATGATGAGATTTATGAGTACCAGATTTTTGTGCTAACTTTTGGATACTATTGCTGAAGTTCAGCAAGTGGGAGGAATTTGGAATGCACAAAGTTTTGTCTAGAAGGCTAGCATAGTAAACCATGAGAAGTTAGGGACAGCTAGTCTACAGTGGGGTCGGGTGTCTTCTGTGAAGAGCATTCTGCAGTATGGACTACTTGGTACTGATGTTACAGATATCATCTTTAGTATGTAATGACAGGCATATACAAAAAATCCATAATCCTCACTAGCAGCAATTCCGTACCTCTGCATACTGCCTGTATGGAGGGGAGATAAAACTACCATCAGGCTTTTTGTTCTGGCAGAAGCTTGGAGGCAGCAAGAGTGGTCGAGATAAGGAAATACAGGCTTAGGAAATCAGTCAAGAGGAAACCTGAGTTCAGATGTGAGTTAGTTAACAGGACTGCTGCATGCAAGCATGCTTTATGATCTGTACATAACCTGTGAGCTTCCAGAGATGTTGAAAATGTAGTAGCAATATTTTAGCATTGCTCTCCTACACTGCATTAATTAAATAGTAAAACAGTATAGAATTTTGCTGAAACAGAAGTGGAGATGCAGAGCTGCTGCATGATCAGCAGGCTATTAGTGTCAGGATTTGAAGAGACAAGGTTGCTCTTGGAAGTTGCCATTTTCACTTTAATGTGTGGAGAAAACTTGGAGTATGATGTCTCTAGAACAATGGTAGAAGCAAGGTCTAGAAGTGCCTAATACTAATTGAAATAGATCTACTGCCTACATTTAGCAGTTGATCATGAGTTAAGAGAGGGAGGCAAGAAAAAAGGAAGGAAACACAATCATTAGCAAATGGCATTTGAACAGAGCCTGTTAATGACACAGTGGATTTGTATGCTGAAATTCTGGCAATCCTGGCCTAACTTTCTGGTGTGTGCATAAAGACATATTGAGTTGGGAAGAGCTGAACAGCCATTTAGAAATGAGACCAAGATGCCCCTACTCATTCCTGAAACATTTCAACCTGATGCCAGA
>WBMV01000645.1:287593-323514 GCA_013396655.1 Campylorhamphus procurvoides
TTAGCAGGGCCTATTGTGATAGGACAAGGGGTGATGGTGTTAAACTAAAAGAGGGTAGATGTAAATTAGATGTAAGGACATTTTTTGTATGGAGAGTGGTGAAATACTGGCACAGATTGCTCAGAGAAGAGGTGGATGCCACATCCCTAGGAACATTCAAGGTCANTGAGACATCATCGGGAGTGCCGCATCCAGCTCTGGGCTCAGCACGGGAAAGATGTGGACTTTTTGGAGTGAGTCCAGAGGAGGGCCACAAGTCGGAGGGCTGGAGCACCTCTCCTATGAAGAAAGACTAAGAGAGCTGCAGCTGTTCAGCCCAGAGAAGAGAAGGTGCCATGGAGACCTCAGAGCAACCTTTCAGTACTTAAAGCGGGCCGATAAGAAAGNNNTTAGCAGGGCCTATTGTGATAGGACAAGGGGTGATGGTGTTAAACTAAAAGAGGGTAGATGTAAATTAGATGTAAGGACATTTTTTGTATGGAGAGTGGTGAAATACTGGCACAGATTGCTCAGAGAAGAGGTGGATGCCACATCCCTAGGAACATTCAAGGTCAGATTGGACAGGGCTCTAAGCAACCTGATCTTGTTGAAGATATCTCCGTTCATTGCAGGAGGAGTGGACTAGGTGACCTTTGAAGGTCCCTTCCAACCTAAACTATTCTGTGATCTTTTTGTCTGTCTAAAAACTTAGGTTCATAACATTTTTCTTTAGTGATCTGAAACACTTCAAATTTTGGGTGGAAAATAAGTGATGCCTAATCTTAAAGGATAAAAGGAGAGAGTTTAAAGTTTTTCTTACCATCTCCAGGTAGAATGGGAAAGTCAGGTAGACCACTACTGTTACGGATAACCTTTACACAGTTTACACAGGTAACTTTAAAAATGGAACTTTCAGGTGCTGTTCATGTCATTTTTTCACAGTAAGTTAGCAGTGTCAGTATAGGCAAGGAGTATAGAGTAGGCTCTCTGCCCTCTGCTCCCCATCCCACCAAAAAAAAAGTCACAAGAAACCCCCTCCCAAAGCCAACAACAGCTTAGGGGGAGGGCTGGAAATGGAAGCTTAGTTTGGTCGGTCTTACTGTTTTAAACAAAGGTGTGAGCTTTTTTTATTTAGCTAGGCCTCTTTGACCACACAATTATTTATATTTGAAAAGGCCCTGCTCACCATTTCTAAGCACAGTAGGGCTCTTTGGCACAAGTGTGTGTGTGTGTGTTTGCACATCCAAATGAAAGAAGGAATGTAGAACTGTCATAGGACAATTTCATCATCTCCTGTCAGTAATTTCCCTGCTACTGTTATAGTCCTCTTTCTGTCTTTTGATCTGTCTTCTTTCGAAAGAAAATTATTTGACTTTTCAACAGCTTAGTAGATATTTAAGGTAAAATATATTTCTCTTGGCATACCAACAGAATCAATGGGCTGCAATGTCAGCCAAGGTTAGCATGTGATGTGCTTCTGCAGTGGGACCGGCATGTTCTGCTTCGCACCCTAAAGGCTGAAAACATGCACACAAGTCCTTATTTGGGCCTTAGCTGATTTATATGGTACCCCAGTCACATTTCCAGTCCCTCAGGTGACACGCATTTCTCTTCATCTTTGTTCCTCTCACTTCCAACAGTGCTCTTCACAATTGGACCTCAGCAAAATATACATTGTTTTCTCAGGACATTGAAAGACTACAGTGTCTCACTGTACATCAGGTTTGGTGACTACAGTATTTCCCTTTGAGCTATCAGTCTCATAAAAAAAATTCTATGATCTGTCCTTTAGTATATCTGCACTACTAACTGACTGCTACGATAATTTACTTAAAATGCAGTCTCTGCTTGGTCTCCAGCACTTTTTTTCAGACCCAAAGAGACAGGAGGTACAGAGGTCACTTGCTGATATGAGGTTAGTAAAGGTATGGTAATAGTCTGCTTTCTTCAGTGCTCCAGGGATTGGCTGCGTTTTCTGATCAGTTAGGTGGTGATAACGAACCGAGCACCTGGTGGTGATGAGTTTGAATCGCTTTTCACACAGAGTAGGATGAAGTAGGTGGGGAGATATTCAAAGTGCTTTTAGTTTTTCTTTGAACAGTGACTGCTTATCAACCTTGACTATACCAGGTCGGGTGCTCTCCTTAGGATTGATCTGTTAATTCTCAACTGCTGCAGGAAGCTACTCTAGTGTCTCTTTCTTTCCTGTTTTCTTAGAAGTGTAACAACTTGCTAATTACCAACAGCTACTGTATCTTTTCAGAATTGCTTTTTATGATAACCTTAGGTTCTCCTACAATTAATCTTAATTATACAGAAGGTATTTGTGACCTGCCTATTAAATGTTTAGGGGTTAATGGTAGACTTTCAATCAAAGGAACAAATGTAGGACTTAAATTGCCTGATGGTATGTAACTATTACTTCAGTTATGTTTTAGAATCACTGAAATGCAAGTTGTAAAGACACATTCTTTTCCTAAACCCTAATTAGAAGCCTGCATCACCTTTTTAGTCTTTAGCTAAGACACTTTTTAACTTCATGTACTGTGGGTAGTCTTTGCCATTTCAGCAATGTTATGTACAGTTCGAGACCTCCCTTTGAAAAATTTAAAAGCACAACCACTAGTTTTATTGTCCTGCTGCAACATGGGACTGGAGAAATGGCCTTGGCCACTATCAGTTAACAAGACTTGCACAGGAATCGTGAGGCAGACTTTACACTTAGTGCTTCTTGCGAACCTTTCTTGATGTTCATGTACATGCGGAGGAGTTAAGCACAGTATATTTGTGGCAATCTTAGACTGAAAGAAAAAAAGACATAAATCCTAGCTTACAGGTGGTCAGCTGCTCACTGGTTGCCCAGTCCATGAGATTTTGCGAGCTGTAATATTAATGTACAGCTTCACAGAAGTGAAGCTGGTGGTGGAATGGTGTCCTTAGAGTAGGGGAAGATGGGAGCTTCACTCAAGCCTGGTGTAAGAATTCTTCTGCACTCATGCTCAAATAGCCAGAGAGCTACCCAGGAAGAAAAATACAAACAAGTTGCACCAAATAACATTTATTCCTACATCTTCTCCTTTGTTTATTGCAATTGCTAAATTTTGTCTTGAATATTTGCAGCTAAGATATTTCTGGGAGCTGGGATATCTTCTTTAGATGGAGTAACTTTTCAGACACCGACGGAGAAGTAAAGTTTGTGAGGGTGATGCCTAAAATTTCTGGAAAAGGCTCAAAACATTAGTGGAGATAGGTAGAGAAGTACCTTTATTTAGAAACTTCTAGGTGCACACCAGAAGTATGTGACTACTTCCAGTAGTTAGCATAAATGATACCTAAACCCAACCTGTAGTACCCATTCCCCTGGTGCCTACCCTCAGAAAGCTCAGAACTGCCCCTTGGAGCCCCTCCAAGGGCTCTGGGCCTTCTCTTCTGTTTTGTCTTGAAGCTATCTTGGAGGTGGTTCTTCAAAATCCTCTGTCCTTGGCAAAACTCAGAAATGTGTGAGAAAGTGCCCAGTGATTTCTAAACACCACCTAATATGTCAGCAATCCAGGAAAACCTACGTAATTCTAGAAATTCTAGAAATCTACAAAATACACTAAAATCCGTAGGCATCAAGGGAAACCAAGGAAGATTAAAAGTAGACTCACTTTCAGGTAATACATTGAATATGAAAAACCTTGATTCTGTCATTAATTTCCTTGTGTATATGAAATGTATTCTCAGACTGTCTATTTTGTTTGTAAGCAGTGTCAAAAATTAGTGTTTGCTTCTGGTTATGCATCTGTGTTTAGCTCAGCATTTACTGCTTATTTGCCTTTTTTTCCTGTGTTCCAACTCTGTCAAAAGTTTAACATATCACAACCAGTAGATCTTTGTTTAATCAGATATTGGTTTTCAGCTTATGGATGGCAGGCCTTCCAGAGTAGGGATTTGGTTTGAGATACTTTAATGTTCATTTTTACTATGAGATTCCCTTTGAAGTACTTAGCTCGCTGCTGGGATGATCGATGAACAACAAACACAATTGACTTGGTCATTTCTACAGCTCTGTTTCAAGAGGGATGTTCAGGGAGATGGTGAGTGACATACCTGGCAGGCAGGCCATGCGCCACCCACAAGAAGCTCTGTTGTTACAGGAAACAGAGATCTGCTGTGGAGTCCTGGCTGAGGACTTTCCAAGGCAAGCGGAGAGCTGTACTGTACAGGAAATGGAGCAAGGAAGCCGGGTTGTGCTGACTGCTGTCCCTTATGCCCCTATAATGAAGGGCCTGTAAGGAATGTTACTCAGCAGCTGTGATGTCCCTTGTATGGTGTCAATTAAGTAGTGTGAATGTGAAATTTCAGGCAGCTAGTACTTGGAATTAGCAGATGGGCAGGAGGCTTTTTAGGAGATAGGTATCAATTGCATCATCTAAGAAAATTTGGAGTGGTTGAAGTAATCTGTGGTGTAAAGGGATTGAATCATGTTGCCTTCAGTAGAAAAGTGGAGTATCTTATGTTTATTAAATAACTGGTCTGGGGAACTGAGTTCCAGTGGCAGTCATTGTTGGGCCGCATTATTGTCTGGCAACTCAGTTTCACTGTCCCCTGAGTTATCATACTCGTCTTGCTGTTGCTTTGGATTTAGTATATACTTTGTTCAGCAATGTGTTACCAGTGTCTTTGTTCAATTCCAAAATTTAAGATCAAAATAGTGACTGTTATTTGACAAATTTCAGGTTGCAGAAGTGTGTGTCTGAATTTCTTTGTTTTGCTGCACTCCATTTTGTACTTACACGTGTCCACAAACCCCAAAGATTGTTAAATCACTATGAAAAAAACTAAGATAAAACTTTTCCAGTGGACATAGAACTCAAGTACTACAATTTCAGAAAACAAATAGTGCTGATTTTCACCCCACCTTCAACCTTTTTCATCCCTAAGATATTTGAACTAAACGTTTGAAATAATTATCAGAAGACTAAAGATGGAGAAATTCCCAAATCAAAAATCCCGCATATTTTGAAAAGTTTTTTTTAAAAACAACGCAGAACCAATTTTCTCAAAGTTTCACCCACCTCTAATGTCAATTTCAAGGTACCTTTACCTCTCTACCAAAGACTTTTCTGAAAGCGTTGAGTATAAACAGATATCAAATCAATGCTGGGTGATTTTCAGAACAAGTCTTTCAAGATTTGTAATTCTCTTTTTATCCTCTCCTTGTTCCTGCGTGTCAGAATGACTGTATTTTTGGGAAAAATGAGGACCTTTTTATTTCAGGCCTTGTTCTCTGAAAGACGGAGCAACTGAAGGGAGAAAAGCAGTAAACTGACTGAGTTGTTAAGTGGGAAGAAGGGTGAGAGCAGAAATGTCACATGAAGGCATCAAAATGCGTTCTAGAAATGGTTTCTAAACTGATCCTTGTAAACTAATGCTTTCTTATGTTTGAACAGTTCAAGTACAAATATTGCCTCTATATAATAACTACTACAAAAACAGTAAGTTGTCTACAAGGTGTCCATAGTATTCAGCTCACTTGAGACTTATGTACTCAGAGCTGTAATCTTTGCTTGGGCTTGGAGAGGCAAACTCTGAAGTCAAACAGTGAGGCAGATGTGTTGTGTTAGTAACCCTCAGTTTGTGGGGAACCTTATTCTTTATATGTTGTAAATGGACACTGCTTTTCTTTAATGTGATGCCTCTAGTCATTGAAGAGGTTCACTAAAATGAGCTGAGGGCCTAAATGTCTGTCTGTCTAGTTTTCATCTTCCACTAGCCTTTTTCCTTGAAACTGAGTTTTATGCAATAAACACTAATTTAACAAAGTAGTGAGATGTGTCAGGCCTATAAGGAGGCCAGAGAAAATGGCACCAATAGCACAAATTGTTAGGTGTATACTGTGTTTGTGAAGTCTGAGAAAGAAATGTTTATACTGCTCAGTTAGTCCATTTAAAATGAGAAATTTGGACTAGGATGTGCTTAGCAGTAGATTGACCAATTTTTCTTGTGCTGCCAACAGTTCAACTAGTCTTTGTTTATGTGGTGGTCCTTCTCTTGTTTAGTTGTATGCTCAGAATATTTTTTCAACTATTACTTGAAAACCAGCAAAATCATTTCACAGCTAGGAGGTCACAATCATGAAGTAAAGTTTGAACTTTTGAAGCTGTAGATGAACATTTTATTCAGAGGTAGATGTTTCTCATGCTCATCTTGGATAAGGTGCTAGACAGGACTTTGTACCAGACACTACATAAACTATGTCAAACAGACACAGCATCAAATGTGTAACAAGCACATCTACTATACTAATTCTTTGTTTGTATAAGCTCCATTAGGAAAACTTCTAGCTGTTGCATCTCCTTCAGGAGCTATGTTTGGGTCTGCAAAAAACCCTTCATATCTAACTCTTATCAGAACAGCTTCCAAATACACACTTTAAGGATCACAATACATCCTCACAGACATTCACTCTTCCCTCTAGGTCTTGCTTTTTTCTTGTTAGAGTTCTTGTGGATGATTGTTCATGCTATTGCTAGCCATCTTTCAGCTATATACTGTACTGTAGAGGTGGCTGAAGTTCACAGGGTGAGTAGGAGGTGCATTCAATGCACACGTAGACCTTGGCAAATATTGCTCCCAGTGGAGCAAAATAACTGCTCAGTTCTCTTTTTTTGTGGGAGTCAACAGAACAGGACTGGAAGCATAGGCATGCCCATAAACACCTGATGGGGGAAAGGAAAGAGTGGTGTTTGAATGCATTATATTTCTGCCGTTTGATGCAGTTAACTTGAATTGTGCATCTGTAGAATTAAAGATAGTCTTATAAAATATATTGTAAAATCTTTTCTTCTTGGAAAGTCATGCGGGGCTTTCTCACAGATTAAAACCACACAGAAATAGTAAAAGTTACTTCCAAGACCTGGTAGAATGAATTATTTTGACTTATAAAATACGTGAATTTCTTGAATGTCTGGATTAATTCGAATGAATTTACTCTTATAATTGTGACTCGTTACAAAGTTAGTTGGGAAAGTGGTATATTAGTTAAGCTTCTCTGGTCCCTAGTTTTATAGAATTTTGTGACTGTAAAATGAAAAGATTTATTAGAGATGCAAAACAGTGACGTACAGTGTAAGCTGAAAAGAGGATCAATTATGGTAGCACAACAGATCTTTATTAAGTTGGAGATGCAAAACATTTAACTGGTAAGCTCTTTTTTTTGCCTGTAGGTAACATGTATACACAGAGTTTGAAAGGTTCTTCTTTCCAGCTATGTCATTTGCTTGATTCAATTGACTTGTTATCAGATAGATGTATAGTAAACACAGTTAATAGGTGGAGAACATGAAACAAAAAGCTGCTGGGATGTCTGCCTAAAAAATAATAGCTTAAAGATAAGTGCTGACTGGCTGTTTTTGCTGAGCTCTTTGAAGATTTGCTAGACAGTAGTCGTTCTATTGATTAAAAAATGTCATGAGTGATAGGTCTCATCCCCCAGAAATAGAAAAATGAATAGGAAATTTAGGGTAGTGCAAGCATAACTAAAATTGGTTAAACCTTGATAAAGTAAAATTAAAATCCTTAGAAATCAGGGTGAACTCCAGACAGATCTGACTCTTTGAACCAATAAATCCTGGCATTTCTGTATTAGATCAGTCCAGAAAAGTAAACAAGAGCCGAGAGTGTACTGAGTTGAAAAATTCGGTAGTACTACTATAGATGAAAAGAGAATTCACAATTTCACTCGGGTGTAAGGGACTTTACTCATCAGGTGGACATCCCTGCAACCTTTCACAGGTGTATGTTTTATCTGTGAAGTCTCTTTCCTAACTGGTTTTAACAAGAACAGAATAGAGGCTTTCTCTCTTTGACAGAAGTGAGTATTTCTTGTAATTTCTTTTTAATTCAGGTTTTACACGTAGCTTTTGTTTTCTCTCTGTTTCTTTGTGTGGGCAATGCAGAGAATCAATTTTGTGACAGATGCTGTGAAAGTACTATGGGAAGAAAAACAAGAAGCACCTTGGGTTATCACAGAACAAAATTTTTATTAAATAGAAGGAAGTAATAAAAACAGCAGTACGTAATGAGATTCATTGTGTAGTAGAGGTAATATGAAATCAAGGAGAAGAACTACTACCCCTGTAAAGCATCCTGACCAGGCTGGTGTTGGGTTTGGAGGAGAGATGTTGTGAGATGCTTGTAGGTAGCTAACTCAGAGGACAAATGGGTTGCCATGTGAAATCTGGTGCATGGAAAAGGGGGAGTGAGGGTGTAGGTTTCAACAGTGATTTGGCGGTATGTTTTGGGTTATCTTCTGTGAGTCAGAGGTCACAACAGAGAGTTGAGAGTATAATTAGCTACCCATCTCTTTCGAAGTCTTCTTAAAGGCATCTCCTTATGCCTTGTGGCATTCAAAATACAATGCTAACACTTTTTCCTATCTGTTTTTCTGTGTCTGTGAATAAGCTTTTTCAAATAGCAGTTTTGGAAGACAGCAGTTATAATGCAACAACAGAGGCCTACAAGGGTAGGTAGAATAAAAGCCAATAAGAGTTTTAAGATAATTTGACATGGTGAAAATCCTTACTGTAGTTTTAAGAACACTGAAGATCCTCCACAAATGTACCAATACTGATTTACAGAGAGAGAAATATGTTTGTAGCAACCTTGGGACTGAACACCTGCTTTGAGGATTTGACAGAAATGGCTTGCAGCTCAGGGAAATAAAAAAGCATATGTAATAAGTATAGAGTTACATTTGATGTCTGGAATGAAAAACAAAACTTCAGCTCTTATTTTACAGTTTTCCGCACCATTTTACTACAGAAATTGTGATAGTAATTTGTTTGTTGAAGGTGTTCTCTTCTTCAGGGACAAATGTGCTTTTATGCATCTGAAGATAGTTATCAAAGTCAGAGAACAGCTGAATATGTGTCAGACTCTACCTCTCCTTTGGCATCCTTAGAGATATTTTTCTTTTTTCTTAGTTTGTTTTAAGCCAAAATAATTTGTATAACTATGCTACTAAGCTTTTCATGATGAACTGTATACCCCATAAACAAGAGAGGCAGAATAAGAGTGTGTATGTAGTGAGTAGTAAGGAGGAGCATTTTTGTTGGATTTGTTTACCAGTTTATGTAGGCTTCAATAGTATTAAAACCCGGAACAAACCAGCACTGTGGAAGCATGTGCTTAGACATTTCAGCACCTGGTGTATAGTATGCATGCCCAGCTAAACAGGGAGTAGGGTTCTTTAGATTTTGTTCTTATACCTTATTCATCACGTATGTGAATGTTGCTTTATTTTCATATTCTTTATGCCTTCTATACATGCATCTATCTTAGGTTATGTGACGTAGTGTTAGAAAAGGTGCTAATAGACCAAACTTTCCCCTTCCAGTTGTTCCATCTATTCTATCTGGAGTTTTGAAGAGTCCCAGCTGGAGATGGAGCTTTCCAACAGGCCGAGGTCTCAGTCTTGGTTGAATCTCTTTTTCTTTTCAGTTCACTGGTGTTTGAGAGTTTGAGTAATGTCTCCCAACTTCTGAGCCAAAGAGAGCTGGTGTGTAAGGATCCTAAGGTGCACTCTGCTTGCTCATCATCCCAAGAACTGCTCATGTTCACCTCACTGCTAGAAGCAACTGTCCGTGGACCACTAGTAGAAAATACATCATTAAAGGAATCAGGATCTGTGTTCTAATATGAAAAGTGAGGAGGAAAGAAGCAGCCTATATACAATAAAAAATTGAATCTGTGAGAGCTATTTGGTTGTGTTATATGTTTCCCAGAAACCTTTACTCAGTGGGATAAATGGTCTCTTTTGTTTCCAAAATCAAGTTTTGCAGTGTCTTTTGACATAATCACATTGATGACCTGGAGAAATCTGTTGGAAAATTTGCCTTTTAGTTAGGACTGAGAATCAGGTGTAAGTGTTTAATCACCTGTTGCTAAATGCTGTAGATTAAGCAATGTTTGTATTAGGATATGAAAACAGTTTCTGTTTGTTTTATATCACAGACAAAGGTAGATTACAGAAGGCCCAGTGTTCCTGGTTTGCCCTTTGATCTTGAACTGAGAAGTACTGGTATCTTTTGTCAAAATGTCTCTATCATTAGAACACTTTGTTTACTGCAAATGAGAGTTAGGTAGATAGTTAAAATTGTAAAAGCACATCAAAATAGCCAGTTAGAAAATAGATGGTTTTACCTTGTTCTTTAGTTAACTTCTGATTTCTGCTAAGTAAAGTAATATAGGATGTGTCTCAGGATGCTGTGAACTCACTTAAAAAATCTTGTCAATAAGGAGTATTTGGAAATAAAACATCGTGCCAGAGAGATATAGAAACAATAGAGCTCCAAATGAATTAAAATTGCACACGCAATTTTAAAATTTTTAAAATTGCACACGGGGGAGACCAATTAAATCACCCTCACCGATTACTATAGTGCTCTGAGTGCATACAGTTAGACTGTTTTCTGCCATGACTGTCTGCCAAATATCTGACCTTATCCTTGAGGGTATCCTAGAAGTTGACCCACTGATTGCAGAGTGTAGAAGGGCTGAGGGTGAAAGAGAATGTGTGTGTGTGTGTTCATGCACTGTCTTGTCCACAGGGTAAACAACCATCATCAGGCTGTCAAACTCTTGTCATGTTGTCATTGAATTCTGGTTTACAGTAACTGTGAGAAATTACTAAGACAGTGCTGAGACTGTACAATTATATTTGCCAACTTGTAGTTTAACTGAGCCAAGAAAAGCATTCACTCAACCATGTGCTTCTTTGACATAAAGTTGTTTCTACAACAAACAATAAACTATTAACTAGAAGAAAAATAGAAAATGTGTTTTTGTGTGTTGGAGAAACAAAGAAACTTGTTTGAATGGACCCAGTTGTAGACCTTGCAAGGGATAACTTACTTTGTTGTTTCACTTATTAATTGTGGGATTCTCCTGTATCTCTGAAAGATGAGATTTTCTTCTATTATTTGGAGACCTTGTGGATAGAGTCTGTAATTCCAGTCAAATTATTTGACTGTGCATGGTAAGGCAACAGTGTTTAACTGGGTCCCAGTGTTTGGTAGAGGTAGAAAATAATCTGCTTGTGAATGAGCAAAAAAATTCTAAGCTTGTGAAGGCTATGTGATAATTGATTTCCAATTTTTTCCATCAGTTACTGATTGTGATGGTTCTAGTTAGTTACAAGATGGCTTGGAGTAAAATTATAACTAAATTAGTTTAGTTTCATGTCACAAGAGACTAAGTGTGAAAATTTCATGGAAGGTTTTGTTTGTAACATAAGCTCCTCAAATCAGGAGCCATACCTTCCTATGTATTTGTAGAGTACCTTGGACTATGCAGAGATGTCATGGAGCTCCATAGGCTGTCACCACATAAATAATATGATTTGATGTCATTCTGACCCAACTTCTCACCATCACTCTATCCTTTCCAAACTGACTTTCGTTTAGTAGGTGATTACCATCCATATCAGTGTGAGTACCTGGTGCTTTCTTACTGTTTTGTTCGTGCCTTTCTGCCTTAGAAAAGGTATTTATCTCAAAGCTCTGTTAAAGTGTGCAGTGGGCAAAATCTGTGGATAATGGTTCACAGAATCAACTGATACTCTTAGGGAAAAACGGGTAGAGATTTTGGGCAGACATATTAGTAATTCGTACCCAACATGTACATCCTGTTGTACCCAGAGGATACCAGCTGTGATTTTAATGTATCCCAAGGGGTTAAGCTGATAGGTGAGGAAGAGAGGTGAGAAAATGGTATGTTCTCCATCAGCATTAGTCATGAAGTGGAGAACATGACTGAGTAGTGTTTGGCATTTTTTGTTAACAACTTGTGGAAGAATGTGTAAGGTGCAAGTGATGACCCTAGGAGGCTGCCTTCCTTAGTCTTCCCTAGAAAGGGAAATTGGGTTACTTGGGATGCATAAAAAGATGGCTGTCATTAGCTCCTCTTTGAAGGAAGCAAGGATTACATTGTATGGCCAGCATGCCTTTTAAAGGTGGAAGTAAAATGGAAACATGTAGCTGAATGCTTTTGGGCAGGCAAAACAAAGTGAATTTTTCTCTTTTCCTTGGTTTTAGCTGTGAAGGTTGGACTAGCACAATCATGAAATAATATCAAAGTTGGTATCCACTTAGCACTCCAGCAATATGCTGTTCACGTGCCTGGCCTTTAAGACATATGTCAGGGAGAACCTACACTTCCACAGATGCAGACACCTTCCTTCTCTGTGCAGGCAGTAGCACATGCAGGTATGACTGCAAAAAAAATGAGAAAGTATTGGAAAAAACATTTGAACATCAATTTAACATAGAAACTTGAAATGAGATAGTGAAAGTTTGAGGTATTTGTGAAAGTGAATGTGGGAAAGAAGAATCAGAAATACTTTAACAGAACTATTGTTTTTACAAGTAAACCAGCAGTGAATTTGCAGCCATAATATTTATGGCACATAAAGACTAGCCAATTTCCAACAGTAAAACTAAAGAATTGAAATTATGTAAGCAAAGCTGTAAGATGGAAAACGGGGAGAAGACTACCTCCTTCTTTTACCAACCTTTACTTACAGGCTGGAACTGAAGTGATGTTAGCCTTACAGTGTTTTACTATGGCTTTTGTCCCTCTAGGAGTGCTGATGTCTTAATTGAAAACCAGATAATTTCTAAAAGTATATTATAATCACCTAAACTATGGATGCCACAGTAATCCTAGCTGTTAGATAAGATAGTGTGTGGTACTTTTGTAAAGGAGATGCTTTTCACTTGGTGGCTGTTCTTTGCTTGTAGTATTGCTGCTCAGTACTGCTATTTTCAGCACTTTGTAATACAGACTATTAAAAGCAGTTACACTGACCCACTTACTATCTTTGAGGTTGACTCCAGTACATGGATATTGATGGCGAAATGTAAAACTTCTCATTTGTCTGATCTGCCCTTATGATAGATGATTGCTTTGTTCATATGCATTAACCCCCTCAAAGTATAAAACACTGAAAATAATACTTCTGCAAATTGCACAGAACAGCTGCTTTGAAGAGAAAGAAATGGGCTTCTTGAGTGTGACTACTCTCTTCATAGAACAAGGAAACTAGTAAAAAACTGTTAACAGATACTTCAGCTTTCATTTAGTCATATTAGCTTTCTTCTTGCATATCCTAGTGAGAAATTGCTTCCCAATACATTTTCCATTGTCATGTCTTTACCACCTGCTAGTAAGAACCGATGTGAATTTGAGTCAGCATGTCTTTATCCTGTGTAAACACAATTCACTACAGCAAGGAAAACTGAAAAATTCTGTTTCTCCCTGGAAAACCTTGGTCTCCTGCCAGTGGCAGCCAAGATGTACTATAGTTTCTTGAATTTTGTTGGCATTGAAGCAGTTGCAGTAACCTTTTGCTTCTGCAGTGAGCTGAATTCCTTTTTTTTAATCAAGTGATTTGTAGGAAAGGGTATAACTGAAATGTTGTTGCCATTGCTTAGGATTTTGGCTTCCCCTTTAAGACTTTTATCAAGAGCTAGAAAGTTTCTTCTAGAAAAACATACTTTTACCATACAAGAATCTTTGAGCAAATAGATCTTTAGGAAAACAGTGTACTAGTGTCAAACTTGTCTTATTTAGAAAAAAAAATTGTCTCTGTTTGATACATTGCTCAAACAAACCAGGTAGGAAATCTATTAATCTTCTCTTGTACTGTCACACTTAGGAAAAAGACAGGTGCTCCCTATCATATAACCCTGTGTAATATGTATAAACATAGTTAACTCTCTGTTGAGTATAACTTCATTTTGTTGTTTCTAAGTTTCTGGTGATAACTGCACATCTTGTGCTGCAATTCAAGCACAGGCTGTATGCACTGGTCCCCCTCTTGAAGTGCTTCATTGTCTTTCATTTGTTGTTTTAGTAATAAGACAAATGGTGTGCTGTTCAGAGAGCCCATATTCTAAACTTTTCGTTATTGTTTTTAAAGGGCTCTCTCTTTTTGGATATTTTTGTTTAAAAAGCAACTCTAATCTTAGCAACTCTAAACTCACTCTAATGGGAGAGTAGGTTTGTTATCTTTTAGTTGAGTAAATTGTCTCATAAATCTGCTATGTCCAAAATTATTATGGTTTGTCGTTGATGCATAATAATACTAAAACTGGTAAAATGAATGCATGTGGTTGTGTGATATAGCCCCAGGTGTTAGCTCAGAATTTTAAGCTCACCTTGAAAGAGTGTGAGAAGATGTCAGGTAATTGCTATCTAGATGGCTTATGATTTTCGGAGCAGCTTAGGGGCAGATGTGTGTGAAGGATCTGTTTGGTTTTGTTGGTTTATTTTGTGCTTTTTGTGAATGTTAAATGTAAGGCTGGGTTCAGGTTCATCTTTGTCAAGGCGAGCAAAATGGAAGCTTGTTATAGATAGAGCCATGCCTTGGTAGTCAGTGCACCTACTGTCTCTTCTTGACTCTGCCACTAGTTCAGTGGATGACATAAAGCATAGTGTTTCACACACCCCCACCCCTACCCAAATCCTCTGTAAGTTGGTGCCAATAATATTAGTGTCCTTAGTCAAACACTTTGATGTAAACTAAGTTTGTAATCTATATTGGTCTTGAAGTGGTTTAAAATAGGTTCTCATTTCCTTCTGTTACAATAGCACTAATTTTTTGAACACAGAATACCAATTTTGAATCTATTCCGATGGCCAGAAGACTGCAGTTAACAAGGTGAAGAGGTGAAACCAGTAGTGAATAAAACAGTGGGCTGAACTGAGCTGAAAGAAAAACACTATTACTTGTAACTTCGTTAGGCATGAGGTATTTTTTGCAAAGTTGCATTAAGAAAGGTAGTCCCAGAATAAATAATACAGAAATACTAAGCAGTTACACTGAGCGCTTTACTCTTGGTGCTCTGCTTGTGTCAGTGCTTGTTGGTTCCAACAGGTTGCTCAGGCACCCCAGTGAAGGAATGTCATTTTTAGTTGTGTACTGAAGATTTGCATGTGTCTAAGCTGTTTGCTATTGCTGTCATCATCATTCTGGTGTTTTACTAATGGTGTTGGTTAGAGCATGTTGCTAACAGCACCAAGGTTGTGGCCTCAGTTCCTTTATGGGCCATTCACTTAAGTGTTGGACTTGATGATCCTTGTGAGTCCCTTCCAGCGATGAATGTTTTGTGATTCACCTCTAATGACCTGCATGCCAAGGGTGTTTTTTTAAATATGGGCGCTACATGCTGTGGCTGCTAACATGTGTATAGCATGTACAAAACAAAATACAATTTTACAGTATACTCACTGGACTAATTAGTGCACAGTAGTTAATTAAATTAAAATTTAATTTGCATAAAAGAAAACAGCAAGGGTGGTCTATGCTTGCCTAATGGCATTATAAGACATGAATGACCTGTTAATACTCATGGGATAAAAATTAAGTGAAATATTTGTTTTGGTTTTGTTTTAGAACATGTTACAGTGTCTTTTAGATTGGGGGTTCAAAATGAATTTGACAGAGTTGTTTTTTGTTATTAAGTAGATTCTTCACTGTCTTTCCATACTTTTCTCTGCATTATTAATATGTTCAGTACATGTACCCACTGTAAGTTCTATTGTTGAGCTGTTTTTCATGAGCAGTGTTACATAAACATTTAAAGGGAGAGTTGTGCTGTTTAATTCTGGCATTCATTTTCATGGCTTTGACAAGTATGAAGTAGGCAGATGGAATTATGCTTTTTCATAAAACAGTTGAGAAAGTTACTTGCTTTTTTTAATTTTGTTTCATAGATGCCTGTAGTAGATCATTTGCAGCTACAGCATTTCAGAGTGATGAAACGTGGTAGCTTAGTGGGATGAATTTAGTTTGAATAAGCCACACATATAAGTTCCCTGTATATTGGTAAACTCATGCAGAGAGGCTGTGCTGTACTGGGTGTCCTGTAAAGTAGGACAGTGATGACAGAACTCAGTGGGATATCTGCAGATAAACTGAAAAGATGATGTATGCATTTATATTGAAGAAGGGTTATACAGACAGGAGCAAATACTGTCATGCAGAATCTTCAAGGTGCATAAACAGCTGCTGATAGTTTGTTCATGGTCCAAACGCACAAAAATAAGTATTTGAGGTACTGTATTATTCTTAAGTATCTAGGGTACTGTAGAGTTAGGGAAAACAAAACACATGGAATTCAGTAGTGCCGAATATTTTCACCAAGGGAGGAAATAGTTTCCTAAAGTTTCCCATATGAAGTTTTAAAATTTCTTTTAAGTAATAACTTAATGTTTCAAGCTTCTATTAGCTTGAGTTGGAATGTTAGTCATATTACTGATGGCAAGATGAATGAATAAACTTTTTAAAACATCAGAAGGTCTGGTAGTTGCTGTGGCCTAGCTTCAAGATCCAAGGGGTTAAATGTATTCTTAATAGTTAATTTACTGCAACAGCTGACTTAACCATGGAAAAACGTGTAGGTGCTGAAGAAACTCTCACAAGCTGAATAAGCTACTAGCCTCTGGGAATTTCATCTTGATACACATGGTACATATTAGGGGCTCTTGTGGGAAAATTGTATTTTATAGAATGTGAGAGGATAAAACAGTATAATTCACAAATGATCAGAATACAAATGCTTTGTTGAAGGAATTTTTACTGTAAGCAAAGAGTAGACAGGGTAACAATCAAATTCAGTGGGAACAGTTGAATTAAAACTTAGGTTATACTATAAACAATGCATAAGTGAGTCTTAACCAGCATGGCTGGCAATAAGAAACATGTAAACTATACTACTTTTCTTAAGGACCAGAGTTTTTTTCTCACTTTTACATATTCCTGTAAAAGACATGGGAGTCTTGAGAATGTTAACTTTTTCTGTATTTTATGAAAAATGCAATCTTGTGGAGGAAAGGACAGGCCCAAATTAATGCCATCAGTGTAGGACAGGCAACACAGAGGTTGATAGTGGCTTTTTCTACTAACCCTCATTCTTACCCATCAGCCTAGATACACATCAGCACTTGCTAACTCCTTCTTGGAAGTGGTTTACCTGACTGGTTTACCCTGCCACATGATACTGAAAGACATCCCTGGAGAGAAGCTTTGGGAACACACCCCATACAAAATCTGCATGAAGTAATGGCTGCTTTGAGAAGTTCTTGCCATAGTTAGTCAAAGGAAAGACCTTTCTTCTGCTTCTTGTGAAGCATTTAAGCTATAAGGGTATGGAATATTTTTTTTCTGTGGTCCTGTTGCATAACCACAGTCTGACAGTGTGATGGAAGAAACAATATTAGAGTTCTGTTATCTTGTGTGGAACTTTTAAAACTAAGATACTCTAGCTTTTTTCTGTAACTTCTGAAAAATCATGCTGCTTTCTTCTAATCTTAGTTTTCTCAGCATGAGCCTCACCAGATCTAGCAAAGGATGAACAGACTATGCTTTCTCTGCAGTTGTTTCTCAGACCTCTTCAGAGGAAGAGTAAATGTTTAATCCCATTATTCTGAACTTCTGCTCTCAGGGTGATGAGAAGGACTGGAAAACAGAAGCGCACACACTGTCTGTCCTTGCTTTCTGCTGAAGCCAGTTAACTGCTGCTAGGGGGTAAGAGGATAAATGAGCTATTTTTATAGTGAATGTCATCTTGAACACATGTTACATGTTCAAAGTATGTCAATATTTGCAACAGCTAGAGAGAAGTGAACAAATCAAGAACTTCTCAAAAGGTAAGAATGATTACAGTCAAAGAGAATAACAGTTTGGGAGGTAGTAAGAATTGTTTGTAACTCCACATCCAGATGTTGCTCACAAGTGAATAACTATTTAGAAAAGTAATAGCAAAAAACCAATCCAGATTAATTTAATTTGGTAACAGATTCCTAGTCATAACCCTTAATGTGAATTGTTTTCCAATAGTTTGATGTGTGCCAAACAGTAAGAGGCTCCACCATTTTTATAATATTCTCATTTAAAAGATTGGTGAAAAAGATCCTTCTTTGTACCCCCTGGAAACAGACAACATGAAATGAATGAGCTGTGCTAGTTCAAAGCATTTAAGGAATAAAAGCCAAAAGGTTTGTATAGAAATATGTAATAAGCAACTCCTGTCTTATTCAGTTATTAAATCAAATTTTTTCCAGGGAAGGAAGTGGAGTATTAGCAAACCTTTGACACTGTGCTCCCAAAGAGCAGTATTTTTAGTCACTACCTCTGTTATAGGAGTGGCAATCAGAATCAAGTTTATTCCATGCCCCCTGAACTCCCAGCCACAAACTGAAGGAACAAGAATGTTGAAAAAAAAATAAATTTATAAGACAATTACTCAGGCATTTGGGGGAACCCTGTAAGAAGATAGGAGAGACAAACCAAAGGTTTTCTAGCCTTTGGGAACTTAACACAGATTTAGTCTTGTTGGAGGAGCTGGATGGATAGACTTGCAGTCCAGGCATCACATTTCCTACACAATGTATGCTTTCGCAGGCTAAAATGTACTGGTGGCTATCAAGTGTTCAGTGTGGAATGATGACAGCTATCCGAACACTTAGAATAGTCATAGCTGTATTTGTTTTTTGGCTGTTCCTACAAGAAACAGAAGTGTTGGAGGCAGAAGTATGAATTCCTGTACATACTTAGGTACTCTTCCTGCGAGTGGAGTTGACTGAGGGATGAGAAAAGAGAAGAACAGAAGCAGGCTGAAGAAAATGTTTGGTGCAAGTCTAACTAGCAATGTAAAGTCAGGCTTTTCTTCTGTAGCTCCATGCAAATTATCCGTTTAATTAATGGTGTTGAAGTCATACTCCAAAGTCTCTGCCAAATGCTTAGGTCACTGGCAGACAAAGCTTGGGGGTATCCTGGAAAACTCTCTACTGTAAAAGCAAGCAGTAAGGTAAAAGTTGCATAGTTCAATATTTATGATATTTACATGAACATGTAAAAGGAGATCCTTTACTTTGCCATAGCAAGTATATGTATTTTCTACAAGTAAGAAGTAGGTTTGAACATAAACAGTTTCACAAGCTGTATTTTGTAGGTTCACAGGCAATATAGTGTATGTTGGCTTTCAGTATTATAACTGAGGCTAGGTAATGAGAATCTGCTTACGGTAGCCTCATACAAGATAGGATGAAGAAATGTAAAGCTATCCCAGCCAAAACCAGTGCAGAAGTGCTATACACTTCTTGCCTAGTCTTGAAGGTTATCCAGTGAAAGAGAACACTTCCACTGCCACTTTATGTTCAAGCTATGTCAATGGCATTTGTGAGCATGTTTGAGCACCCCATTTATATTATTTGAATAAAGGGTGTCACAGATTTATTTTAGCTCTTCTCAGTGTTGCAATTTTTGCTGTTTAATGCTTCCTTTGAGATTCCTCAGCTTTTCCTGATTTTATGTTCTGTTTTTTGAGGGATAGGAAGGACAAGTTAACATCTCATGAGTATTACAGTAATTCACTTACTCAGTGTAATTATGTTCTGCAGAAGAGCAGATATATATATTTAACTGAAATAGCCAGGAAAGTTTACTGGGTTCATACTGAGATAGTCTTGACTTATTTTTGTTCGTAAGTAGGTTATACTATTAAGTGATTATTACTTAAAATGAAATTACAGTTTAAATGCAGTCCTTTTAAAATTCGTATTATGTTTCTGTCTACATTGATTTCTACTTGTTATTATCTTGTTAATGTAGGAAGTTTTGTTTAGTCATCTGGTTTTCCTCATTATGCTCAGTTGGAGCTTAACCTAGTTTTCGTGTATCAAGATGTTTCCTTCCCAGTAGGCTACCTCTTTTGCATTTAGTCATTAATAAATGTTGTGAAGACCACTTTCATATTGAAAAATATCTCATTAAGAATTGTGAAAGTCCAAACAATCTGGCTCTTTAATCAAGAAATAAGATTTTGAGTTTTTTGAGTTTGAGTGTTTTGCATTCATTCTGTTTCATGAAGATTTTTTTTCCCTGCAGTGCACTCTATGTGCTGCTTTTCCAGCCCACCCTGACGCTTTCTATTGGTTCTGAAATCTTCAAAGAGAAGCAGGTTATACCATCATGACTCTGCATTCAAGTTTTAGCCTTGATTTTAGACAGACTTTGCCATATATTCTTTATTGTGGGGCAGTTCTCCTCTGGTGTACTGTTACCTGTAAAGTGGCTATCCCTACTATCACCAGAGCCTCTTCTCTTTGTTGTCTTAAGTATTTAAGTTTACTTTGTCTGTGGGAAAGCTTAAGAGTGTCTGTTGTTTGTGATTGCTCCTGAAGGAAAAGGTCAATTAGGGCACTCATGAATGGCTCAGAGTGTTATTTCAGTCTGTCTTTACTTTCACTCTTAAAGCAAAATGTTTCCTGCAAGGAAAAGATACTGTTAATTTCTCCTTTCCCCAGAATCTACCCTAGAGCAGGAGGCTGTTTGATCCTTTGTGCTGTCCTCAGAGGAATGTGAACAGTTGTGGAAAATTAAGAATGTTCCATTTTTACTATTATGTGAATCATAAAATAGCTTAATTGTTTTTTGTCATGCTGTCTTTTATGTACATAAGTAAATATTCTGCATAATGTAACCAGGACGTTTTGGAAGGTAGCAGTGAGTTCTAAAAGGACTTTGTCTGCTGTGTCTGCTTTTATTACCTGTCCTTTCATTGCTTCTCTTTGTCCTACTTTTAATTACATTAACAAGGTTTGGCTTGGAGGTCTCATAAAAGCAAGTAATCATCAAATAGCAGAGATCTTTGTGTATGTGTCATCCCAAAACCTGCAGAAAGCCTTTTTAGCCATTCCTAGAGGTGACAACCATGTGATGGATTTATTCCATCATCTTGAGCATTTCCTGTAATCTCAGTCTGTGTCTTGACATGAGGTATCCTGACAAACAGCCATGGTAGCGTTTTAACTTTTTGAAGCATGTGACTGAAGTTCTGCTGCTGACAACAGCCAGTTTCCGAAGATGGAGGTGGAAGTTGTGTGCTAGAACAAAAGCCTTCTCCTCACCACACTCGGCCTCATGGTTCTCTGCACCTTTCAGCTTATAGTGGCACAAAACTGGCTTCACTTCAGGTTTTTGTACTGAAACATACTGGAGAATCTTCAGCCTCAATTTTATTAGTGTTTTCTTTAGTATATTATATTCTGCATGTGTGGAGGGTTCTTCACTGCTCACTCAACATGTGGCTATGGATGGGCATGTTTCTGACACTGAAGAAAAAGGGTCTTTTTGTTGTTGTGTTCATTTCTCTCAGACAAATTACAAGTAGGCTTAATATGACTGGTGACAGGGAAGCAAATGGGGAGCATGTGAGTGCTTCTGGGTGGTGTGGAGTGAAGAGGTGATTCTGAGTGTGGGTCCTGGCTGAGTGGGGGCTGGTGATTGCTGCTGGCGGGGAGGATGGATGGTGGGAGAGGTTCAACCCTCACTTACAGCGAGTTCTGCCTTAGAGGAGAAGTACTAGGGTATATGTGAGTTTATAGCAGATATAGAGCACTCCCTGAAGTTGATAGATGGGGCAGAGCAATACCTTCACATGGGAACCCCTTTCCAGTGCCTGTATACCCAAATCCAGAGCTTGCAGCTTGTGATGCTACTTGTCCAATTTCTGCAATTTTCCTGCTATTGGTTGCATCTTCCTCTTCTGTTTGTCTTTAATAAGGACATTTGCCTTTTTGCCACAAGCTGTAGCTTTCTTGCCAATCATATGAATATTAGTAGTGAACTTAAGGGTTGCTGTCCTTGGGTCTAGGTGTTCTCTGATGTCTGCCATCCCTTACAAGTCTCCAAAAGTGCCCAAAGGTACCTGTGTAATCTACCTGCAGGGAAGCTGTGGTAAATAGGAGCAGAACACCATGTTACAACAAAAAAAAAAAAGATGGAAGGATGGCATTTTAGGAGGAAAGTTTCCCATTATGTTGTCTAGCTTTGGAGTTGTAGATTAGAGTTGAAAGGCAATTTTAAAGAAAGTCAAAGACAAACAGACACTCTAAAATTGAGTCAGAATTATGCCTGATATTTATTGAGTTTCATGCTTACATATGTGTTTCTCTTTTTTTTTAATTGAACAGTTGATTGCATGCACACTGTGCTTAGGTGTCTTCTTTCCTCAAATCTGTGAAGATCAGACTGGGAACAAAATCTAAGATGTATCTTTTTACACAATTTCCTAAGGCAATTAGGCTAGGGGAAAAAAAAAACACAAAATACCCCAAACTAAAAACAAATACCCAAACAAACTAAACCAAAAATAAACCAAAAAATCAAAAATTAGAAAGGTAAGGAACCCCCAGAATTAAATATGCCAGATTTTGAAAAGTGTTCTTGTGGAGTTAATTATTGTCAATCAAATCTACTCTGGGAAATAAAGCTTTAAATAAGTTGTGTTCAAGCAAGGAAATCTGCTTTGATAAAGGACAGTTGAGAGCATGACTCCTTTGAAGGCACCTGATATGCTAGTATAAAAATTATGATTTCTGTTTTGATTAATGTCCTCTGGACAATATGCATTCTAATTCCTGAAAGAATTTTGAATATTAAGTGAGGGATATTTTGTTAGATTGAAGCAAATTATTGTCAGTCACACATAATTTTGCAGATTTGAATTGCTTTTCTTCACCTAAAGTAAATCTTGACATTCCCCTCATCAAAACTGAGAAGAGAACTGCAAAGTTTTCTGTTCATCTGCAGTCCTTTTGAGTTATGACCACTAGTAATTCAGTGCTGACGTAGGATTATTTGTTTTTTGTGCATCTGGCTGGTGTCATTAGGGTTTGACTTTGATTTTTGTTCAAGATGTTTACTCTGAATTATTTCTATTCTGTTTTTCAAGCTGTTATTTGATCAAATACAATATATGTAGAAAATATGTGCCAGTGGCATTCCAAGGGACAAGAAATATGTTGCAAAGAACAAATGAAATGTTTAACATTGAACTGATGCCTTTTGAATGTGGCATAATTCTTCACAAAACGAAGCTTTGCTTTGCCATGATTCTAAAAGTACTTTTGATATGATAATGCTGTCTGAATAAAGACTGGGATGTTGACAAAAATCAATGTTATCATTTCGCATGTGTAAATGTTCTTAGGAAGCACTTCACTTTTTTTACGGATCTGGAGAAGTGAAATAGTTAAGATCCACAAAAGGGTTCCTCCAGAATTATCAACAAAATTATTTCCTTGTTACTGAATGCTTACAACTCAACACTGAAATTAGAGATGTCACTAACTGGAAAATGGAAACAATGCTGTGTGTTGCTTCTCTCAGAAAGAAGCAGAGGCTAGGGATTGCAGATGAAATTATTTATTCTGTACGTTATGCTGGTGTTTCTAATTCATTTTGTGGTGTTTTTTAAAAGAAGAAAGACCAATTTGCAAATGCAATTTTGTCCACTTTTTCCCTGAAGTTTTTAAAAGAGCGAAGTTGAAATACTGCATGACAAATGGCTTTCGTGCATTAGAAAACAGCTTTCTTAGGCAAAACCCTAGCTATGATCTATCAAAAGTATATTTGGATGGCTTGGTCACTTTATTGTTTTACAGATTTCCATTAGATCAGTAGTGCAAATACAATTTCATGAATGTAGTATTTTTTCAAGGTAAGTATTCATAAAAACTAGTTGTTCACTTCATGCTGGAATTGTCCTAGAACAAAACCAATTATTCAGGGTTAGACCATGTGCCACTTCGAAGATTTTCTGCCTTTATGCCCACTCTGTATTTTTTTCCCTCCCCTTTTTCATTCTATATGTGAAGAAGAGTTTATCAGCTACATAGAAGCAGAGCTTGAGAAGAAATGTGTGTGTGACTATCTTTTGGGAATTAATATATCATACTTTTCAGACTGTCTGTCTGTCTGTCTCTCTCTTCTATCTCTCTGTCATCTTCCAGTGTATCTGAAATGCTTCTACATCCACACGTTGCAGTGTGAGAAACAAACAGGATGAACTGGTAACATTGGTCAGGTACCACTAGCAAGCTCAGTGTGAGTCAGCAGTGTGACCTTGCAGCCAGGAGGGCAGAGTCAGTCCTGAGGTGCATCACCAGCTGGTCAAAGGACGGGATTATCCCACTGTATTCAGCATTGTTGTGGCCTCACCCTACGTCCTGTGTGTAGTGCTGGCTCCACAATTTAAGAAGGATGTGAGGGTACCTGAATGTGTCCGGAGGAGGGAAAAAAAACCTGGTGAAAGGGCTGGAAAGAGTGTCCTGTGAGGAGTGGCTGAGGACCCTGGGTTTTTCTAGTTTGGAGAGAAGGAGGCTGAGGGGTGACCTCATTGCTCTCCTCTTTCTGAGGAGGGGAGGTAGAGAGAGAGGTACTGATCTCTTCTCCCTGGGATCCATTAGTATGATCTGTGTAAATGGTTCAAAGCTGTGTAAGGGCAGATTTGGACCAGACGTTTGGAAGTATTTTTTTAACAAAAGAGCAGTCAAATACTAGAATAGACTTACTAGAATTGTGGTCTATGCTCCAAGCCCGTGAGTGTTTAACAGGCATTTGGACAATGCCCTTAATAACGTATTTGAACTTTGTCCTGAAGTGGTTGTGCAGTTGGACTAAATGATCATTGTAGGTCCCTTTCAGGTGAAATGGTTTGTTCAATTCTACTTCTCTTATGGAGAAGAATAAAGCTGTAGGTGTGCTATAGTGGTCCGAAACAGTATTGCAGTTTTAATTATTTCTATTTGAAAAAAGTCTCAGTTTTCTATGCCCCTTCTTTATAAATCACTCATCATTAGCCTCACGTGGCTGTTCTCTTGCCTCAAAATTCCAAACAGCTTAATAGTATAATTGTTATGATAATTACATGCATGCCAACATATACAACACCTGCATCACCTGCATGCAAACACAGCTCTTAAACTGGGTTTATGCCTGGAGCATACATTTACATCATAATAATTATAAACGTGTTAGCACACAGACTGTAGGTCTGTGTATTTCAGGGTATTTTTGATTGTAGAGCTTTGTGTTGATCTGTCACACATGTAATACCAAATGAAAGGCAGAAAAAACAGGCACATCCATTTAAACACACTGTTTATACTAAATAATTGCTCCAGCCTTAGCAGTATCCTTCTATAGCTTAAGTTCATATACTAGTAATACATCTATGTTTTGCTCAGCTTAGGTAGCATACTTCATTGTATTTTTCCATTTGCTAGTGAATGGTATGATTAAAATGTGTTTGAAGAAGTGCTTTTCTTTTCCTGCGCTTAGTCCCAGTCTCCAGTTACTAAAATAATTCTGAAATGTAGAGTAGTATTCATGATCTTATGTACAGCTGCTGTGAACAGCTTCACAAAGACAATCAGATAGATGATAGAAGAAAAACTGATTATTTTTCAGTATAGTACATTTGAAGAAGGAAGAACTGTCTAAATTCAACAAAGGTATGTGCAGGGCCCTGCACCTGGGGAAGAATAATCCCAGGCACCAGTACAGGTTGGGGGCTGACTTGCTGAAAATCAGCTTTGCAGAGAAGCACCTGGGGGTCCTGGTGGACAACAAGCTGTCCATGAACCAGCAGTGTGTCCCTGTGGCCAAGAAGGCCAATTGCATCCTGGGGTGCATTACGAAGACCATTGCCAGCAGGTCACTGGAGGTGATCCTGCCCCTCTGCTTAGCCCTGGTGAGGCCACATCTGGAGTGCTGTGTCCAGTTCTGGGCTCCTCAGGACAAGAGAGACATGGAGTCATTATCTGTAATTATTTGAAGGAAGGGTGCCAAGAGAATGGAGCCAGGCTTTTCTCAGTGGTGCCCAGCAATAGGGCAAGGGTCAATGGGCAAAAACTGATGTACAGACAATTTCTCCTGACTGTGAAGAAGAGCTTCTTCATTGTGCAAGTGACCATGCCTTGGAACAGATTGCTCAGAGAGGTTGTGGAATCTCCCTCACTGGATATTAGAGAACCACCTGGAGGTGATCCTGCCCATTTTGATCTAGGGCTGGGGCAGGGAGGTTGGACCAGATGACCCACTGTCGTCCCTTCCAACCTGTTCAATTCTGCGATTAATCATGTAAAATAACCATGAAGGATGGAGGTGTGATTAAAAAAATTAGCCTTTGACCAAAAAAGTTTGACAGAAGTATAATTATTAGAATGCAGAGTGATTTCAGTAGCTCTGAAATACTTATTCCCAGTTGGATCTTTTTATAGCATAATGAAGTGAAAATAAAGGAGGTGTTTTTTTTAAAATACTTGCCTGGAAGTTAAGAAAAAATATTTGCCATGTGAAGTCTTTTTACTGAGAGGGAGAGGTATATAATTAATAACTTAGAAAGAAATTACTTCAAATCCTGCAATTGTGGGATCTATTTTTTTCTCAATCCCAAGAAAATCCCAAGAGTGGTACGTTCTATACAAGTATGAGAGTGCATTAATGCACAACTACTGGAAATCTTTATTACTCTTAAAATAGTAATGGTATCTGTAGGGCAGATTGATGTTTATTGGCAAAGTTTTTAACGTTATACTTAATGTCTTTACCACTAAAGATAATTGTTTGGTTTATTATATTATTATCTAAGCAGCCTTAGCTCCAATTCAGTTGTTCTAGGGTTTTTCTTTTGCTTTATTGTTAGGCCTTTCTAAGGAAGACTTCCAGACCAGGTACCTTTTGGAAGTAGTTTGCTCCAGTCCATTGATACCTGAGACATATATACATATGTATATTTATCACAGTCTTTTTTGAGAACTGCTTTGTATCTTAAAAAAAGTAGTATCTAGAATAAAAAAATGAAATGTAGTGCAGAAATAACTTCAGTCTAAAAATACTCTTTTTCCTTCTTTTCCCTTCTCTCTCTCATTCTCATCTTGTTGGTGGAAACCTGAGGGATCAGACAGAAGGGATGGGAGTCATAAACTATGAATGGCCCTAGACATCTCCAGTATTTTCTATATGTCTCATTAAAGATTGTTGCCTGTGTGTGGAGTGCAGGATATAGTTAACTACTTTTTGTGTCCTTCAGTCAACAGGAGGGCTTTCTGCACTGTCTGTGATGTGCATTGAAGTTTGAAAGTTTGCAGGTGCCTGAGAATCTTTTGATGTCAAGGAAAATGCTCCTTCTGCTGGAAGTCCTGGAACGGATGGATATTTTATCTTATCCCCAGCTAGCATCTGAGCACCACCCAGCAGCTTACTCACTTCCCCACAATGGGGTGGGAAGAGAATTACAAGGGTAAAAGTAAGAAAATTCGTGGGTTGAGATAAAGACAGTAATAGGTAAAGCAAAAACTCTACATACAAGCAAAGTGAAACAAGGAATTCATTGACTACTTCCCATGTGCAGACAGGTGTTCAGCCATCCCCAGGAAAGCAAGGCTCCATCATGCATAATGCTGACTTAGGAAGATGTTGCAAATGAGTGGTTTAGGTCCCTTAAAAAATCACTCATAAAGGTATTAGCAAAAGCAGGTTTAAGATAAATTTGTGGCTGTGCGACTTAAGAAAGGTCAGTGATGAGGTTCATTCTGTTACTTACTGTAATGATGAAATGCGCAATGGAAAATCGGATTAGAATCAGGTTAGAATAATTTAAGTGGAGACAAAAGATAAAAAAGGGTAAAGATACAAAAGGGAAAGGGAGACCCTCACACTGAGTCACATGGTTCAGAGAGGACCTTCTTGCTTTCTAAATTCCTGATAGAGCCTAGGTGTGGCTGAGTACAGACTCAGTCCTGGACTTGGAGACTTTCCTGCCCTCCTATCTTGCATATTAGATAGTTCTCAATTGACGGAGAAGCTATTCAATGGTTGGGTAATATACAGAAAATGTCACTCTAAAATTAGTTACGGTTTACTTTATTTCAGGGCTGTATCTTGCTATTCTATCCAGAAGTGGTGGTAAACTGGGCACTCAGTATGTGAGGCAGGGAATTTAGTAGGATTGAAAATGCAATGCTGAAAGCTGTCTTACTTCTTTCATAGGGGCTTTTGTGCTTTCACTTCAGAGTTTTATCTTTCTCATGAAATGAGTGTCAACATAAGGTGTTAAGCAAATAGGTGTTAAGCATAAGGTGTTAAGCTAGCTCGACTTATTCCTAGTGTAGGATGTGCTGTTAAACCACACACAACTTCATGGCTTTTGCTAGCTTCTCTTTGAATCTGCCTAGAAAGTTTTCTGGTATTCATGGCTGAGATGTGCCTGAAGTTAGGACATAACAGAGCCATCCTCTTCCTTGCTGTTTTTTTACGGAATCCAAGTACTGGACCGTACTAGCTGGCCAGGTGAGCTGCAGAGCAGCAGAGTCAAAGAGCTTTTATAGAAATCACAGCTGAATATTTAAAGCTGACTTATTGCTGCAAAAAGGATTTGGTACCACAGTCTGCCTTCCTCTGAAAATGAATGCCATTCGTATGTTTTGAGACTTATTTTAATGAAGGTGACATTGAATAGAGGGAAAAATTGGTTGAAGGGTGACCAATATGAGTAAATAATACGAAAGAATCTATAAAATAGCAGTACAAAAAACTTAAACCATTTCTCTATAAGAAGTCTTACTTTTGGCAAACACCTGCTTGGAGTATCTTGCAAGATGCACAAAATATATGTGAATTGTTGGAGACATTATTCTGCACCATCCTGATGTTCTTGTATCAGCATCTGGTGAAAAGGAACTTCTGTCTTTCCTTGTTCATTCTGACTGTATTTTTAACAAAAGTATCTATTCAGAATGATTTGTTAAACAGTGCTGGACTGGTAAATGAATCTCATGTTAAAACTTTAAAGAAAGATAGTTTTAACTGGAATTTTGTTATTGCTATCTTCAAAGGCGTCAGTGTAGCCAGTGTTAAATCAAGCCATCATTATGCTTGATTGCATCTGTTCTTTCTGTGTCAATGTCTGATATCACATGGTGTGGTGGTTTGGTTTTCTTTGTTTTGGTCTAGGCCTTCCCTGCTAACAGGGTCATAGCTAGGGAAGTATTCCATCACATTCCTTTACATAATCAGGTGTATATAAGATAAGGAGGGGAGGTTCTTTTTTTTTTCTTCCTTTCGGGTGCTCAGAAGACAGCAGGTCTCAGTGTGTTGACCTCTCTCTTCTCTATGTGAGCGGAGGCCTGAGAGCTGTTGTCCAGAGCTGCGCAGAGGTGAAGGAAATGTTTTCTTGAGGGAAGGTGGTGAGAGTTTATTGTATTAGTTACTTTATTGAGCTATTCCCTGAGTTTTTGAGTGTGTATATCTCTTCTGGTTTATTTTTACCCATTTTTGTCCTTTTTTCCCTTCCCCTTTCTCCCTTTTTTCTTTTGGGGTCGTTTGGGATTCTTATTCTGTATATTCATAGTGTTTAATTGTATATAACTGTAATATATGTGAATATATATACATTATTTTTTACTGCAATTTTCTTTTGGTACCTTTTTCTTCTCTTTCAGGTAGTGGGAATCTTTGTGGCCAATGGCCAGGCTTGGCAGGGAGCTAACCCAAACCTCCACACATGGGAATGCATGTGTGAAAGGAAAAGTAGTGCTTCACTTGTAGAAGAAAGAAACAAAACACTTGAGATGAATGATTTAAGCCATTTATGTGAGCTGTAAAGAAGGCATATTCACCTGACAAAACAATGGACAGATAATTGTCAGTTTCTGTTCTGGCATGCGGTGATCTTGGATAACTCATTATGCTGGCATTACCAAAAAATTCAGTTGTAGAGTGCATTGGATGAAGACTGAGCACTCTCATCACTTTCTTATGTGCAGAATGAGTATCACACAATATCCTGAGTTGTACAGTCCCTTTCTGCAGTGCTGCTCTTCAGCTTCTCATTCCCCAGTAGGTCCATGCATTTGGGGCTGCTTTATCCCAGGTGCACAATCTGGCACTTGTCTTTGTTAAGCTTCCTATGGTTGGTAATTGCCCAGCTGCCCAATTTGCTGAGGTCTCTCTGCAGGCCCTCTCTGCCTTTGGCAGTATGATTAGGCAATGTAATCTAAACAGATCTGAATTGTTACTGAGAAGAAATCCTTATAAGTAAAATCAGTAGTAACAGTCATGTTGTTACTGATGCACACTGATATCTTGTAGTTGGTCTCTGGAAGACAGGTTTTGTTTGAGAAGCATTTCAGTAACTTTTTTTCATCTGGGAATTATTACAACTTATATGTATGGGAAGGCAGTTCAAAATGACTGGATTGGCACAGCCAATATGCTTCTGACTATTCCTGTTTGTGACGTGTTTGTAATACAGTTCGGATTGCAGCCAAGAGCCTAAACAATCTTATGTCATGGGAAGTTAAGGGTCATTATGACTGTAGGTGAGCACCTGACGTGTAGACAGTATTGAAATTCATTACCTGTGCAGTTATAAATGTGTGTATATATGTATGATTCTTCAGCATTAAGAAAAAATTACATTTCACATAAGAGAACTACTTCTTGTCTTAGGACCTGAGCTTTCTTGCTCCTGCTTTTACACCTTCCCCTATTCCTGCTATCTTTTAACAACTTGACTAGTCTTTTAGTTTCACCTGTGTTCAAGCTCCTATGCAGCATTTGACGGCAGCTTCAGCTATAGTTAGAAACGTGTCTGACCTAAGTTCTATGGCCTCAAAGATACCAATATTACTGCTTGTTAGAGCAATATTCACCCCACAGTACAATGAGACATAATGAATATATGAGACAGGCTCTGGCTATATAATTGTGTTTCACGAGCTCCTATTTTTAGTTCAAAATTCACCTAAAATTGTTTTAGGTAGCTGATCTATCTGTGTTTAGCAAATGTATTTACAAATACCTAAGACTAAAGCTTTCATTTATGGAAGAAAAGAAATGATCATTCTGACAAAGGTATGATAACAGTTCAGTACCATGAACTCCTTACGTTATACAAGCAACAGAATCTCAAATTTTATTTTGTGACTGATGTGCCTAGAGAAATATGCATAATTTTATTTATCTTTTTTATTTCTCTTCTCCTGGACTTGATGTTTGCATGGCAAGAGACACTGTTATAATTGGATTTTTATTCTGTATATTGCTGCCTATTTCTTCCTGCATCTCAGTGAAGACGTTCTGTGGAACTGCCTTCTCAGACCTCAATTTTTAACTGGATCTGGAGGAACCTGTAGGGCCTTAATTGTTGCAGAGACTGTCTTGAATTTGGACCACCTAGTGAAAAGATCCAGGAGAGAGGGAGAAAATGCACTGTGATCATACAAGCTTTTTCCATAGTAAAAAGAAACCTGACCATAATAATTAAGTCTTATTGATAATGTGCAAGACACTTTGCCTGGTGCTTGAAATGAGATTTTAGGTGCCACTTTAAGGATAGTGTAATGCTTCTGTCCCTTGGGATCAGGAGAAAATTGTTTATAATGGGGTAATGTTTTCTGTTTATCTACCTGGTCTAGTGTAGCTGGTTTTTTTAATGAGCTTTGGGAAAACTTTAGGGTTTCTATGCTTCTTATTTCAAAATCACTGCTTTCTAATTTCCATTGTTGATTTTGATCTGTTGGTCTGTATTTGCTTTTGTTACTNTCTTTTCCTTGTCCAGTGTAGGTTTGAGTGTGTTTTCTTTCCTCAGCTGGTTTTTGCTGTGTTTTTTTTTTTCTTACTACCTTTTCTGTAGTTTACCTAACTCTTGCCACTTCTCTAGCTCAGTTGATTAGAGCCTGGTGATAATAAGGCCAGTGTTGTGTGTTCGATCCATCTATGGGCCACTTACTTAAGAGTTGAACTCAATGATTCATCTGGAATCCTTCCACCTCAGAATATTCCGTGATTCTTCACTCAGGAGCCTTGCTAGGATGGCTGCCTGTTGACTTGGCTAAACCACACTTGTCATTGCAGCCCTGGTTATTCCTCATGACACTAAAGAACTTGTGCCAGGGAGTGCTGGTTCAGAGTGTACAGAGGTGCCAATTCTGCCAGTAGTGGCTTCCACAAGAAACATGAGGAAAATGCAATACCTGCAGTCTATACATACACGATAGCATGGAGCTTTGCTCAGTCACTCCTGTTTTCTTCGAGAAGGTTTCGTACAAAAGATTGTAGAATTTTACTTGTGGTAAAAGCCCATCTTTCAGTTTGGGAAGATGCCCAAAGTAGTTTCCTGGTGATTGTTTTGTAACACATTACCCACGTTTCAACAAAACTGGCAACTGTAACAGCCTCTTTTAAGAACTGTAATGTGAGTCTTTGATAAAATACTATTCATCATGGCAAACAGCCTGTAAATCTGAAAGAAGAGTGAAATGAGGGAGGGAAGGGAATGAAAAATATTTGTGCTAACGCTGTTTTCTGCACCAGTTAAGTATTCGGGAAGAATCTGACATGGTATTTGTGCCTTGTCACATAATGCAGCCTGTAATAGTTAATATATTATTATCACTGTTCTTAAAGTGTCTGTGTTTTCATCTGGATAAATATCTGTTGTATAATTGTGCCCTGTTTGTATAAGTGGATTTCAGTCTTCTGAACATAACCATTCAAAAAATACTGGGAATGCTTTCTCCTCAAGTTGTCTTTTGAAGGCAGAGGAGGAGCAGCAGGGCTCCTCTATTATTGACTGAAAAATTATCAGTATGTATAACTGTAACCGCCTCTGTGCTTAACTAGGAGTATTGTATTTATGTTCTTTGAATGCTGACAAGCCTTCTTAAGGGAAGACATGTAAATATAAGGTGAAATACTACTTCTGTGAGATTCTAAAGCAAAATGCTCTGTTTCCAGCTGAAGACCTTTGTTTGAAATCACCTCTCAGATTTGACCAATCATCGTAACACTTTCCTTCAACATCTTTTAAATCCCACTTTACAAACTATAGTTCCTCTATTTTCTTGCTAAATTTCCAAACTAAGTTCTGTAGCTGCAAGAGAACAGTGTTGCACAGGTCTCTAAAAGAGATTATTCTTGCTCTGTTTCTGCCGTTCTTTTCCCTTTCCATTGATTGCATGAAGTGAACTGAGCAGTGATAGCCAACTGCAGTAGGTGAGCAAAGACTTGTAATCTTCCTTACCTTCAGAGGGTTTTGTGCTAGCAAAGTAGGAGAAGAATGGCAAGGTAGTAGGAGAAAATTCTGCTGTATTCATTTACATGGGGATTAACCAGGCTTGCATATCCTCAGAAAGCTGATGTGCTGATTATACTATTGGGAATGTAGCAATGCTTGTATTCCTGGATATGTCTGATAGCCCTTGTCACGTTTTTGGGATGGTAGAGGGTTGAAAGTACCCATCTGTGGTGCTTTGCTAAAAAGAATGATTTTGGTCATCAGACCCTGCACAACTAATTGCAAGACTTGTTTTCTGTAAACTACCAGGCAATTCAGAAAGAAGCATACATCTGAGTAAATGGTGATTCATTTGGGAGTTTGGATTTTTTTTCAGTCAGCTATTTTGACAGAGCTAGAGCAAATGTTTCTTAAGAAGTCAACCTTTTGTGTATAAAGTATATAATTCAACCAATCTACAGCAGAGAACCATCACTGAGGTAGTAGTACCTTAGACATGACTTGTGTTGCATGGCAGTGCAGCATTTGGAAGCATCAGAGTTGATGGTGCAGATATTTGGTTTCTCAAGCTCAGCCTACCTTTGTACTTATGTGTCACATGCACTTGAATTCTGTAATGAGACTGTCATGCAGTCAGCCAGGAGAAGGCAGAGCTGACTTCTCTTCCAAGTTCCATAACAACCTGCTTTTTGTCACTGGAGTTGACAGACTAGTGTCACTTTCTTCGAAGAGCTTGTTTTCGTACTATGGGGATTTGAAGTAAGTAAAGGCCCTTGCATTAAACTGAAAACTTGAAGTGTTGCCTAAAATCAAGGAAAAAAACCCACTTTTGAGACAATATTAGTATAAGGAAAGTAGTTCTTTAATGAAGGCTTTCTGGTGCACAAAGTGTATACATGCCCAGCAATGGGCTCTTACAAATTTATAACGCTACTTAATTACCATATCTAATGAATATATTCAACTTGAGAACCTTTTGCCCTTGGTACCACCCTGGTACCATCCTCAGAACTGCCCCATTGGAGTACCACCAAGGGTTCTGGGCCCTCTATCTTATTTTGCCTTGTTATTACGGTCGAGGTGCATGTGTCCCAAACACAATGTCCTTGCTGCTATCTTGCCTGTTGAAAAGATAGTTAAACAGAAATTCAGGAATGTGGCACAAATCATGAGAAACTGTTAGGAACTGTTAGCTGCTACCTCAAGTGTGAGAAACCATATAGTTATATAAAAATCTACAAATATATAAAAATCCCAAGGCTTCAGAAGGAAAAGATTTTATATTGGAGCTAGTAATAGTTACTTTAATGTTACTGAAGTCTGAAATCTGTAAGGAAAACCTGGATATTGTTTTGCATAATACAATAGTGAAAATTCCTGAGGTTCTCCACTATACAGTGGAATATTGTGTTGTGTCTCCTCCTTCCTCCAGTAATGAAGATTTCAAATTTATTAATCCTAATTTAGTGTACTTGTTTTAAATTACATTTATCAGAATTTTGATTTTATTAGTATTAGGTTGTGAATACATGAGTGGCAGTTCTTCTTCTCTCTACATGTTTTACTTCCTCAGGATAGAATCCTATGTGTTTTCTATTCCCAGAACAAGCCGTGGCTGCAGAGCCTATGTAACCATTGTGAATACCCACTTGTTCCACCTGATGTTGAAGTCCCTGGTAGTTCTGCTTTAGCAATCTGAAATGAAGAACAAAAAGAAGAAGTAAAGATTTGCTATCCCTAAACTGCAGATTTTATGCAGGCAGGAATGCTTTGCTTGCAAAATTCAGGCTGAGTTGTGCACAGCTATGTCCTACTGTGTCTATGCAATTCTCTAATTGTGCCACATGGAACTATTGTCTCAGATCTACTCATGTGGTTTGCTTATGCATTTAAAACATTAAATACATGTATTAAATACATGTTTTTCTCTCTTTCAGTGTGCAAGGATCCACCTTACAAAGTTGAAGAATCTGGATATGCTGGTTTCATTTTACCGATTGAGGTTTACTTCAAAAACAAGGTATGGAATCTCATATTTTTCATTTTTAAAAAAAGTAAATGTAAGAATCATGTCTGAGGCTTTTTAAAGTATTAAACTTTAATGTGTGAAATTAAAATCCAGGCTTGAAGCTATCTTTGTCAGTGCTGTTCCTCAACTCAATATTACTGTAACTTTTAGAAATGCGTAATTGTATTTCACAGAACCTTTGAGGTTGGAAGATGCCACAGTGGATCATCTGGTCCAACCTCGCTTCTCAGACAGGGTTGTCCTGGAGCACCTTGTGCAGAATTACATCCAGAGGGTTCTTGAATATCCAGTGAGGGAGATCCCACAAACTCTCTGGGCAATCTGTTCTAGTGCCCAGTCACCCGCACAGTAAAGAAGTTCTTCTTCATATTCAGATGGAACTTCCTGTGCACCAGTTTTATTCCATTGCTCTTGTCCTATTGCTCAGCACCACTGAGAAGTGCCTGGCTCCATCCTCTTGGCACCCTCCCTTCAGATACTTACATATGTAGATGAGATCCCCTCTCAGTCATCTTTTCTCAAGTCTGAGCAGGTCCACCTCTCTCAGCCTTTCCTCGTAAGAGAGATGCTCCAGTCGTTCAATCATCTTTGTCACTCCCCAGTGGACATACTCCAGGAGCTCCATGTCTGTGTTGTACTGATGAGCCCAGAACTGGACACAGCACTCCAGATGTGGCCTCATCAGGGCTGAGTAGAGGGACAGGATCACCTCCCGTGACCTGCTGGCAGTGATTTTCTGTAAGGCACCCCAGGATGCCATTGGCCTTCTTGGCCACAGGGACACACTGCTGGTTCATGGACAGCTTGTTGTCCACCAGGACCCCCAGGTGCTTCTCTGCAAAGCTGATTTTCAGCAAGTCAGCCCCAAACCTGTACTGGTGCCTGGGATTATTCTTCCCCAGGTGCAGGGCCCTGCACTTGCGTTTGTTGAACATCAGACAGTTCTTCTCTGTGTGAAGGTCCTTCTGAAGGGCTGCACAGCCCTCTGGGGTATCAGC
>WBMV01000645.1:324228-509146 GCA_013396655.1 Campylorhamphus procurvoides
CAGGATGCCATTGGCCTTCTTGGCCACAGGGACACACTGCTGGTTCATGGACAGCTTGTTGTCCACCAGGACCCCCAGGTGCTTCTCTGCAAAGCTGATTTTCAGCAAGTCAGCCCCAAACCTGTACTGGTGCCTGGGATTATTCTTCCCCAGGTGCAGGGCCCTGCACTTGCGTTTGTTGAACATCAGACAGTTCTTCTCTGTGTGAAGGTCCTTCTGAAGGGCTGCACAGCCCTCTGGGGTATCAGCGACTCCTCCCCGCTTTGTGTTGTCAGCCAACTCCGTGATTACGCATCTGTCCCTTCATCCAAGTCACTGATGGTGAAGTTAAACAATATTGGGCCCAATATTGGCCCCTGGGGGACAGTATTTAGTACATAACTTTGTGAAGTTAGGATTACTTGATTAAAAAAAGAAAAGTTGAATGTAGTTATTCAGAAGAATTACTAGCCCTACTCAGAAGTGGACAGACTTTAAATAGTGCTTAAGGAAGTGTAAGAATCATTTAAACTTGAGGAAAGGAAACCAATCTTGATTATCTTGATTATATAATGCACTTATTTTTCTATTTTAGCGTTGCAAATCTTTGTAATTTGTTCAGATTTTGATCTTTCAAAATAGTCTTTTTTTTTTTAGTCTTGCATTCTCTCTCTTATAAAAGAGGTTCTTTTAGATTGCCTGTGAGTACTCATTCTACTCAACCCAACATTACTGGGACTCGGGTTAAAACCAAACCCAGTGCCATTCTACAAAGCTTATCTTATTGTAGTATCTTACATTCTTAGTTAATGCTGCACCTACTCTGAGTCTCTCAAATATAAATAAAGAGGTTTCTTTAATGTATATAACAAGGTCTGTATTATTAATAACTAGTTCAGATAAAAAGAATTGAATTTTGGTGAAATTCAAGAGTAAAATATTGCAAGGTTTAATGTACATTAAATTACATAGGTTCCCTTTAGATGTCATGTGCCTTGGTGGAGCTGTTATGATAATTAACATGTACTTCTGAGATACCTATGTATTTATTTTTTATTTCTAAGATGTAGCTTATCTTAATTATTTTAATCAAATCAACATTATATCTTTAATGTGTTGAATGCTTGGTGAAAGACTAAACCAGAAAGAAAATAGAAGTGCATACTAAAATACCTTTTCTGGAAAGCTGATCACTTAAAATTTTTATTAGACTTAGCTATGTATGCCTTCAAGTACATGTTCATTATTCCTTTATCTTTCACAGAAGGCTCTGTTAAGGTGTGATGTGTGGATAATTCTATTTGGGTGCTTTGTAAGTTGTAGGTTTAGAGCAGGTAATTCTGACATGTTCCCTGTATCAATCTGTGAAGAGCAGGTCTCGGTCTACCCTGTTTGCTGTTGAAAATAGAAACAGAACTCCCTCAGTGAGCCGATTGGCTTTTTTGGTATGCTTTTTAGCCCTGTCTCTGTTAGGGAAGTCATTTTAATTCATTCAGGAAACCTAATGAAAAGCAGCTTTTTCTCCTTGACTCGTGTGTTAAATGTTCATCCCAAAACTGTGCAAAGTAAGTCAGAAGACAGTGAGTCAAACACTGAAGCATCTCTCCAGAGAGCTTCCTGCCCGACATTTCTTCTTTTGTTTTCCACTCAGACTTTTGCCTGCCTTTGCTGACTGTGGAGACCTGCAACTCTCAGGAGTTCTCCAGCAGGAGTTCTGACTTAAACTGAGATCAAGAGGGCAACTGACCTCACTCTCAAGCAGCATGTGGAATTAGGAAGTTTGCAAACATCTTTCACCCCTATTTTGGTGTCATGGAATACAACAAGCAGCAGTTGGATTGTGAGTCAGCTAGCTTTTCACACAGCTGAGGCAGCATGCCCTTCCCTGGGGTGGGTGAATACAAAGGCAGAATGGCACAAAAGCTGAGCTAGCAAATTACCTTTTTCTCCAGCTCAGCTGCTCTTCCTCCCCTAAACCACTTCACAGGTATTCCAGTAGAGAAAAAGAGGAGATAGACAGAAGAAGGAAGAGGAGACACACCATCATAAGTTTTTCAAGATAGACAACTTTTCAATTTCTGATCCAGAAAATACCTTAATGAATAGAGAAAACAGGTGTACAGGAAGCCACCCCGGACCACGGAGAAACAAAGGGTGCCCACTCCCAGGACTAAAGAGAGAATGGTAGAAAATTCAATAGATATTTGACCATGATGGAAAACAATTCAAGGTTTAAAGAGTTAGTGAAATTATAACCAATGCCCACTTCCAAATTCAGCAGCAGGAGGTTATAGTTGTTAGTTGTTGAGACAAAGCCCTTAAAAAACAATTTTAGGTCAAAAGACTCCTACTCTGTAACATAGTCCATATAGGATAAGGCTCATAAAATGCAGCATATTCTGTCTTCACTATCGCACTTCTTTTAAAATAAAGACAGTGCAGTGACACTGAGTCTTCTGTGTAGTAAAAGTCTGCTTTTTAATTACTCGTTATATTCATCTGACTTGCTACAAAGTTCTTTGAAGACTTTGGCCTATGAATTCTTACAACTTTGTTTTTATGGCAAAGCTGCTGGTACCAACTTCTTGTCTATAGCAACATCACAGTTTTCTAAGCAGACCAGAAATTTCTGCATGAAATTTGTTGATATTTCTAACAGTAAAAAGTACCATCATCCATGGTTGCCTTAGAAAATGATCTGTCAAGAAAATAGTTCAATCTAAGAGAGCTGCTTTCTTCTGTCTTCAGAAACAAACAACTTCAAGCTTTTAATTCAGGCTCCCTTCTGTTTTTAACACTTCAAGTCTAGAGATGGGACAATTAGTATGTCCCTTGGCTGTGTTTGAAGGGTCTGATTTAACTTTTAGAATAACTTGTGATTTCTATGCTATCAAAAATAAACATGGTTAATGTTTAATTTTTTTAAGCATCTGTCATTGAACAGAGCATGTATTTTGATTAGATGGAGTGTTAGATGCATACTGAGGTTTTGATGCATGTCTTTCTCCTCTTCCCTCATGGTTCCATTTTTATGAAAGCATTTCCTTAGTTTAACTTTTTATTTGTGTTCTACCTTCAGACTGACATTGGTTTGGGGAGTTCCGTTGCACATCAGGACCCTCAGAGGAAGGGCTATTTATAGTGCCTTAAAAAAGCACTTAAGTTACATACAGCATCTAGAAGGGGCTGTGTAAATATGTAACACAAAATGTACCTAATTTGTAATACCAGAGAAAAGATACTGAAGCCTGTTTGATGCCACCAGTGTCCTTTTTCAGCTGAGGCTTTTTCAGGGCAGCGGAGCACTAGTGATTTCTTCAGAGATATAGTGGCCTTTCCTGTTCTTTCTCTCTTTGTATTGGTACAGGGAACATACAGTTTCATTTTTTCACTTCAGTGGTTTTTGATTGCTTGTAAGCTGTGGTGGAACACTTGAAATCTATCTGGCCACGCTTGTTCAAGGCAATGAAGTTTCTTTAATAAATGAGCCAACCCCCTATATAGGAGATCAAACATAGTTGGCTGCAGCCATTTCATACTTCATACAGTCTGTGAAGAAAACAATAGTTTGGAGTCAGTGGAGGAATTTGCATTCAAAAATTACTGCAGTGTCTTCAGTACTCTCTAGGGCTCAGAAGTGTGATTGTGTTGGTGACTGAGGTACCTTGTGTCAGCTGAACCATGACCCTTGCCAATGCATGTATGTGTAGCTGGTGCCAAACATGACTTGAGTGTCAATTAACCCTTGTCAGAACTTCATGAAGTTCGTGTGTTTTACCTTGAGTTATCATAAACTGATAGGAGCTTCCCTGATTTACTCTAACTCAGCTGATGATTGGTGCGTTCCAACATGTGCATCCAAGAACACAAAGAATGGTTAAAAATGACATAATTTTAATTGACAGTATTTATGTAGCCCTTGTCTTCAACTTAGTTAGTTTTGGTGTTAGATGTTTCTATCTGGTTATTTTCAACCCTCAGGAAGAACCTAAGAAAGTTCGATTTGACTATGACTTATTCCTGCACCTTGAAGGCCACCCACCTGTAAATCACCTCCGCTGTGAAAAGCTCACATTCAACAACCCGACCGAGGAATTCAGAAGAAAGCTGCTAAAGGCAGGAGGGGTGAGTCCTGCACCCATGTCAAAAGCCATCACAGTAAAGATATTGCTGCTTATTGCTGGTGCATGATTAGTATGATAAGAAAGATTGACCTGACAGTAAAACGAAGTGTTTTTGTGATTAACTTCATGTAGGAGCTCAGTACTTGTCTTTAAGTAGAATGGGTGAACAAATGAGTATGCGCGTACCTTAAACGCATGATTAGATACTTGTCTTCTCAAATAACTGGTTCACTTCTGCAAAAGCGGATTTTGGACCATAATCATGAAGCATTGCTTGCCTAGCTTTCCAGAGATGACATACAGGATGGCTACTGTGATGGGAGGAAGCAGTAAGAAAATAAGAATGTCATTCATTGAAAGAGAAATTGTTCTGTATTAAGCAGAATAAATTCAGTAGTTATAAGGTAAAAAAAGTTAAAAACTGTGAGTATAAACAAACCTACTTATATTTATATAGTACTTGTTATGCAAGCTGAACCAGAAAAGTGTACCGAGTTCTTTACCTGTTGTAGAATTAACTGATATGGAAAAGTTCATAGGAAGTTTGTCCATTTGGAGGGAAGAGAGGACTAAAAGGGCCAAGCACTTAGGTTTACTCTTTGTCTCTTAGAGGAAATGCTCTACTGTGTTTCACACAATGGCAGAACAATTCGTGCTGTCAGGGACCACCAGAGGCTCAACCATGGGGTGAGACTGGGCTGCTCAGTACTTCACCCCTCCTTGCCAGTGTGTGTGAAACCTCCCCTGGCCAAAGGTGGCCCAATCTCCCTGAGCCCAGCACCACCCCTGGACTGTCTTCATGGTCCTGTAGCCTCTTGCCCTCCTCCCACACACCACTGGGAAGAGCCTGACTGTGTCTCCTCCACTGTCTCCCATCAGTGCAATGTTGATGGGAGGGAATGGAGGAGCTGTTGAGTGCCCCTGAAGCTATCGCTTCTCCAGCATAAACCAGCCCTGGTCCTATAGCTGCTCCTCACTGCATGAGGTCTCCAGCCCCACCATCTCAGTAGCCTCTCACCATTTTGTTTTTATGTTTATGTGTTGGTGATCCAAACTAGATAGGATCTGACAAGCATAAAATAGACGGTACCCTTCCCTGACTCCCAGGGTTGTGACCTGCTCACAAGACTTGGGGCACTGATCACTGATGTTGCTGCTTGGGCACATGGGTGGCCCTGGCTCAGCTCACAGCCCTCCTGTGCCCAGGGCTGTATCCCAGAGGCGTTTTCCAACTGTAGCCACATGGCTGCAAGGCTCTGCCTTGCTGGGACATGACTTCTCATTTGTCCTCATTGTGTATTTCATGAGGCTGCTGTTAACCCATTCGTTCAGATTGTCTGGATCCCTCCTGCAAGTCCTGTTTGCTCTGGAAAATCAGATGCTTCCCTTCCCCAGCTGATTATCTGTAGACATCATGAGTGTGTCCTGTCTCCTCCTCCAGGTCACTGATAGAGATGTTAAGTAAGCCTTCATGCTGTGAAATTATAGGTGTAAATGCTAGTCCTTATCTTTATTTTTAAACAGTCATACCAAAAGTGGGTGGCCCTTTTTGGCACATTTAGACAACAGAAGTTTCCAGCTGGACATAAGAGTGAGGTAGTGTGAGAACATTGAGTCTGTTAAGGAGAATCTTCGAAAACAAAGCAAAAATAAATAGCATGTATAGTCTGAAAGATCTTGTTACTCTCCTGAAGAAAATGGTCACAATTATAGTTATATTGAAAAAGAACCATGAGCGGTGTTTTGTGTTTACATTTATTAGGTGCAAAAAGGTATCAATGTCTGGAAAATGCATTGACTTTTTAATGTGTTTGCAAATCAAATATCAGAATTGTATTCTGGAAAACTTCCTGAGCCACTGCTTTAGTATTAATTGTATCAAGTCAGTTGTCAATGGACAAGTTTTACCCACAAGTGTAATAAATATGAATGATGCCCAACCCATCAAGGACTTTGGGTCTGGGGGGCAATGGAAAAAAAGGTTAAAATAGGAAACATCTTTTTTATTCCTAATTTTCTGTACCTTTTAATGTTAGTTTCTGGAGTTGACAAAAGCAAAAATGTTACCTAAGTGTAAGCAACAAAATGTGGCATGTTTTAATCAAATCCTTTCCTTAAATATAGCAGTGTGGTAATTTTTAAAATGCAGTGCTTTATTGCCTTTTGTCTTCTGGATGTCACTGCTGCTCAAACTGCTAGGCTTTTTTTTTTTTTTTAATTTTTCTCCATTTCCCTGATTTCTTTCTAAGAAATGAGTAACCTTTCATGAAGTTAGCAGTGTTTTCTGTGTCCCTCTCTAGACTTTCTGACCTAGGAGTTTATCTGATGAGCTTAGCAGTCTCTGTGAAGGGCTTACATCTCTGGATGTTGAAAAGCCCATTACACTTTCTGAAATGCTGTAAACAGGCTTTTTTTTGTAGAAGCCTTGGAAACTGACTCTCATTTCCAAGGGTGTGTAGAACAGCAATAGAATGAATTCACAAAACATTAATTCACTTGTAACTTCCATGCTTTTGGTTGAAAAAAGCCATTACAGGATAATAAAGTATGAGATGGGTGTTGCACTTTCTTGTAAGTCAAAGCAACACTTCTAGTTTATATGTGTCTTCAAGTAACAGTAATAAGTCAGTGCATTTTTAGTGCCAGCAAGTCTGACAAAACGAAGCTCATGCGCATCAAAATGAACAAGATACCATATTAATGTAAGATGCTCATTGGTAGCTTTAAGTCCTTTAACGTGGTGGACTTTGGCTTACATGCTTTTAGGTAATAGTCTAAATTGCTTGATTTCTGTGCACCTCGAAACCCAGATCTCTAGTTTTTCTCCAAGAGAAAGTTGTGGGACAAATCGTTCCAGTGACTTGAACTAGTAAACATGATTATATCTTATTTGCATAAACATATGCATATTACAAAGAGTAGGTCTCAGTGGAGGGAAGGGTGGAGGGTCACCTGGTACCTGCATGCTGCTATATTTGGTATAGTCTTGACTGTGTGTTTGCCTCTTGCAGATTCCTTGAATTATTGCTTGGATGCTCTCAACGCCCCTTTTCCCTCTCAGATACATCTTGTGGCATTCCAAATATGAAGTATCAAGGTTACTTGCTACAGCCACTGTTCTTCTGTCTTTCAGACTTAGGAAATTTTTGTTACCCTTCCCCATCCTTCATGTGCCCTAAGGTCTGACTGGCTGTCCTGCAGTTCACTGGGATATAAGAGTAACATTGGAATATCCTAAGTAATTAAGAAGTGAGAACACAACTATAGTACAGCTTTGCAGTGCCGCTGTGGCCATGTTGGTTGAGGCAGATGGGACTTTTAGGGCGGTGCCACTAGTGTAGATTAATTCTGTGGAATATTTGTATCTTAGCATTTTATTTGATATCACCAACATTTAAGAATAAATGTGCAATCAGTCTTCATTAGGAGGTCACCAACTTGCTGATTTCTCTTCCAATCTAACAGTTACATTTTCAGCCCTTAGAATAAGGGTTTGAGTTGGCTTCAGAGATTGTTTTGCTGTGAAGAAGGTAAATAGGAACCTTGAGTTCAGTCTTGCAAAGGCTATATCCAGTTTGCAAAGTTCTTTGTCACAGTTTTCCACCTTCAGAAATAGATTTTCTACGTGAATCTTTCTCCTGCTGTTGTAAAGATTTAGTTATGCTCAAGTCCATCTCTGCCATTCACCTTTTTCAGTTGATCTTGTTCTCATAATTGTAAAAAGAAATGTGTGCAGAAGAAAGAAAACATTTTCAAAAGGACACTGGGCAAATGCAACCAAACCATTGGGTGCAATTTTTTATGTTCCATTTCTTTGCATGTACACTTAAATGACATTTCTTTTAGAAATGTTTGCTGTGGAAATGATGCCACTGTGAATTTTGTGCACCATTTACTCAGTGCAGTACCTAATCATCTGAAGCTAACGTGTATGTCTATACTTATGTGAATTAGCAACCTGTTGCTTGAAATCCTTGAGGATACCCCGTATACAAAGATGACTTTTAGTTAATCCGTGTGTTACCAAGCAAGTCATCAAGCTGCTGGTAGCGACAGAACTATACACACATAGTGTACATAGTCTACTACACAGCTTATCACCTAGGCTCAGCACAAAATTATGCTTGAGTAGGCACAGTAGTATTGAAGTTTTCATCAAGTTAACACCAGTAAGCATTGATCTTTACACGGCCATTCCTTCCTAGATTTTCCAGTTATCTTTTGTAATTAGTTTCAGCCTCTAAACATGGAAGAGCCTAAATAGAAGAAGTAAGCACGGTGATTCCTGTGTATGGATATGGGAAGAGAGATGACACTGGGAATTTATAGTAATTAAAAAGTAAATTTCAAATTTGAAGTAGATTTTGGGTGTTGATTAACACTGAAAACATTTATAGGGTCTGATTATTGATATATTTTATGTTGTTGGTAGCACTGGTTCTGCTGCTTTTTTTGCTTGCATGTTTTCCGATTTCAAGAAAAAAATTGAAAATTACACCATATCTGCTTAATGAGCTAGTAGAAATAAATTAATTTTGAAGATGCTGAAGGACAGCTCCCTAACATAAAACTGAATTTTGCTCTGGAAAAAAGGTTTTCTCAGGCATCACTTGTTTGAATATAGTGTTATGAATAACAAAATTTTGATTCTTGCAAGAAGTGGTGGAAATATTTTCAGTCTACATTAAGACAACAATTTAATACAGCCCTGTTTCCCATAGTTGCAAATAAATACATAAAATATTTGTACTGTTTAATAGACCCTTATTTCTGGAAGAAAACTCAAAATTAGTTGTTTAATTCAGAAGTACACAGAAAACATCCAATAGCTGAATTTTCTTTCCTAAAAAGGGAAGGCCTTATAAATGCCCCTTAGAGAGCAGTTACAATTGTAGACAAAGTAGTAAAACTCAGCATTTTATTACAAATTCATATGGCTATTAATGATACAGCTTGATGTTTCATGTTTAGAGGATGTAAGGAATAGGTCACTTTTAGAGTAGCAATGGTTCTTTTCAGCAACAGGTGAGTCCTTTGTGACTGCTTTCTTTAAAATTTGTTTGGAAATACAAGCAGCACTGCTTTTGTAGAAGGAGAACTCTTTTCTTCACGACTGTTAATCTATTAATGAATCAGATTTAGGGTCATTCTGAGAGTGGCTCAGTTTTTAGAGACAATGACCAAGGTAGAAATTCCAGTTTGCCCAAAACCACTGCATTCTGGTGTTTGAGTGGGGTTTTTTCAAATATTTTTGATTTTATTGTTACAACAGTTTTCAGTTAGTTGAGAGGTCTGTGTAATGCCAGTTCTGAAACCTGTGTTCATAATCCATGTAATGAAAATGAAGTCTTGGGCATTTCCTTCTTTTCTCTATCCTCTCTCTTTCATTTCAATTCCTTGGTGTCAGTTAGAATAGTTGGCTTCTAGCCAGAAACAGCAGTACGTGTAAGGTATAATGCTCTTCTAGGGAAGGGATTAGGTTTAATATTGTGCTTTTCATAATTAAATAATTGAATTTTTTTAAACTACATATTACTTTACTTTCAAGCAAATAGCTTAAAAATATTCTCTTTTGGTTTAAGTAGGAATAGTACTTGTTAGGGATGACTGTATTTTTGTTGTTACCCTTAGTGCTTTCATCAGTGAACAGACCTGTTTTTCGCTGTAAAATGACACAGGGTGTGGCAGCCCAGAGCCACATAAAGAGGTCCATTTATCTGCTGCTGAGGAGTATAATTCATCTGCAGTGCTGCAGAAAGGTTAGATTCTGGGGGAAAAATGAAACAGTACAACATATCTCATAGCTTTAACTGAAAGTGCTGTTGGAATTTTTCTGCAGTAGCAAAGTGCATATGTGTATATTCTCATGGCAAAAATCAGTATCAAATTAGCTACTGACCTTGACATCCTCATGTATTGGTGTCTGTAATGAACATCTACAAAGCAGCAGTATCACAGTAAATAGGTATCACATTAAAGCAAGCCAGGGTATTCATTGCAGCTAGGAACAAGCTAAATAAATCATTTAAACAACCTAAAAAAATTGTCTAACCCATGATATTACTGGTTTATCCCAAAGTTTACAGGCAACATGCCAGCTAGTGCCCATGGAAAGGTCTGCAAAACTAGTCCCTTGTTTGCAGTGTTGCAGACCAGGCACCTTCTTGCCCACCTTGTCTTCTAACACAGGACTCCTCTTCTGTGAAGTTCAGCACCTCACACACTGTTAAATGACACTAAATGGCAAAACATTTTAGAGAAAAATTCAAGGTAGACACATTTGACCTCACAATCACATGAAATCCTGTGTGGATTCCCAAACCAAATCCAGGGAAGAATCAATTTCATAAGCTTCAGCAATCAGAGAGGAGACATGGATATTCCAAAACATTGCTTCAAAAATGCTGCAAAACTACTGGGACAAAACATGTACAGATATGAACATTGCAAATTATTTAGACAATCAATGTAGCATAAACGTTAGGAGTTTTCAGTTCTATTGCTGTATTATCTTTCTCATGAACAATCTGTAAAAGGAGAAAACTTGGTCCTACTTGGACCTGTTTAAAAGAGGCTAAACAATCTAATAATCAAGCTAACAGTAAGAAACCTCAAAGTTACAGTGTAAGTCAGAAGAAGAAATAAAAAAAACATAATTTTCTCTTGTCCAAGTTTAGTGTTGTGTGTTAAGCAGCTGTCCATGCTAATAATCTATCTTTATTTCCACAGAGGAAGGGAGCTGGAGTGTGGCTTCTTCCATCCCTGATGTGTGTTATTAAAATAACTCACCTCCCAAAAAGGCAGTCTTTGGTGTCACTGGATCAGATGGATTTTGTAGCAGGACAGGGAAAAACATGAGTGGGCACCATCTGTGTTTTCTTCTGTTTTTCTCCAGTCAGTTAGCCCATTGCAATGCTGCTATTGGTCTGGCTCCTCTTTATTGTGACTGGCACCCTCTACAGTGTCAATATCATCTCTCCATTTTCATTAGAATGTGGGGTGGCTTTATTGGGAGTTCACCTCACCTGCTGAATGAGCTTCTGTATGCCTTATGGAATAGCTCATCTAACCTTTTTATTTTTTTTCTAAACCAGTAGTTATGTTTGTATAGTGGAACTTCTGGACAGCAGAGAAAGATCTCAGAAAGATAATTTTTTTGTATATTATCAGTGAACTTGCTGGGAGTTCACTCGATCCCACTGAATCTTTGATGGGAGCATTAAACAGTTTTGGACTAAGTGTTGATCCTGAAGGGACTCTGGTAGTCACTGGCTTCCAGCTGGACCTCCTACCCCATAAGAGTCCAGCAGTCCAGATAGTTCTCCACGCATTTCATGATCCATTTATTCAGTCCATATCTCATAGATCTGTCTCTAAGTTGGGCAAGATTTTTCTTAGTAAACCTATGTTGACCCCTCAGTCGCATTCTTGTCCCTCCAGTGCTGAAAATGGCTTCTAGGAGGATTTTCTCCAACCTTTCCCAGGAGCTGTAGGGAGATTGATGGGACTCTTGTTCCATGAATCTTACTTCTTGAAGATAGATATTTACCTTTCTGGAAAACCTTCCCTGATCATCACAACCTTTTGAAGATGATAGAGAGCTGTCTTTCGCTGGTGCTGCCTTCAATACCCCTGTTTGCACCCGGTGTTCATGTGAGTGAAGTGCCCCCTGGTTCAATACTTCCATCTTGTAAGCTCTGACTCACTGTCACAGACACTGTGAGGATGCTCAATTACCTTGGAGGCCTGAGGAAACAAGATCTTGCTAGTGATAACAGAGGCTAAAAGAAGGTTGACTACCTAAGCCAAACTCTTCATCGTGAGGTCTCTTGCCACTTTTGAACAGTGGGCTCACATTTTCCCTAGTCTTCATTTTACAGCATCTCTGTTTTTAGAAGCATTTTTATTGTCAGTTCTTTCATAGCTGCTTTCCAGTGCGAAGAATTTCAATTTGTGACGATTATGAAGTTTCCACTAACAGTTAAATTTAAGGTAAATTTTTTAAAATGCAATTTTAAACAAAACAAAAAAACCCAATAAGTAGCAGTCTAGAAGATCTTAAGTTGGAAGGGGGATCTTTAAGGATCATCAAGTGCACCTCCATATTCCTTGTAGGACTACCTAAACCTAAACCATGTTACTAAGAGCATCATGCAGACTCAACTTGAGCTCTGTCAGGCTTGGTGCCATTACCACTTCCATGGGGAGCCTGTTCTAGTGCCTGACCACCTCTCAGGAAATAACCTTTTCCTAATGTCCAGTCTGAACTTCTGATACAGCATCATTCCATTTCCTTCTTATCACTGCTCACCAGAGAGAGGAGACCAGCAGCTCCCTCTCTTCTGCCCTCATTGAGGAAGTTGTAGGCTGCAGTGGAGTCAATGCTTAGCCTTCTCTTCTCCAAGCCAAACAAGCCAAATTCTTTCCTCCAAGGTTTTTTACCACCTTCGTCCTTCCTCTGGGCTTAGTCTAATAGTCTGAAGACCTTCTTGTACTGAGGTGCTCACAGCTGCACACAGGATTTAAGGCAAGGTCGCACCTGTGCAGAGTAGAGTGGGATAGTGGAGATGTTTCTCAGTACAACCTATTGTGCAATTGCTGTATTATTCGTACCCTGGAATTAAACTGTAAAATTAACTCTTCTATCCATCTTTCTAATGCTTATCCAGTACCATATACCCTAATCCACAGACTTTTTAAAACACACCTTGTGTGAACAAGGACGACTAACTCTCTACTTTTACACATACTGTTGCTGTCACCTGTGACCCCATCAAAGACAAGCTGTGAGATTAGTTAAACCTGTACTCTACTCAAATATAGTCAAGCAAAATCTTTGAGCAAATAGCAAGGCTGTAACTAGAACTTCATACTTTGCGTACTGGTGAATTCAGAGAGTGATTACATGGCTGTTTAAACTGGTTTGTTTAAAGACCAACCGTTGTCTCATCTTGCTTTGTTGACACCAGTACTCCTGTCTTATCCACCAGTTTGTCTGATCCTACTGAGCTGTTGTCTTGTAAAAGGGACTAAGGAGAAGAATTAAGGTTCCTGGGTTTTGTCATTGAAGTGATTCATTGTGAGAGCAGCCAAGTACCAGCTGCAGGTGTTCTTGGGTGCCTATCTTAAGCATGGGCTGCAGCCAAGTCTTCCCATCTGTTCAGATATACTCCTCCTGACACCTGTAAGTTATCAGGGAATTTACAATGCAGGTAGGAGGAAACTAGTGAAGTGCATATAGCATGGCTGCAGTGAAGAGTTGCCATGGTTTTTTATAACCTTGCATTCTTGCTGCAGCACTCGTGTCTTTCTGTGACACATGCATTCCCACCTTTTCCTTCTTCAGTGTTGCCTTGACTCAATACAGCCACATACAGAGGCATGTGCACATGCCCTAACTCAAACTGTGTATGTTGCCAGTGTGAAATATGAACTTCTGAAAGCTGATGAAAGTACATCTGGCACCCAGTGTGTTTCTGTGTTTGGTTAGTGGGGAAGGAAAAAAGGGCAGTTACCCACTGCAGAAATTACTGTACTTCTGTCCGCTGAGCTTTTTCAGTAAACTTAAACTTAATCTGGATGTATAGTTGTCACTTCCCTAAATTTAGCCAAAAGGGAAATGAATCCTAATTTTAAAAAAGTTTGTAAAGTAGAGGCTTTTTACATAGATGATCTTGACAAAGAAAACAAACACATTGGAAGTGTTCCTGAAAAGTTACTTAATATTAACTTTTTTGTTTGAGAGGGAGAATAAGGCAAGTGGTTTTGGTTTGGTTTTGGTTTTTTCATTTGTTTTGTTTTTTGGGTTTTTTTCCTGGATATAGGGGACTTTAATGAGTAATGTATCATTGTTCTGTCAGAGACAAGTTTGGAAGAGCGTTGTGTGGATTTTATCATAGGGGCCAAATGATTACTTTTACAAGTAATTTTCTTGGTCTTTAAAGATGATATAGTCTGTAGTCTGAACTGAAGTTCTGTCTTACTGATACACTCTTAATCACATTAAAATTTTATATCTATAGTTGCCATTTTTCATGGGGTTTATAATGAAATAACAGGCTGCAGGATTCAGTACAGCAAAATTTTTACGGCTCAAGGTTTGGTATATCCAGATTTTGTTTCCTAAATGCTGTATGGGATTTATTTTCTCATTGGATAACTGGATTTGCCCAGCCAGATCTCACATGGTACTAATGCTGGTCATCCCATCTCTGTAAATCTTTCTGTAGATTCTCAACGTGTTTTGAAACACGGTTTATAATACTGAGGCTGTTAATGGTCCAAATACTTGCCCAGAAACTGAGATATCTTAGAAGTCCATACTCTTTTTTAAAATGTCAGCTTTCTAAGAATGTCTGTGTATAATGATGAATATATAAATATTTCTGAACTGTAATGTTTCTGAATTTTAAAAAGAAAATTTATGCAGTGGTTAAACCTCAGTTTATTTTAGTGAGTCAGACTTTCATGCTTCAGGGAGAAAATGGCAGCTTCCAACCCTAGGAGAAGGAATTTTTTTGCAAAATATTTTGTTTCTTCACTTTTAATTTCAGGGTAAGGCAAACCCTGATCCTCCTGATTATATTTCTCTTCCACATACATGTGCATCTTTTTGTCATATGAATGTATGAGCAAAAGTATTTGGGGCAGTAAAATATCTGCTTAAACTCTAAAATTAATGGATTCACTTGTATTTGCTTTTTTCTGAAAGATGGTTTGATTTTATGCAAATGGTATGTTCTTTTAAGTTTGTGGGATTGCAAAACATTGTAGAATTCAATTCAAAGAACAATAGTATTTAACCACCCATTTGACATCGTCTGTGAGAGGAAATAATGATAGACACATACATTTTTTCCCTCTGCTTTTGTGCAGGTTTATGGTATGCACATGTGACTACAAATTTTCCTTGTAGGTGATTGTTTTTTGTTAGCTCGTGGTTTCTCCTGCTTTCAGCTGGGCTGAATACAGCGAAAGCCCTTGGCAAGTTGAGGTTAAAAAGCTTTTGTCAGGGGAAAGGATCACTTTTAAGCTTTTTTATTTTAAATTTTAATACATGAACCTTTGATCAAGGGAGAAAAACAGATTTATTGCCTTCTTTCTCTGCCTTTGGATTCTAGCTGCATTGTTGAAGACAGGCTGGTAAAAGTAATTTTTATTACCTAGACGTGTCCCTTAATATTCTCTAGGCTACCATATGATCTTCTGAACTAAGTTGTCTGCAAAAGGATTCATTTGGAGCAGTGGTTAAGAAACTGTTTTTAAAAAAAATTGAAATCGTCTTTTTAAAAATCTGTAGGCAGTAAAATATCATCCTAACTTAGAGAGGTAAAATGTGGAGTGTACATATCTATATCCTAGATTTCCCAATTTTGCACGTCCCATTTTTTTGTTAATGTACTGTGTGTGAGGCATGCAATAGGTCAGCTCATTCCTGTCCCCTCAGTCAGAGGATGTTTTGGTCATCTGAAGAAGCAAGGGTAACCACACAGGACATCCACAAAAACCTGTGTGACTTCGTGCACAGGAACCTGTGGGAAGAGAGAGATGTTTCCTTGCAGGTGCAAAGCTCTGCATCTTCTCCCCAGCTTTGCAGGGCTTGTCAGACTGCGGGTAAGCTGTTTCTGGCATTTAGTGCTTTGAAACAGTGGATNCTAATTTTAAAAAAGTTTGTAAAGTAGAGGCTTTTTACATAGATGATCTTGACAAAGAAAACAAACACATTGGAAGTGTTCCTGAAAAGTTACTTAATATTAACTTTTTTGTTTGAGAGGGAGAATAAGGCAAGTGGTTTTGGTTTGGTTTTGGTTTTTTCATTTGTTTTGTTTTTTGGGTTTTTTTCCTGGATATAGGGGACTTTAATGAGTAATGTATCATTGTTCTGTCAGAGACAAGTTTGGAAGAGCGTTGTGTGGATTTTATCATAGGGGCCAAATGATTACTTTTACAAGTAATTTTCTTGGTCTTTAAAGATGATATAGTCTGTAGTCTGAACTGAAGTTCTGTCTTACTGATACACTCTTAATCACATTAAAATTTTATATCTATAGTTGCCATTTTTCATGGGGTTTATAATGAAATAACAGGCTGCAGGATTCAGTACAGCAAAATTTTTACGGCTCAAGGTTTGGTATATCCAGATTTTGTTTCCTAAATGCTGTATGGGATTTATTTTCTCATTGGATAACTGGATTTGCCCAGCCAGATCTCACATGGTACTAATGCTGGTCATCCCATCTCTGTAAATCTTTCTGTAGATTCTCAACGTGTTTTGAAACACGGTTTATAATACTGAGGCTGTTAATGGTCCAAATACTTGCCCAGAAACTGAGATATCTTAGAAGTCCATACTCTTTTTTAAAATGTCAGCTTTCTAAGAATGTCTGTGTATAATGATGAATATATAAATATTTCTGAACTGTAATGTTTCTGAATTTTAAAAAGAAAATTTATGCAGTGGTTAAACCTCAGTTTATTTTAGTGAGTCAGACTTTCATGCTTCAGGGAGAAAATGGCAGCTTCCAACCCTAGGAGAAGGAATTTTTTTGCAAAATATTTTGTTTCTTCACTTTTAATTTCAGGGTAAGGCAAACCCTGATCCTCCTGATTATATTTCTCTTCCACATACATGTGCATCTTTTTGTCATATGAATGTATGAGCAAAAGTATTTGGGGCAGTAAAATATCTGCTTAAACTCTAAAATTAATGGATTCACTTGTATTTGCTTTTTTCTGAAAGATGGTTTGATTTTATGCAAATGGTATGTTCTTTTAAGTTTGTGGGATTGCAAAACATTGTAGAATTCAATTCAAAGAACAATAGTATTTAACCACCCATTTGACATCGTCTGTGAGAGGAAATAATGATAGACACATACATTTTTTCCCTCTGCTTTTGTGCAGGTTTATGGTATGCACATGTGACTACAAATTTTCCTTGTAGGTGATTGTTTTTTGTTAGCTCGTGGTTTCTCCTGCTTTCAGCTGGGCTGAATACAGCGAAAGCCCTTGGCAAGTTGAGGTTAAAAAGCTTTTGTCAGGGGAAAGGATCACTTTTAAGCTTTTTTATTTTAAATTTTAATACATGAACCTTTGATCAAGGGAGAAAAACAGATTTATTGCCTTCTTTCTCTGCCTTTGGATTCTAGCTGCATTGTTGAAGACAGGCTGGTAAAAGTAATTTTTATTACCTAGACGTGTCCCTTAATATTCTCTAGGCTACCATATGATCTTCTGAACTAAGTTGTCTGCAAAAGGATTCATTTGGAGCAGTGGTTAAGAAACTGTTTTTAAAAAAAATTGAAATCGTCTTTTTAAAAATCTGTAGGCAGTAAAATATCATCCTAACTTAGAGAGGTAAAATGTGGAGTGTACATATCTATATCCTAGATTTCCCAATTTTGCACGTCCCATTTTTTTGTTAATGTACTGTGTGTGAGGCATGCAATAGGTCAGCTCATTCCTGTCCCCTCAGTCAGAGGATGTTTTGGTCATCTGAAGAAGCAAGGGTAACCACACAGGACATCCACAAAAACCTGTGTGACTTCGTGCACAGGAACCTGTGGGAAGAGAGAGATGTTTCCTTGCAGGTGCAAAGCTCTGCATCTTCTCCCCAGCTTTGCAGGGCTTGTCAGACTGCGGGTAAGCTGTTTCTGGCATTTAGTGCTTTGAAACAGTGGATAAATGCTGTGCTAGGAATCAGTAAAATCCAGGCACAGCAGCACTAGAGTAGAGAACAAGGTCTTAGTCGGATTTTCCTCAGATGGAAGGAATAATCTTTATGTGACTGGTAACTGCTCTGTGAAGGCTTATTTACTTGTGGTTTCTGGTGATGATCTGTTTGTACAAGAGTCTTTAAAGTCAAGAAAGGGAGCTAGACCCTTTCCATAGCTAAAACTGCTGCTTGCTTATCAGCCACAGTTTATTGTACTCTAGATAGCACAGAAGCTGCAATTGGAGACATACAACTTTTACTTTAAAACCTCAGATTGTTTTTAGAGTGTATCTTTGTGGTGAGTAGACCTTGGCTGAGGGCTGAACTCCCACTCAGATGCTTGGTCATTCATTCTGCCTCCTCAATAGGGCAGGGGGAGAAAATAGGATGGGAAAGCTCATGGGTCAGGATACAGATTGTTTGCCAGTTAATGTCATAAGCAAAACAGACTCTACTTGGGGAAAATTAATTAACAGTGTGGTTTCATTAACCCATCCCATATTGAGAAGAAACATACGTACCGTTTATTGCACTTTTATTCTCCTTGCAGTGTGATGTGTTAGTTTTTAGGCAGGTGAGACTCTCACTGTTCTTGTTGGTAATGTTTGATTGACATACCTTTCATCTTACAACAGGTCATGGTAATGTCAGATGGTGCATTGTTCTCTTCAGGACAGAGCCTTCATCTCCCCAGCCTTCCTAGTAATTCACTATCTTTTTCTGAAGTGAAAAAGAAGTCATCTCATGGGCCAAAGGTGAGACTTATTTTGCTAGAAGATGTTTGAGCCAGTGGTGCTTTTCCTGGGAATAACCTTGAGAGGAAAAAAAAAAGATTTCTAGTTATTTCTGCAATATTTCCAGTGAAAGCAGTTTTTGACATTTATTTGCTGTGAATTTACTGTTCCCTTCATGAAAATACTGCAGGACAAGGAGGGCTGTGGAAAAGGTGCCAGTGAAGGTTCTCTGGTTTTTGTACCTGCACAATTGTTTCCTAATTTTGCAGAAGGAATTGTAATGGTCTGTTGTAGTATTAGGGGATTCCGGTAATGGAAGTGTGATCTACAGAAATAACATGAGATAATAGTAATAATTCATTTTTTAAGCATTTTTAAAGATAATTTTTTAAAGTGAAACTTGAAGTTGTATTCTTTAGGATTATTAATTTTTTTAAAAAATTTCAGGGGTTAATCCTTCATTAGATTTTTCAGAGACCAGTGCGTTATCAGTGTCTAGGACATCAAATTGAATCCCCAACCTAAACATGGTAAAAAAGGTGTAGTCCAAGGAACCTTTTCAGTAATAAAAAAGGACCTTTCTGAAAGAGCGGATGGTTACTTCAGTCTGACAAAATGAATTGATGATATGGGAATATAAAGAGTGGTTTTTTATGAAAATAAGAAATGCAACACAAGGACTTTCTTTGTAAGCAAATTAGCATATAAGCCTTTTTGCCATTATGTTAAATTGTTTGGGTTTTTATTTTCTGTGCATCTTATCGATTTGAAACATATTACTTAATCTTGCAGTGCATGTACTGCAAGGGGCAATACCCATTTTTATTAGTAACTTTCATGTTCATTATCTGTGCTAAATCTCGTATCTGTTTTTTTGTAAGCAAATGCTAACTTAGGATGTAATTTTCCAAACCACATCTGGATGGTGAACTTTCATCTTACATAGAAAATTGACAAGTGTGGAGTGTGAATAGGGTGAAGCAAAGTGAAGTGCATGTTTACTGCACTCATCCGTATGAACTAATGTTTGAAATCTTTCATTTTTGCTGAAGCAACCAAGACACCTGCAGAGAGTCTGATTCGCAGCAGGCAGCTAGGTGAGTCAGTAAGAGGTTAGAGGCACGTCACATCTCAGGATCCATGCACTTGGGATCCATAAAAAAATGAAATTAGTTCCCTAGCTGGGAATGCTTGTCTTTCCTCATCTGTCACAGTGCAGGCATCCCCTGTATCACAGTGGAAGGCATGAAAGTCTGAGCAGCACAGCTGGTAATGAATGAACTTCAAAAATTGTGGTGTTTTTGGTAAGCTGATGTTTTATGTCTTCAAGGTTGGAGGTTTGGTTTATGTAATTTCTATAAATTAGCAGATTTTGATGAAACTGCTAAAGATGATGGCTGCACAAGACAACAACTTCCAGGTGATCATGGCTGCATAAGGGCCCCTTAGCTGTTTCTGTCCACCTGTCCTGCCTACACTATGCTCTCTCTGCTCCCAGAATGTCTCTCAGGCCTTAGCATAAGTTGTATTGGCCAAAATCTGAGCAGAAGTTGAGTACAACAGTCAAAATAGCACAGTTTTTCTCTGCTGGTAAGACTTTAGGTTTTTATCATGCTTTCTAAAATACTTATTTTTAAAGCTATGTTAGCCATTTCATAGAACAATGCTATAAATCTTGGAAGTACTGTATGTACTTAGTGTTACTTGGTTTGAGAAAGGAGAACATATGCAGATATTTTAACATGCCTGTGATCCTCTGTGTTATTTTTTTGGTGTTAGTTGCATGATGTATCATAGTCTAATATTCCCTTGGGTTGCTTCAATATTTGATGAATGTCTATGGTGTGCAAATACATTACCTGCTAAACCCCCACAATCTCAATTTTGCACATGAACTTGAGAAGAGACTGTTTTATTTGTCCCTCTTAGTACAAATACTAAGATTAGATTTTGATAAATAAGAAAATGGTTTGAAAGTATGTTCTGATTTTCAGCAAGATCTATGGTGTACATGGTATGAACAATTAGCCACTTTTGATCCCCACCAGCCTTCCACATTCATCATTAGGTTTGATATAACTTACCAGTGAGCATAATTTGACTTTTTTCTGTCTTAAAAATGTTATATTTCCTCTTGCTGTTTCCTTGATGTCTTTGTTGGCCTCTGTTGGGATAGTTACAGAAATTTAGGAAGAAAAGGTACTTTTTTACTTAGAGAATCAATGCAGATATAAAAGCAGTGGGTTCGCTGCCTTAATGAAAGGGTAACTCTAGGACACCATGTAAGAATGGTGTGTAAATATGTCTATATCATAAGTATGCCAAATATGATTTCTATGTAAACATCATCTTTCATGTTGTAGAAGAGAAAAGAAGTCCAGTTTCAAATTTGAGAAGATAAGATAGATCTCAAGTTCCTATTGGTTTTAATTGTACTGTGCCCCAGGACCTTTTTCATAGCTCTCATCTCTTGGAAAACCTCTAAAATGAGACTCTTCTTTGAAGCAATTTAAAGGAACTTGATAAGGAGACCAGTAAGAAAAATAAGGACTCCACCTAGTTTGGTAACAGCATATGTTTTATTCCTTCCCAGGGTGACATTTACTGTTCTGGTGTGGTAAAGCAAGATCTGAAGCTAAAAGCATTAATAATTAGTTCATGTGTCAACCATATGGTATCAACTAGGCAACTTTTTCTGTTTTTTTAAAAATAATTTTGAAGACAAACATTAGGAAAGGCATTGTGACTAAAGTAAAACATTTCAAGGAATGATTAGTACTTTCTTTTTGTTTTTTATTACTGCTCTGGGAAATGAAGAAGTACTTTATGTTCGGACATTCATATGTCATTATAGGATTGTTCATTGTTGATGCTTCTGCTCATTGTTAATGTTGATGCATATATATTATATAGTTACGTTGTTCAATTCCAGGTCTGACTGATCAATACATTTGCAGTATTGATGCGAGAAGTGTCTGAAGAAAAAGCACAACTGAATAATTTGGGCAGCACTGTGTGAAAACTCAGTGTTTCACTAAATAAGATACTGAGAAGGGAAGAACATTTCAAAGTCCTTATTTTTGCTGAACTGGTCCCACCTATTGCTACAGAGGAGGGAGATACTGCAGTTTTTGCACATGTTTTATGCGTAAACTGTTCAGGGCCTACAGCATTAAATACTGGCTTAATACATCCTGATTGGACAAGTATGAGTAGTTGCTTACCAACAAGGAGCACATCAGTGGATGTAGTCTCAGTCTTAACTTCTCTAACTGACACAACTTCCGTGAAGCAGGTTAATTTTGCTTTGTTCTCTTGATTATTTTTTATTTCAGAGCAGTTTTATAAGTGCATTGCTTTAAAATTAGTCAGCCCCTCTAGAGGGTGAGGCTGGCCATGTCCTGCTTTGGTCCTTAATTGTTTACTGCATTTCTGCTGTCCCATCTATGTTGTGCATAAAAGAGTGGTTACATAAGTGCATCTACTAGAGCAATTAAGTTTGCCTTACTGATAATAAGGTTTGCTTCTACCCTGCCTTGGAGAAGAGCTTTGCAGCAGCCAAACTATCTGCAAAGCTTAGCTGCTTGCACAAGTTGAGCTGTCTGCAGGAAGCAAGCTGATCTCCTTGCAAGAACCACGGGGGACCTCCTGGAGACCACAGGCCAACACACCAAACTTGGTACAGCCTGAGATGTGGCAGGAAACTCAGCCCACCATGCATGGAATATGGAGTGAACCTTGCCTGGATACCAGCCTCTGAACCAATTGGCATCATGGAAAGGTCTGCCCAGAGCCAAGTTGTCCAGTGAGCGCCCAGCAGAGAGTATTTAAGACAGTGTCCAGAGGTGCCCAGTGGTCCAGTCCGGTCCAGTTGGTGTAGCCCAGGGTCCCGTGCTGGCTGCTGGCCCCACTCCTCATCATGCTGTCCTGCCTGTGTTCTACCTGCCTGCCTGCATCTCCTGTCTGCCTTGGTTCCAGCCTGTTTATCACCTGCTTTCCCCTAGAGGTCTGACTGCACCAGGTTTCCCCACTGGTGGTGGTAACTCTTTAGTGCTTTCTTTTGTAGCCTTTCCTTTTCCTTATATCTCCTTCTCCCCCACCTTTCCCGTTTTGCTTGTGGTTAGGAATAATGCAAGTTGTCTGTTTGAGATCTAACATTTGGAGTTGTGTGCCATAATCTCATCTTCAAAGTACTCATTTAAAAGAACCATGTTGCAGCTCCGTCCCTGGCAGGACTGTGACAGGAAGGGTCAAGCAAAACTAAGTATGTTTTCTCCTCTGCAGTTTTGTAAACTTGTGGTAGTGTTAGATAGCTGGATATACCATACTTCCACACATGTCTGTTCTAGGTAAAGAAATAGTAAATCAGTGGGTATATGCAATGCACATTGAAGTGTTTCTAAAAGTTTCTCATATGCTAGGCAACATATAGGTAGAAATGCTTGCTATCAGCTTGGAAAAAAATAAGCAATGTAAAGTTCTTGACCATAGGTTCCCGTAAGTTGAAATAGCACTTTGCGGATTTGAAGTGATATAAAAAAGAAACTTGTCTTATAGAGAGTGCTGCAGGTTAGAAGGGTGCATTCTTTTGTGTGTTTTTGCGATACTGAGAGCCCACTGCTGGCAGTGTCAGTGTAAGTGGGCAGTGCTGGAACTATTCTTGTGTTTTGAAAATTCCATGTTTTTAATTCTCAGAAGAAAGAACCTGTAGTGCTGGTTCCTTCCTTATCAGTTCCTCTAGTGCCAGTTGTAACTGCAGATCACCACTTTCCTTGCCACTTCAACTTTTCAGATTCGACTGAGTGAGGATTGATACTGCTCTACTTTTTCTGGTTTTGCCTGTCTTATAGTACCTCAGAACCAACACCTTTTCAAAAACACTTCTCACTTTGAACAGCTAAATGTAAAAAAAAATATGTAATCAAATGCTCAGCTGAAACACCAGCAATATATATAAAGAAGGAAGCTTTTTTAGTAAAGGAGGTTTTGCATAAAAAGACATTAACTGTTGTTTTTCCAATCAAATCTTTCATAGCTGGGGTGGATCCAGAGTAATTGCTTGTGTATAAGGCAAAAGATCTGGCAAAAGCTGGAAAGGGGATCACAGTACAGAAGTCAAACTTTGCCTGAAATGTCATCAGGAACACATGTTTTGCTCTGCTTGTGTAATGGTTCTGTTAATGTCATATGGTTCATATCTTCGTCTTTCCTTACTGTTCTTTTTTTCTGATAGCCAATGGTGATGGTAACCATTTCTTAACCTGCCTTTATGTTCATCTTCCAATGTTTCTTAAAAAAACATGTATCATGCATAAGGTAAAAACTAATTTGTCTTGCAGATATTGACAAGCAGTGGTAACTGTTCATCTTCGACCAGTTTGTAACAGATATTTTGACGAAAATATTGAGGTTTGTATCTATTCTTATGTAGGTATTTCTGTTTCTGATTTTCCACCTGCAGTTCCAGGTTTTCACTATGAATCCTATGTCCATATTGTGTCTGTCTTTTGAGTCTTGAAGGGTTTGTTCTTTTTTTTTTTTTTAAGTAAAATTTTTCATCTGCTTGTTACAGGACCCAGCTAGGATTCTGAACACAAGCAGCAGCAGTAGTAACAGTTTTTCAAAGACCCACAAATTGTCAAAGGAGCACAAAGAAAAAACTTCTAAAGACTCAAAAGAACATAAAAGTGCCTTCAAAGAACCTTCCAGGGAACATAACAAATCTTCCAAAGAATCCTCTAAGAAACCCAAAGAAAACAAACCACTGAAAGATGAAAAAATGGTTCCTAAGATGGCCTTCAAGGAACCCAAACCCATGTCCAAGGAGCCAAAATCTGAAAACACCCCTATCCTTACCATAACATGTGGGCAGCAGCAAGAAAAGAAGACTCTCACAAAAAGGCCCTCTGTGCTGGACTCTGATGAATCTTCTGCTAAAAAAAGAAAAAAAACCGGCTCAGATTCATCATTTAAAGGTTTTTCTAGCACTCCATCTCTGATTCTTACTTGTTCAGCTGACAAAAAACAGACAAAGGATAAATCTCAACTCAGGGTGGGGAGAGTCAAAATTGAGAATGATGCACTGGAAGGGAAGACACCTACTCTGCCACTTTTTGATGATATTGTAGATCCCAGTGATTCTGACGTGGAGGAAAACACGTCCTCCAAATCTGAAGTAAGTGGTTGGTTGGTTTTGCTTAACATGTGTTGAATATTCCCAGTCTGTGGGATTTTGCACCATATTTGTGTTTTCCCCTTTCTTTCTCCTGTCTGCTGGCAGATTGTCCAAACTGAAGGATGTTCACTGAGATATTCAAAGTTGATGCTCTTGTTGAATTGTCAACTAACAGTTTCAAGACAACTAGTAAATGTCAACATTATGATGAATGAGCATATCAAAGGTGGCTATAAAAAATACTGCTCTTTTGATGTTCTTTTGAATTTTATGCTTCTTTTGAGAGAAAAGAAAATAGATCTAAATGTTTTTATTTCACACCCTAAATCTTTTTTCTCAAGTGTAAGAGAATTCAGTAAATCCAGGAAAGAGTTGCAGTTATGTCAGTTACTTGTTATTTTTTTCCTGAAAGAGGTCGTTCTGTGTACTGTGTCAGTTTTGTGGAGGAGGAGGAGTTCCTAGAGTCACACTGATGAGGAAAATCTATCCTAAGTAGCAGGCTTACCAAGAAGAAAGACTGTTTTTTATGGAAATTTGCTTTTCTGAAAATATTTGGGTACTCAGTTATTTCAAGCATGATTTGCTTGTGACAATTAGGGTTTTAATCATTCTCTTAGTAAACTTTTGTTTTCAGAAGCATTTTTATAGAGAAGGAAAGGTGTGGTGGGAGAAGCCTTGCTTGGTGGTGTTATTTGTGCTTATGGCTAGAGGCAGTGTGCACGATAGAGAGGTATTCTTCCCACCCCTGCCTGTTCAGTTCTCTCATTTTTTGTTTTCTTATTTGTGCCTTTGTTACTGTATGTGTCTGTGATCAGATGCATAACCCTCTTTGCCCTGTCTGGAACAGACAAATAAATACCCTGCTATGGGGAGGTGTCAACATTGTGGTTTTATTTCATAGAAACTACCCACAAGGGAGAAGGTAATTTAGTTTTGAAGTGACCTTTTAACAACTGGCCCCTTAGAGCATGCAAAGGCTGTAAAATTTAGAAGGTATGGAATAGGATAGGCCTTGCTTTACAGCATGACACTGGTGATATTCTGTGGTTGGAGTGGCGTTCTCATTATGGCACACTGAAAATGCACACTCTTGCCACCCTTAGTGTGAAGTATTTTTTTCATGTTTTCAAAAGAAGCTGAATCTTGGTTTTTAATTTGTCATTTGCTACCTATCCTCAATATAGCTGACTATTTAGAATAGATTTCTGTATTTACTATATATTCAAAAAGATGCTATGTAGTGACACGTACTTTCACTGGCAGCATGAATTCTCCATTGTTTTTCAAAGACAGAAGACTCAAGAGATTCATCTGCAATGTAACTGAAATTTTACAAATGCAGGCTCTACAGAGCAACTTGCAAATGATATGTGAAAGATATGGATGGTGCTTAAAACTGATCCCTTTTAATTCCTGATACGTGTTTCCCTATTTTCTTACAACATCTTACCCTGTTCTTACAACGTCTTGCCACACGTCTGTGTTTTTCACAGGCTAATGCAAATCCACTTTCACTGCTGTTCTTCATCTGTCTGCAGTTGACCTGTAGGACCTAAGGAGTTCCTTAATTCTGTACTAAAGCTAAAAAGCAGATTCAGTGGTTTTCATGTTACTGAAAGTGTAAACTACTGGAGTCCACTCTAGGAGGAGCAAATCCTGCTGGCCTGGCTCTCCTGTATTTTAACTTTGGCATTCTGGATAATGGAACACACATGGGAGGGCCAGTGTGGTCCCCATCTGAATGGGTGAAAAAGATGTCTCCCACTTTTGGACTGTGCTCCTTAATAAATCACGCTGAGTATGGCTCCAGTCAGTGATGGGATTCTATTTAGAAAGTCAACAATATACTTAAGTTTAAGAAGGGCTATCCAGAAAGCACACAATAATTCCCTAAGGTGCCTGTGGATTCACACCATTGGTAGCCCTGTGGTAGAAAGACCTGGGCATCCTGCTAATGAGTGTCTGCAGAATTTCACAGAGTTGTTCTTTCTACATTGTACTAATTTTAGGCAGGGAACTTAATGAAAGGCAGCCAAAGTGTGTAATAGAAGTAATTATGTTGCTAAAAATAGGCTGAACTTTTTTATATGTCTTGATAAGTGGCTAAGCATTTCAGGAAAAGGAGTATATTTTACACCTAGATCTATAGAAGGTATATCCTATAAATATAATCATATTAAGAATAAAACTGAGAAGTTGCATGTTACATAGAGGGTAGTAGAAGTGAACGTGTGATAATACTTTTGCTATACAGACAGTTATTTCAGGTCTGTTAAAGCTTCATGATACTAGTTTCCTGAAGCTGGGAGGATGCTTCTTCAGTGGCACATCGTGGCATAATAATATGCTGTAAAATTCAGTAAAATGTTATTTCTTACTCTGGTACAGGTACTGTAGTGGCTATTGTAGCATAGATGAACAAAGAATGTATCATTATATGGGAGTGTATTTAGTAGTAGGGTTTCTAGATTTATTCTTAAAGTGTCTTTAAAAGAGCAAAACCACAATATCCAATTCAGCAAATTTGGGTTAGATATAATAAACCATATTACAAATCAATACCTAAAAGAAAATTGTTAGGATACTAGAAAAATACTAACTTTGAGTCAAGTGCATGTTTTTCTAGTGTAAGTTACATTTATGATGTAGTGCACACCTATCACTGTTTGGATTGTTGTAATGGAATTACTAATAACTTTCTTGAGAATTTTGTAGTTTCTTCACTTTACGGAGTAAAGTCTCACTACGGGATGGTCTCACTCTCAAACATACATGTCCTGAAATGCTGACTATTCTCTTTATAGGTATTGGCTCATATGCATAACTTTGCATATCAAACATGATAAATTTGTAATGAAAAGTGCAGTGTAGGATTTAGAAGTTTGCACAAAACCAAGTTTCTTTACTGTGGTGGTCCCACCTGAGACTGTTTTCAGAGTTAGAGGTAGTCCATCATCAGTTCTCAACTGCAAAGGCTGGGTTTTGGATTTTAAAATTAGGAGGGCATTCTGAGAAGTCCTCATGGCAAAGAAATCTTACAAGCATCATTAAACAGAGGTATTGTTTCTCTGGATAGGTGCTACAGTATGGCAATGCTGCGCCTCTGATTTCTTTGGCTGAGACCCCTGTTCAGTGAATTGGGGTGGAGTGTATTGTATCAATTAATGGGCTCGAATTTCAGACAGAAAAGCAGAGTGTGTTCAGCCCTTCTCTGTACTGGTATCATGCTCTACCTAGTTCTGGGCATTCAGACTTCAAATACTGGCCTTTGTGTTCACAAAGTAGAGGGAGTAGAGGTTTAGCACCCCCTGAGAGGGATGCGTTATTTTTCTTCATGTGGTAGAGCATGTCTGGTAATGGCTAATCTACTCCTGAGCTGTCCCTTGAAATTCACCTTTCAAAATCCAGACAGGTTAGCATGGTGTTATCTCGAGGGCATTTTAAGAAAGCCAGACACTGTCCTCTGATGTCCTGTAGTCAGTTGCATTCTGAGCTTCAAATGCCTTTGTAAAATTAAGTGCGAAATAAAGGGAATCACACCCTTGCCTAGTGATAAACTTTCTGCCCTTGTTTGATAGCCTTTCTGTCTGTGACTTTAAGAGCACATAAGGCCATTCCTCTGTGGTCTGTTTGGCATATGCTTTAGTGTGGTTCAGTGCTGTATTTATTTTAACTTTGCTTTTCTGTTGACTTTGAGCTGTTGGCAAGTGAAACAAGTGTCCATTTCTCTTCATGCTGCTTTGTTAAGTATCCCTTTTCAAATACATCTGTGACTGAAGTGTGTTGGACTTCAGTTATAGTGATAGACTTCGTGTTCAGAAGAGTGTGGGGTCTTTATTGAGTCATATCAGCTAGCAAAGCCAGTTGGGAGTGACATGTAAAGTAAGGTACAGAGTCAAAGCATGCAGTTTTATGGTTTTATTGAGGCATAGCTTATTAGCTGAGTCCACTTCTAAACTCTGAAGATTTTACTTTTAAATTCAGTTACAGGATGGTTTAGTAAGAAAACTCCAGCTGTTTGCTTCCTGTGTAGGACAGTGCAGCAACATGATAAAAAAAGAACTTGACCTTGATTTTATTGCAAGTCTGATCCATAAAATATGATGAAGTTGTTTTAAATTTGCGTGAGCTGCAAACTGGTGTGTGACATGAGGAAATAGAGAATTTTGTATCTAAGTGAGGCATTTTCCATGATTGGAGCTGCCCCTTTTGAACTGTGGAGCCATTGCAGAAGGGATTCTCAGATGCTTCTTGTTTAATTATTACTGGTTTTGCTGGACTGGGTATGGAGGCAAAAATGGTATATGGCTCTTGGTGAAGCTGCTGCAGCAGAAAGGTGCAAAGGAGATCGGGAAGATCATACATACCTGTCTGGGTGTTAAATATTCCCAGCATATCTCCAGTTGCACTGAACTGAACAGCAACTCTTTAAGTGCCATGCACGACAGTGGTTTGGTGGATTTTTTAGAGAGTGCATGTGTGTCTTTTGGATGAATTTCTTCTTCTGGTGTGATTATTCTGCACTGGGTGTGTATTGTTTCTTCCCTTTTGACTGTATACGTCACTGCAGTTGTATACATCACTGCATTAATCATAGTAGCAGCCTTTTGGCATGTCAAAACCTATTGAAATGCAAACTGAGCAGAAATGGATGCTAGCAAAATGTGACCACTCAGGGGTAAGGAGTTTCAGTTATTAAGACCAGAGTACATTAGCTTGTATTTTGCCTTTGGGAAAAAATTCCAGGTCCTTCTTAGGAAGGCCCTTAAAGAACAATGAAAATATAGTAGTGGTCACACAGTGCTTTCGTAATTGATTTACTGCTTGCTTGTCCTAAAGCAGTCTTAAAGTTAGAATATGAATACCTTTTTAAAGTAATCCATAAAATGCCACTTTGAATCTTTCCCATAATCTATTAATTTGACTGTTACAAAAGTGGAAGAACATTTTGAAAACCCTCATGATCTTGTAAAACCTCCAGGCCCTCGCTAGCTGAAAAAGTCTGCTTTCTGCCAGGGCTCAGAGCCAAAGTCAGAGCCTTTTCAGGCAATATTAAAATCAGAAATAACAGTAGTGAGATACAGTGCCATGTGCCATTTTCATGTAGTTACCAAAGGGGGAAGAAAACCAAAACAGAATACAGGTTTGGGTTTTTTTTGTGAAACTGTGACTGTGGTAAGATCTTTAATGATGCAGAACAGGGTTGATACTGATCATGTCTTTCATTGCGGACTGGGCCCTATGAGTTTGCAACCTGTCACGTTCTTAGAATCTTTGCTTTTGGTTTGGAAATTTAGTGCATTTTTTTCTGCTTTTGGCGCCTTTTACTTCAGTAGTTAATGCTGCTCTTAAAATCATGCCAGCCGCTTGTGGTATTGTTGAACATGGTACTCCTGTGTTGAGGAGATTTAGTGGTTGCAAATGGGTAAATACTTATACAGTCTGAGGTTTTTCCTTCCTTACATGTGGTCAGAGAGAAACAGTGGCTGAAGATAATCAGACCTTCTTAGAGGAGTGGCAGTAGGCATGAGTATGTTCTGTGGCTGTCAGCATCTACTGTAGTATGGCACCATTTAGCTGTTATAGTGTGCCTATTGTAATTAGATATTACTATGAAAGGAAAAATGTTTTGTCTTCACTTGCAAAAGCTTAGGTGCTTATTAGGCTGCACTGAACGTGGTGAGATGAACCATTGCTGGATGAGGAAGCAGAAAGATAGACAGGCAGTGATCCTCTCTGGCAGTAATCTTGAATGTTAAACTCAGATACTTTTGTTACCATGCTGTGTTTGGAAATCACTGGCTTACAAAAATATTAAGGATTTAGAAATAGAACAGTGGAGAGAAACTATGTAGACACAGTTAAATATCCAGGTTGCAAACGTAATCTTGTGAGAGTCAGAAAATTTTACATTCTTGAAGCAAAGTCATGGGTATTGAGGGTGGGTTTTCTCAGTTTTAGGCAACTTCGCGTTTTGTCCACAGAAATAACATCAGTCATTACTAAGATACTAGTCCAGGCTTCAGTTTATTAGTCTATTTGCGAGTGTTGGCTACATCTGTTTTAGTGGGGACTGTTCATGTGAATTAACTCGAATATTTGCATAAATGCAGTTTTGGATTGGGGCCATATATTCTGTATTTCAGCCCTGGAAAATTCTTTTCACCTGCTATCCTGCAGAAAGTAAGGATTTTAACTGGGTATATGCAATGTCAATACTTTAGTTGTAATCTTTCTTTTGTGGCAAAAAAGGACAGTATCCAGTAAAGTCATGACAGTTTCAAGAGGCCAAGATGGATTGCACTTAAATTATTAAAGACAGGATATTTTATTTTAATCAGCCAGGTGAGATCTTCTTGGTATGGATTTCATTGCTTTGAAGTTGCTTTATCTTCTTCTATAAATTATGTCATGATCCCGAATAATGGGTGCATGTAGTTAAAATCAAGTCCAACATCTGTTAGTTATCAGGTGGAATAGTTTAGCTGTGTCTACAGTAGTTAGATCTATTCAAGACCTTTATGCCTACTTATTTTTAGTGTAGAACCAGTAATTTTGCAGTTCTTTTGGGGGGGGGGGCAAAATTTACATGGTTTACTCATATACTTTATAAGGTTTGCTGCCAACACCCCCCTGAAATTCATTAAGTAATTTTCATAACACTTCCCATTCAAAAACTTGTAGTTTGGTGATGACTGACATGAATTCTCCAGGACGCTCCAAATGCAATTTAGTTTCTACATTTAAAAGACTCAGCAATCCCCTGAAGTTTAAATTTTACCAAGGCAGGGTAAAGGCTGCTTCAGCTGACTGCTGCCATGAGTGTATCATATATTGTACCTATGCAGAATAAATGACAATCCACTGCCTGCTGATGAAGCATGGCCATTCAGCACTCCATGCTGTGGAGCCCTGGGGTTGTGCTTGATGTTGGCATCTGATGTGCCACTGCAGAGGGATGTTGGGAGGCCTTTTGGATGCTGCTGGTGGACATCATGTGCCTGCCGCAAACTTGAGGGTGATAGTAACTGTGTGTCACTATTCTTCCAGCACTGAGGTGTGCATGGATGCTGGGTATAGGGAACAAGTGAAAACAGATGTAATCCAGCAGCATTCTTTCTTGCCCTCTGTGTGACTACCTGTTCCCTCATGACAGCAATGTCCACTCCTTCACTGAAAAATCAGGGCATGACAAGCAGCCATTGCTGTTTAAGGAAAGCATCATGTCTGCAACCAATTTTTATAATATTTTGAGTGTTCACTGAAGATGGTCCTACATCACCGCACTGGTAATAGAAAAACTGTTACTCGCTTAGAGTGTTCATGTGAATTGCTTTAACTCACTGCATCATTATTAAGTAGTGTTGTCTTATTTGGCTTAGTTAATACCTTAGTACAACTTATGTTTTTGTTAGAATATGTTGCAAAATTAATTTCTTCATGCTGTTTCCTAAAAACAAAAAAACCCAAACCCCAAAATAATGTTTTGAGTAAAACATTCAGCTGTGTTGGTATTAATTTCAGTAAAACCTGACATTTTCCTTTAAAAGCCTCTAAACAGGCTTGCATCTTCCATTGAAAAGAGGAATCATTTTATGCCCAACTGAAACATGAAGTTTGTGCTTTCTCTGGCATTGGGTATGTTAGCAGAGTTTCTACTGCCCCTGTCTGAACAACAATATCTCTTGCCATTCATTCTCACTGGGGCTGAAAACAAGAAGGTGTGTGTAGACTTCATTGTTTTAGCACTGTGCGGCTGTGAAACGATCAGGAGTTTTAGTACTTAATGCTCTTTTTATCCCCATGAAAAGACAGTCCTTGCACACACGTTGTAGCATGGTAAGCCTGAGTCCAGGACATGTATGTAGGGTTTTTCAAGCTATCTTGAGACATGTTACCTATTTTTGCTGTAGATATCTGAACTTCCATGAAAGAATTGCTTACTGTGTACTATCGCAAGCTTTCTGGCAAATGTGAGGGAAATTATATCCTGTGTTGTAGGAACTAATGTTTCAGACAGTGGAGTTGGAAGATGAGGATAAATGGAGCTATTTTCACTTCATGGAGTCTGTTTACATATCCACAAAAATTGTATCATTGCCTCAGAGCAATGCTAAAGCAGACTATAAAGGTGACTGACAATATATGCCCTGTCAGCTGCAGCTGAGCTGTGTTTTGTTGCTGAGGTTAATAACCAGTTTTACCAGTGACTGAGCTCCTGGAGGAAAGATTACTCAGGTATCTATGAATGACAGGGACCTAGGGACATTAACTAGATTGATGCCTCAACACTGATTACCCTGATCAGAAAACCATTGTAAAATGTATGCCCTTTAATATCATAATTGGTGGGCAGTTTTCATTAGGACAGAAGCAAATCAAATGATTTGGCTGCTCGTTGTGAGGCCGTTGTAGGTCTTACCTAAATAATGGGAGGAGATTACGTATCCGTAACCTGGTTGTGTCTAGTTATTCAAGTTATCAGCTGCAAAAGTATTATGGTCTCAACCATGGCAAGAAATGGAGTAGATACAGGCTGTGACAATTTTAGTTTCTTTCATTTAATAAATAATATTTTCCATTGTCCATGCTGTTTAATGCAGTTTACTTATTACACTGCAGTTTTTTTCTGTGCATGAAAACAGACATGGTTGCAAGACAGTACTTATTGCATTGTGTCTTACACAAGGATAGTAAAATATCTCAAGTGAGCAGGAATATCAAGCAAAGAGTCATTGTCTAAATATTCTGGAGAGCAGCAATTCAATTGCATAGTTGCTCAGGTTCAAGGCAGGAAAAGGCAGGTTTAAGGCAAAAGAAGGAAGCCACTGTTGGTGCGCCTGGTGACCTAAATTTGCTTTGGGAGCAGACCACTAGGAGTAGATTGTAAGTTAAAATTGCTGTTTTAGCTAATGGAAGCAATTTGTAGATGAGATGTTTCAACTCAATTTATTTGTGCCATATACAGCTTTTTTTATCCTCTCAACACTATAAAACTCAAGAGTGATCCATGCTGTACTTCTGATCTCCATTTAGCCAATATTTTAACTCATATAGTTACAACCTATGTTTTTAATAACTTCAGTTACCTTTATCAATGACTTTATAATACATGACATTACATTGTGACAGTTGAGTCAAGTGTAGTTTAACTATAAACAAGTATCAGATTTTCTTGTTTTTGAAAGAGAAAGAGATTTGCTTTGTCTTTATCTTGTGTTAGTGTCTTATTACACCTTATGGAACAGATGCAAAACTCTATTAATGTAAAGCTCAGATCACACTATCAAAAACTTATTTTAAATCTGAAGACCACATGAATATTACTTTTTGTAGTATTTTTTTTGTAAAAGTACATGTGTAGGCAGAGTTAAAGCATGCAGATGTGTCAGTTGTAAATGGCAAAATGCTCGTAAGACAATAGAAATTTATTCTGTGGGGTTTTTCTGTCAGAGAATCAGCATTGTGTAGTCTGTGTGTATATAATATGCATTATCTTTTTTGAAAACTGCTAGATAAACATATGATAATATTATCACAGTGTGAGTGCTTAGGAACCATACTGTCAAATGCATCAGAATTATCTATAGAGAGAAGTGTGTGTAAAGCATATTGTTGCCAAACATGACATGTAAAAATCATTGTTCATTCCACAGTATCACAGGGTGGATGAAAAGATATGACATTCTGAAAAGTAGTTTAAGGGTCTTTGTTTTGTTTTAGAGACTTGAGAAATTTTTGGGGTACAGCATTATGTTTTTGTATTTTTCTCTGTACAGTTTTTTGCTGGAACTGGAATGTGCAATAAATGAAGGCTGAGATTTTCATGTAATCATTTAAATCCTAGGAGTTTGAGGAAAAAGTAAATGCAATGAGGCTTGCTGTAAAACTGACAAGGCCAACAAAGATCTGCACTAGATCTCTCTGTAGTTTATGGTGACACTTTGGACAACTTCTTTTAATTTTCTGGGACATGAGTTGAACAGCCAGTGGTCTGCAATAAAAAAGACAATGCATAGGGATTCCACAGCATGACTTCAGAAAAAAACGGTGTTGTTTTTTCCTATATTTAGGTCTGTATTTATTTGATGTGTATGACCTTGACAAGGTTTCCCCATAGTAAAGTTTTAGTGTACCGTCATGCTGGGAGTCTTCTACAGAGTTTGAGCTCATAAGAATAGAGAGGAACTATGGTGAATTTGCGAAATCTCTGAGTACGTGCCAAGTCACAGTGCAGAATAATACCCATAAAGAAGTTTTACATCTAAATGGTTCTCCAGCTGTTTCTTCATTAGTAGGAGTGTGTGCATTTCTAACATCAGAACCTCAGTTCTGGGGGAATTTAGGTGAACTGCCTTCCTGCCGCCCCAAAAGTGACAGCACACTGTCTATTCAATTTCCCAAACAGTGAACTGTGAGTGAATCAACAACTGACCTTCTCAGTGCTGATACATAAAATAGGACACCATAGAGAAAATAGGACAAGAGAAGGAATTGGCAAGTGTTGGCTTCTGATGCAGCAGATTTTGGACCTGGCCAGAACAATTACCACCTGTCTTCTATTAATCTCATTAGAGCAGAAGATGTAGTTTAGTTGAATGAAACTCTCACCTTCGTTTTAATACCTTAACTGAATTTTCTGGTTTGTATCTAATATTAAAATCGAGGGTTAGACTTTCTTTATAAAACACATTTTTCTCCTTTGTTGGCTTAAAAGAACTTTGTGTATAGAATATACACAAGTTCTCATAGAGGAAGTTTAAAAATTGGCAAGTGAAATGCTCAGAAAATCAATATCTGAGTATTGCTTGTCAGCCAAATTTGTCCTTTCCACAGTTAAAAGAGTACAGAGGGACAGTTGCCATTCTGTCATCATAGAGCTTTCATGGCACTGAGCTTATAAAATTAGCAATAGTCTTCAAACAAATAATTTATTGAGCATATATTCCATCATTCCCATTTTTTCCCATATAATTCAGACTTTGAATAGAATACAGAGCTGTTTAATTCTCCGTGTTTTGCTGCTCATACTTTATCAATTCTTTGCAAATATTGATGTCTTTTCACACATGCTTGAGGAAATGTGGTCTAGATAACACAGTGTTTAGTGCCAATTTTGAAAAACCTTCACATAACCCACTGTTTGCCAGCATTACCTATGTATTTAGAACAGTCTACATCCTTCTTGTTTGTGGTTGTATGGCGAGAACTTCCATCAGTTTGCCTCTTGCAGTTTGCGTGTTCATATGCACATGACCGTACACATTTTTAGTTTGTTTTATCCTTAGTTTACTCATTATCTTGTAGGCATGAATTCCATCGAAACTCTAGTATTCAGCTCTCTACGTGAGAAACCACATCTCTCCTCTACATTTTGCCTGCTTTGCTATGTGTCTTCCGCTCTTACCAGTAAGATATCATCAGCAAAAACATCTGTACAGGTTAACAGCCTTCACTAATGCTTTGTCTTTCAACTGCATTGTATAATGTAATGCAAAAAAAAAAATTGTTTATCTGCATTGGTAAGCTCAGTCTCCTGTGCATGAGTCTTCTCTAAGTCTTGAGTATTTCTAAGTTTTTATATTAGCATTGTCTCAAATCTATATTTGATTTATAAAGCTAAGGCAAATTATGTGCATAAATATAGAAGGAAAATTATTTTCTTTCAAAGATAGATACATGTGTAGGACAGTCTCTAAGGAGATGGAAATCCCTCTTCATCTAGTGCAGTTAGATAAAACAATTGCAAAGTTTCACTTAGGGTCTATTCTGGATACTACTTGTTAAATGAAGGATTCAAAGAATCAGAGATGGGTTGATTTTGGAAGGGACTTCTGACTGTCATCTGATTTATCTGTTCACCCAGGACCACTTGGGTGCCCAGGACCCTGTCTAGATGAATATTTCTTTAGGAGGGAGATACCAAAACTACCCTGAGCAGCCTGTGTGCATATTTGGTCACCATCACAGTGAAAAAGTGTTTCCTGATGTTCAGAGGGAGCCTCTTGTGTGAGCTACAGATGGGTTGGATCACTAAGAGCTGAAGCAGTGGTCAGTGACAGGGCATTTAGTGGCAGTAGAAGTTTTAAGTACAGGAATCCTGTTAGAGGACAAGCCTTGTCTTGAGGGAGCATGTTCCACCTCCCTGAAATTCTGACTCTAGAAAAAGTGGAAGTAACGCTCAGCTATAAGCAGTTTCAACTTTGTAGAGTTTTCAGTATGTGTAGCAATGGAAACAAATCTTTAGATTATTCTGCATAAGAAATAAGTAAACTGGCTGATATGAAATGATGTATCAGTACACCAAGTTTATTTCAAGAAACAATATGTACACATCCTTTAAGAATGGTTCAGGGAAAGGGAAGAAAAACTGTTGTCACCCGCATACAGATGTCTTCTATTCCTTAATATAGGAATTAATAAGGAGCTTGAAATGATGGGGGTTGTTTTTAGGGTCATAGAATCATAGAATATCCTGATTGAACCCACAAGGATCTTCGAACTCCAGCTCTTGGCCCTGCACAGGACAGCCCCAAGAAGTTGTATGAATTGGGACAACCATGAAATTATACAGAAGCAGCTCTGTTATATCCTGTGTCATAAGCAGGTGAGTTTGCCCAAAAGTTGTTTGCAGCTCAAGAATGAGTTGTTGCACTACTTGTAAAAACAGACAAAACTTTGGAAGTTACAGAAGCCAAGTGATTTAGAGCTGGTGAAAAAGGTACCTTTTCAGGGAAAACTTGAGCCAATGAAAAGTGCCTTTTTTTACTGAACTGTTTCAAAGCACAGAATCCCTCAATCAGGCCTAATAAAGAAACCAGTGTCTCTTGTGCATTGGTGTGAGAGCACTAAAATGAAATAGACTGTCTAAGAGTCCAGTAAATCATATTGGGTCATTGCACTAATGAACACTTTTGGCCCAAACTCTCATTAGCCTGCCTGTATGAAGAGAAAACTGATAAACCAAGAAAAGGCCATATGAGAGAAGCTCTTTGCTGGTACTCTCTTTACCTTTTATTGTTGAAGGACACCCTTTAGCTAATTTCAGACCCATAAAAAAATAAATCTGTGTTGTGATTAGAAACCCATGAGTAAGAGCAGAAAGCCAAAGTGAGTAAAGCCATAAATACCTGTCCTTGGGATAAGAGCCTGTAAATCTGTCAAAAAGCGTTGCTTAAGTGACAAAAGGCAGCCTCTCTTAACTACAGGCATGGGTGCTTTTGACACTCATCAATGTTCATATATATGGACAGCATGTTTTTAGTTCCTTCTGAAAAGACAAGTCTTTCCTGCTAATAACATTCATTCATGTTAAAAGCAACTATTTCCTCTGGTTGCACTCACCCAGATTTCTAAGTCAAAAAATGTAGGTTTCATTTCTCATGCTTAACTGTTTTAATATTTGTGCTAACCTGTATTTCTTGGAATAAATTTTCAGACAGGACTGTTTAAGGAAATAATGTAAATTGTTTCAAAAGTCATTAGGAATCCTTTTTAGAAGTGTATGGATGATCGTATGTGTTTCACTGGAACTTTCTATGGTTTGAATTCTCGAAGTGATCTTGCTAAAGCAGAGCAAAATGTTTACCAGGAATATATTCTATGATTTTATATGTATTTATATTCATTACTTCTTGTAGTACTGACTCAGTTCATGTTGAGAGAAACCGCAGAGCAGTTTCACTGGTATTTTCATGCCTTATAATGTAAATGAGACCAGGCCTTTCCACTTTTTAAGTTCAAGTAAATTGGTCCAAAAAGAAAGTAGTGAAGTTTTAGTAGTGACATGGTCTCTGTGCTTGTGTGATTTTTGCTTCCAAGAGTTTTAGCACTTGAAAGTATTTTAAGCCAAATGCGATATTTGTTATTTTTCTAAGGGGATGGATTTTACAGAAGTTAAAGTTCATGTTGAAATTAATAAAGGAAAAATACAGTTAATGGAAATCTGCAGAAGGCAGTTCTCAGCTAGCAGTTTTGCTGCTAAAAGCAGAAATTGATAGATAAATCAGATGTTTAAGAGTAGCCTGAAGCTGGAAAACTGAACTTAGTTTGCTGATGTCTTTGAAGTTTGCACTGAAGTTTTTCATCACTGCAGTCAGTCTCATATTATCATAATTATTTTACTGCTAAAAATCTTCTGTGTTTTTACAGAAATGCAGGAAGGAAAAAAAAGTTTATTTTAAAAGAACTTTGTTTTTGTAGCAGTGTCAAGTGATGCTGCAGTGTCTTGCTGAAAGGTCTGATGCTGTGGACCATGTAAGAATCTCTCTTGGCGCTCACAAGTGGGTTGTGTTGTTGGTTGGGTTGGGTTTTCTTGTGCAGGGTTGATTCATTTGTGTACCAGTGGTATATACCCAGAGAGTCAGGTACAGAGTTTGTATTTTGACTGTGTCTGTGAGAATTGGAGCTGGTGTTGATTTAAGGAGAGCAGATGTTAATGGCGTTTTTCTCAAGCATTCTGTTACCCATATAGGCATCTCTCATGCTGAGAAAAGGCAACAAGAGGCAGTAAATCTGCCTGCTCTATTATGAAGGGCAACAATAGATTGATTTGTGGAGAAAAAGCAGCTGTTAATCTTAGGTAGCCTGTGTGCATGAGGGCTTAGTTTTACAGACTGAATATTACTGGTGTCATTTTAGAGAAAAGTTTAGTGCTACCATGATCATAAGGGATATTGTACAGGTAAGGAGAGCTGGAAAATGTTTGTTAGCCTGGACAGCACATCTCAGTAACATAGTTGTATAAAATTCAAAGTGTAAGCAGGTTTTCTTTTCAGTAATAGATGTTTAGATGATTACTTCCTAATCTTATTTTCACTGTTATTTCTGTATGGCCACTTTTTTTCCGGTTTTATGTTCTCTGTTAACATCCCCCATGCCCACATACCAGAGCTGCATTTTGTCTCATGTGTGCAGATGAGTGTGCAAGTATGTATCAACACCTACACACTGCAAGTCACTGAGTCTAAGAGATATGAAAAAATATATGAAGACATGCAACCTGGTAGCAGGAAGCAAGACTCTTTAAGTACTATCCTCCTAAGCTATAACCACTATGATAAAAATTATACAGAATTTTTAGATGAAGCAACAAGCCTTTCTCATTAATCTTAGAGGGAAATTTACAGATTTTTACAACAGTTGAAAAAGAATATATAGTACTGTTTGTTAAAAAATATACACTGATTTGACTCGGTGTTTTTAAAATTTAGTTCTCTTTTGTAATTGTAATTCTAGATAATTTCGCTTTTAACAAAGCAATCCTTCTGGTTCAATTGCTATTAAAATCTGCAGTCTGCAGGGTTTAAATACATATGGAACGTATTAGGATTAGCAGAAATCTGATAACAGCAGATAAATTTAGTTTGAATCCCTATCTTCAGAGTTATTTTCTAAGGAAGAAGAAAGAAAACAGGTTCTGGCATTTCATGTGATCTGCTCAGGTCTTTTGTTTTTCATTTCTACTAGATTATTGCAAATTTGGAAAATGTTACATCTGCAGGATGACAAGGCAGAGATGCCTTAGGTCTATTATAAACTCATTTAGGCTCTCATGTTTTATAGCCTTTCAAACAAGGCGTTGGAAACTTCTTTTTAGGCTTCAACAAAGAACTAGACATGGTGTAGTAATGTGTATGTATGGTGAGTGCAATAGCAATTTCCACAGTCTTTGCCTCACTGATACCTGAAATAAAGATCTTTTGAGTATTATTGTGTTCCACAGTTTCTTTTTCTTGACAGAACACTTTAGGCAGTAACTAACAGTAAGAGTTTCAGGCAAAAAAATGTTTCTTAAAATGTTATTTATTTTCTTTTTTTTTCCCTTTAAAGTCTGAACAGCCCAGTCCTGCCAGTTCCAGCTCCAGTTCCAGTTCCAGTTTTACACCATCTCAAAACAGCAGACAACAAGGTACCAATACCGGGGAAAAAAACTGAAAAGAATGCGTGAAATGAAGGGGCCAATAAAAACAGAACTGGTGGCATTTCATTACTGCTTGTCTTCTGCCTTTCACTGCCTGAACTGGCCACAGTTTTGATTTAGAGTCCTTTCCTCAGATTGTTTTCAGATGTGACTGCTCAGGTGTTTTCAGAAGGGCAAAATAAAAGGGGGAAACTGTGTATTTGATGAAATGGTGTGAGTTGTTTGTTTTTAAGGACTAAATACTGCCAGTCACTTAACAGATGGTAAACTCTAAAAGGCTTCTGTTTCTGAGTTGTCCTTCTGACCGATTAGCTAGAATGGCACCTGACTCCATCTGAAGCCCTAGAAGTCTGTGACTTCCCATGGGAAGCCCATGAAAATTCATGGATGTGTGTATGTGGACCCTTTCAAAGGGCCATGATCTCCCCATACTAGTTGAAAGTAAGAGCATACAGTATTCACTTCAGATATGTGGCAGGGAAGGATGATGGTTAGACTTTAAGTTTGCATTTTGATTTTCTGGCTAATATTTTCTGTTTACTTAGAACTCAGTAAAGAATGCATCTTTCTTCCTGGAGACCTTGACAAGGCATATTTTTTGTAAATAACCGGACATTCATTCTACATGATGTATTAAACTACTTAGTTCTTGCTTGGTTCTTTCCCTGTATTTATAAGATTGTACAACTGATACATTCCTAATGAGCTTTTGTTTTGTTCTTTGGATAAAAAGCATTAAAAAAGCAGCCTTTAACTAAACAAAATTCTTTTGTTTTATTCGTTTTATATTCCTCAGTGGTAGACTTGATTTAAGGTTATGACAATATATTAGTGCTTCAGGCAGACTATTTTTAAATAAATCTATGCACGATGCTTATCTGTCCTATTCCCTTTCTGTGGGTGACTTGTACTAATTTTCTGATGTTTTCTGGCAGTTTTACTCCATGTGAAAAAAAGCAAGAGCTGAAGTCAACTGTGACTGGATGACTGGCTTTGGGCAGTTGATTTTTACCTAGGGATAAACAGATACACTCCTGTTTTTGTTCTCATGAAAACCTCATTAGTGATGTGAACTGTCCATTACAAGACAAAAGATTAGAGTACTCATTTCTGTGTCTGTTATGCTGGGCAAAAACCTTTTGAATTAGTGTTTTCTTCAAGCAGACTGGTGCCATTCATCTCTTGTGGATCATGTAAGAGAGGTATCATAGGTTGTCTTTCAGTTCTTTGTGCCTTCTCTGGAATAGAGGAGAGATTTGTCCTCTGATGTGAACGGATCTGAAGAGCAAGTGGCATATACATCTTCTTGTCACTAAATAGTGATTATTGCTTCTTTCTGGGAGTTCCAGGAACTCCAATTAACTGAACGTGTTCATTTCCCAGACCAGGTGCATTTGTGTATCAAAGGTATGGCATACCATGGCATGTTCACCCTGTATGTTATGCTCTGGTCAGAAGCCATGCATAACTAGAAGTTATTTGCCAGGACTGTTGCTCTTTTTCTGTTTCATTCAGACTCCAGTGATTATTCAAGTGTCAGAAAGTGACAGCATGAACGTTTTTCACCTTGTTTTGCATAAGCAGTGGGCTAACTAAGGTTCTTCCAAGTTATTCTGCCCAAGTTACTCTGACATTTCTCTCTTTCTGTACCAAAAAAAAATTGCTCATGAGCAGCTCCTAATTTTCAGTTTCTCCTTAACTATTCAGACGCTTTAGGAGGTAACAACTTTTCAAACCCTTAAAAATGTTGTTACAGGATTTTAAAGTAAGTGCTAACAAGGAGCAGGAGACATTGCTATCTGTGTCAGAAATAAAAGACCTAAACCTTAGTGCTTTGCTGATAGTTAGGAAAGTGTGCTGAAAAGTTAGCTAGTGATGCACCTGTTCAGAGTTCCAGCCATGATCCTACACTAAGTGAGAACTTGTCTGAATGACAGGTAGTTCAATGCTTATAGGGCTGTCGGTAATTGGTACATCTCAGGAGTAAAAGTTCTTTTTTATCACTGCTCCAATAAAAGCATTTTCCCTCCTTCAGCAGTCAGATGATTAGCTGTTCAGTCAGACTACAAGTTGCCATTTACAAATAACTGAGCATTGTCTACCTGAACTCAGCTGCTTCTGTGCATCAGCAGTGAGTGCATGGACAAGAAGCACTTCCACATAGCTCCCCTTCCATTGTCACCTGTACAAATGTCTGGTCAACCAGGAATTTGCTCATCAGCACCATCTGCTTTACTTCTCTAGGGTGTGAAAACAGATAAAAGAAACAATAGCTCTGAACCTGTCCAAACTATGCCAATTCACAAAAGTTCTAGTGCAGCCTTAATGATAAAACATTCTCTATATTGGTTTTGAAGTCACTTGTGCAAAACTAATCAAAATGCCTATCACCTGAACCTAGCTAGGTCTAGAGTAGTCCATAAGGCTGTTCCTCCCATGAAGGGAACACCGTCGCTGTCATGAGTATGGCACTGATTGACAGAAAGAAGTCTGTCTTCTCTGCTAACAGTGACCAGGGAGGACACTTCTTGTCTCAGTTTCCCCATGAGCAAATAGAGTTGAAAGCTTTATCTTGGAGGCTTGCTTCTTCATGTTAGTACTTTGTGTTTCTTGGGCTGAAGGAATTAACAACTGTAATAGTAATTGCTATTCCTACAGCCATCAGTGGTGCTTTTACGTGCTCCTTTGTGTCTCAGATGCACACTACTAAATGTCCTATGGCAATGGGAAGTCTTGCTTCCTTCCCATTTCTAATATGTTTTTGTCCATTCTTATTTCAAGCAGCTCTAGTATTACATTTCCCAGATCTATGAAACATACTCCTCTGTCTGTAACTGTCTCTTACATCAAAATAGAGTGACAATCAAAACAAAACCCAAACTGAGTTTAAGGCAGTTTTCTGAGCAACTGAAACACTTGAATATATGAGTCCCTTCACTGTAATGAGTAAGTCTGTTGAAGCTGAGTGAGCTGCTCATGTAAGTAAATGATTCATGGATAAGACCCTGCAGCATAAGGCTCCATGCATTACTTCATATGCATAATGTTTAAGACTCTCCCAATACTGTGTGGGGAGGATAGTTTTCAGCTGAGTGAATTCCCTCTAACACTGTCAAGTGAACTTTATTGTGCATTTTGTCTCTGTTGTTTCAGGTCCTTTGGGGTCTATAATGAAAGATCTGCATTCAGACGATAATGACGATGAATCAGATGAAGCAGATGAGAAGGGCAACGATTCTGAGTTGGAACAACCTGTAAATACACGAGGAGGAAGCAGGAGTCGCAGGTGAGTGTCTTGCGATTGCAAGTAGCCTGGTGGTCAAGATGTGTAGCGCATGTTGGAAAGGAGGTGAGGTCTAACATTCTCAAAGATTGCTGAATAGCAAATATGTGGAAAATTCAGACTTCTCTAAAGCAGCCACTTCTAAAAACTAACAAAATTTCTGATAGGAACTCTTTATGTGTTAATTTATATGGTTATGATGATCCTTATTTGTTTAACTTTACTTGATTTCATGCAATTGTGACTTGAGGGGAGAAGTCATAATTACTTTCTGGCATAAATTAGGGAAAATTAAGTCCTTCAGTTGTCAGATGATCTATACAAAGTCTCGTTTTCAAGACCCCTCTGCTTAGTAGTTTTAGATTAGGTTGTTAAATTGGAACGGAATCAATGAAATTTGAATTTTAAGTAATTTCTACACTGCATGCAATAGGTAATATGTAGAAGTGCATCAGAAGGTAAAGCAAACCTTTGTCACAGACATTAATTTTTTTAAAAAAGCTTCTGCATCATAGCTGCAACCATCAGAGAACTTTTGAAAAATCATCTGTTCTTCAGTCAGCTTGAAGTTCTATCCAAATGCCATTGAAGGCTATGGAAATCCTGAAACAGTCTCTCTTAAACACTTCTCATTTTAGGTTCTTTATTTGATTCAGAGGGATTTACTATTAGTGCACAGCACCTGACTGTCAGTGTCAGCTCCTGTTTAAATGGGAAGATAATAGGAAAACATTAACGAATGTCAGCTGCCTCTCTGGTGTACTTTAGCGGAAGGAATCAGGGAGAAAAAGACCAAGATGACTAGCAGTTTGAGAACTTGCTGTGTCAGTGATTGTGTAAAGGATTGTTTCAAGCATGTCTCCAAGTGTGGAGGTTATTTTTTTTCTCCCCCCTCAAATAGTTGTTCCTAAGTAAATGAAAGGTGAAACTGACTAGAAGCTGGGCTTTTTCATGTGGCCTCTCCTGAGATGCTAAGTTTTTAAATTTTAGCCAGGAAAAAGTGTGTTTTTTATGAGAATAAACAAGGAACTTTTCAGTAAAACACTTGTTGAGGTGAGAATTACAGCTGTTTAGAAAGCTTTCAGAAGAGCAGAAGAGTATCTCTAAAATCCACTTGCCTTCCTTCCCACATGTGTGAACTTAGATAGGGACTCTCTCTGTTGGGAGCAGCAGTTTAATGCTGTAGCTGTCCAACAATTTTTGTAACATTACCTGCTGTTAATTGGACACTTTATCTCAGCAAGTACAGGTAGGCAGCTTCCTTGTCTGTGCAAAAGAGCTTTTTGCAGAGTGCAGCCCTGCTCAGATGCCTCTTTTCCACATAACCTTGATTAACGATGGCTCAGCTCAGCTTGTCATTATGAGTTCCTGCCTCAAACTAAAAGCTTGATTCACCCCTATTGACGACCTTTTGTCTGCAGGTGTAATGCTTTGGCTCTTTTTTCTATAGGGTTAGTCTGAGTGATGGCAGTGATAGTGATAGCAGTTCAGCTTCCTCACCACTACATCATGAACCAGCACCACCTTTACTGAAAACCAGCAACAGCCAGGTAAAGTCAGATTTCATAAATGCAGTTGGGGTTTGTATTAGCAGTAAACACTGAGCACATGAAAGTCAGCAGTTAATTCATCTCGTGCCCCCTCTCCTACCAGTGTTTATTTAGAAGATATAAAATTTTTTACTCTACTAGAAGAGACGATAGTTTTTACTTCACATCAGAGTACTTGTTCCAGGTTCATAAGAGCTAACAGAGTTACTTTTGAGGTAGGAACGTAGAGTAGTTCTGTTTTTCAGAGAAAAGAATAAATTACATGGAGTTACAAAATACTTCAGGGACAAATGAGAATTACAGTTGGGGACTTATTTCACCCTCAGTCACCATAAAATAGATTCTCTAAATATAAAAATTAAACATAAAAGCTTATATTCTTTATAAAATAAAATAACAGTTTGTCAGTTATTTTAAGGAGCCACGATTAATTCCCAGTGTCAGTTGTATCATACACAAAGCAGTCATGACACTTACTGGCAATAAATAGCTGCTTACAGTTTTTATATACATAGAATAGTGTCTACATGTATTAACAAAAGTTTATGATTTAGATGGTGAGTTTCATGGATGAATCTTTTCTGTATCTCTTAGGTTAACTGCTTTAATTATCTAAACAAGAGTGCTTAAGATGTTAGATTTCAGCTACACATCAAGAACACTGTAAGGAAGCAGGTTTTTCAAACATATTGTGTTCTTGCTAAGGTTCTGTTTGAAACCAAGAATTGTCATCCTGTAAAAGCGATAAGAGCATCCAAAAGGTATTGAAGGTCTGGGTTTTTTTTTTAAAACAAGGCTTTTCTTCCACTGGCTTACACTGCAGTAACCCCAGAGTGTGCTGAACAGAAGAACTGGGATTTTTCTTCAAAGATGTATGTTTTGATTTCTGACCATGCATCACTCTTGGCTAAATAACTTGTTACATAATATTAACTCTGATCTGCAGTCGCTCTGTCTCTGTAGGGAAATAGCTGCCTGCCTATTCTTGTGATGCTGGTCACCCTGGCGAGCATATATGTAATTTAGTCATTTATACCAAGGGAAGTAGAAATGAGAGGGAACTTGGGGAAAACTGTCAGTGAAGCTTCTAGAAGACTTGGTTTTTACAGGCTTATTTGCTTGTTTTGATTTTTGAATTTTGTCCTGTGTTGTGACTGTTCAGTGTGGTTTTGGACTTAATCATGCTAGTGATGTTAGTCTCACAGTGAAATGTGAAACATAATCTCCCATCATCTGTGATTATTTAGTTTTCTTTGATGTTCTTCAGAAGAACTGTTTATATTCCAGGTTAGGAATGACATGGTGATTTTTCTTTAACTTCAAAAAATACATGTTCTGTGTGAAAAAAAAGGAAGAAAGATCAACAGTTCTTTTTCCCCAGAATATTCCTCCCCCTACTCCTAAAAGCTTCGTATTAAGCATGGTGTCTTGCTGCTTACTGACATGCTCTTCTTGGCTGTGGTTCAGTAGCAGATGAAGCATTCTAGGTTTGTATATGTGATAGTAAATGGATTTGAATGGTATTGAAGGAAGGGGACTGTATAAGTGCTAAAGAAATTGCTCTCAATTCTTTCTTTTTCAGTTACACCTCATGCAGTCATTTCAAAGATTGTTTCAAAATCTCCATTGTAAAAGAAAAGAGCATGAGGGGAAAAACAGGAAAAATACAGTGCTTGTGTGATATTTCAAAGGCACTGGGGAGAGCCGCAGCATCATTTTGTATCTGCAAAATCAGACCTCTTACCATACCAACATGCAAAAGATAGAAAAAACATTGTTGGGAAGGCTTTAAATTACATGAAATTAATTCTTTTAAGGATTAACAAGATCACTGTCACCTCCTTCCAGCAGCTCAGCATTTTCTGCTGTAAGCTACTTTTTATTCTGAAATATGTGAATAGTTACATGGATTAAAGAATGAAAAAATCAGTTTTGAGTTTGTATTATTAACCAATAGCAGAATTTTCTGTATGTAATTGTATCCAATGATGCATTTAATTTTCAGTGTTTTGTTTTCTAGATTTTAGAAGTGAAAAGCCCAATAAAGCAGAACAAATCTGATAAACAAATAAAGAATGGGGATTGTGATAAGGTAAATAAGAATGAGGTAACAATAAACTGCTTCAGAATATGATACTAATTTATTTACTAAACATCAGCCTTTATTACGGAATGAAAATCTAAGTACATTTTGACTTTGTGTTCTTTTAGGTGCAGGTCTTTCTTTTTTTCTGTAATTCTTTCTTCTTCTGTCATATTTTGACATTTTTTTCCTTCTTTTCAGTACATGTGATTTAGCAAATGTCACCAGTTGGAAGTCTGTCATCTATTATTTATTTTATCTACACTCCACAATGAGTTTATTATTGTGATTCACAAAGGAAGTGATAATTTCTGTAGATGAGAACTCACAGACATATTCCTAGCCAGTATATCAATCAACTAGGAAAAAACCAAACCAACCATATATTTTCCAGAATCCTTTCTGAAGGCTGTGCATTAGGAAGTGACAGTGTGATTTAGCATGTTAACTAGAATGATATGAAGCAACTGCTACCATTGAACACTGAGAAAGACAGGTTTATTTAAAATCATGTCAAATGGCCATGGGCAAGAGCTCTAGGTCCTCTGGAGTGAACATAGCACAATTCCCTGGTGTGGAGCTCTAGGTCCTCTGAAGTGAACATAGCACAATTCCCTGATGTGGAAAAGTTCCTCCAAAAGTTCATATTTTACTGGTATTAGTGTAGACTTTGTGATAACATGTGGCAACAGATGAAAGTTGCAGTACCGATAGCTAGATTTTTAGTGGTCTGATCCATATACCTTTTGGTTTCTTAAGTTGGATGCCCTATCTGTCTCTGCTTAAAAGAAAAAGAAAGTTTTTGGATGACTCAGGCTAAAAAGAAAGTTGATAATTGGATGAAGAGGTGTTTGATATCCCAGGAAGGAAGCAGTGGAATTTACCATTGGATTAATCTTAAACTTTCTTCACTTACATTTTCCTGTTGAGACAAAAAAATTAATTAGATAGCTTTAGACAAAAAGAGGGATGTGATTGTGATGTGGGTTTTGTTCTGTGCTGGTTTAAAGGTAAACCGGTGGGAGAAATGAATCCCACTCGAAAGATTACAAGTCAGAGTTACAATTTACTGAAAAAATTACAATAGATACAGTGATACAGAGAAAGACTGGTTTTAACCCTCAAAAACCAGATGTATAACCCACCATCCTGGGGCACGAACAGAATGGTGTTCATTAGCCCCTGGGCTAAGCACCACGTGCTCCCCCTGAGTACAAAGTAAAAGGAAAGGAAAACCTGTTGGTGAGGATGATGGTCCCAGCCTGGTCAGGAGTGACAGTTGCAGTCCTGTTGAGGTTCTGATCCTCTCTGGATCCAAAGAGTGGTATCAGAAGTCCCCAAACCCGAAGATTATATATGCTCAGGTTCAGGTGGGAATGCCCAGTACCTCCCCCAGGGCAAGGAGTTTCACCATGAGTGATTTAACTCTGTGTGAGTCATGGGATATTTTTTGAATCCTTGATGGCCCGTTAGCAGACATGACCCCTCAGGTTGGGTGTGAAGGTGCTGATGACTCCGTGGAGTGGAGTTACCACAGCTGAGTCATTGATGTGAAGACAGGAACACTCCCCCATCTCACAGATTTCCTAAACACCCATCTTGTAGCCTGAGGGGTCAGGTGTGCCCAGGGCAGCTGCTGCAAATGATCCATTATTACCAGTTCATGAGAAATGACATAGAGGGTATAGAATGCACAGTTTTGGTTGTACCCTCACAGTGATAAACTGGTCCTGGCCACTGTAACTAGGACATGTTCTCACGTGGAAAGGTGGGAGATATTTCAAAGATGTTGTTTTGGCACCCCTAGTCACTTGATGGTTTTTGAGACAGTTGAGATATTGAGATTATGGTCTACAGCAAATGACCACATATTAATATTTACATCAACATAAAATACCAAAACCCAAAAAGCTTGTTTTGGGGTTGTATTAAACTAGAGAATGTTAGACTACTAAATAAGAAAATTCAGTTCAAGGAAGGGTTTGGTCTTACCTCAAGTCCTTTATGCAATTTTGAGTGCCACAATATAAGAAGGATTTAAAGCTCTTAGAGAGTATCCGAAGGAGGGCAGTCCAGATTGTGAAGGACCTTGAGGGGAAGCTGTGTGGGGAGCGGCTGACGGCACTTGGTCTTCTCAGTTGCCTGGAGCAGAGGAGACTGAGGGGAGACCTCACTGCAGTTACAACTTCCTTATGAGGAGAAGTGGAGGGGCAGGCACTGATCTCCTCTCTGGTGACCACTGATAGGACCCAAGGGAGTGGCTTGAAGTTGTGTCGGGGCAGGTTTAGTTTGGATATTAGAAAAAGGTTCTTCACCCAGAGGGTGGTTGGGCACTGGCACTGGCACAGGCTCCTCGGGGAAGTGGTCACAGCACCAAGCCTGACAGAGTTCAAGAAGTGTTCGGATGATACTCTAAGGCACATGGTGTGGCCCTTGGGGCTGGTACTCTGCAGGGCTAAGGGTTGGACTCCATGATCCTTGGGGGTCTCTCTAAACTCAGGATATTCAATGATTCTAAGATTTAAAAATCTCCATTTGTATTGTTTCTGAAGACATTACAGGTTTATGAAATACATAGCTGTTACTTAATTAACAAGTTGTTTATGGGGGGGATTTGGTTCTAGGCATATCTTGATGAACTAGTAGAGCTTCACAGAAGATTAATGACATTGAGAGAGAGACATGTACTGCAACAGGTGAGGAGCATTCATGCAATAATCACAGTGTGCTCGTTGAAACTATGAAGTCACATTTCTTTTTTTTTGCCTTCATCTAAAATTCTGTAATCAGCTTAATAACCTTCAAGCCTGTATAAATAATAAAAACTTATACATATTTTAAATTGTGTTGTCACACTAAATGACAAATTTAAAAAAAAACCTATCTGAGCTAAATTTTTCAACAATTCATTGTTATGTTTCTTAATATACTATATTAATAATTATTAAAACAGGATGGGAGAATGGATACAGCTGCATATGCACCATGACTTAAAAATTGTGTTGCTTTTTTCCTGAAAATGACTAGACTTTTCTTAGAAAAAATTGAAGTGTTTTTTTTGTATGGCCAGCGGAAAACATAGAAATCAAAGCAAAATCCACTTTGAGGAAGAACAATATTCATTGAATCTTCTGAAGTCATGGAATGAGAGAAATATGAAACCAAGAATACTCCAAATTTATTGAAAGGTTATGCAATAGTAAGAACAAAGAACGGATTCTTGGTTTTGGGTGCCATTGTCAGGTACTATTGGATTACAAATTACGAAGATTGAACAATAAGCACTGTCAACAAAGCAGATGTAATTGTAGCACAGATGCGTTTATGATGTTCAGCGTGTGCCAGTTGTGGAGATGTTGTAAAGGGAAAATGTTGCCATTTCTAAATGATTGCAGTCGTGTCAAATTTCTCAACAGTGTGTGAGCCATATTTTGCAAGTCTGACCATTAATCTGTTTCTTAGTTCAGGCTCAATGTTATGAGTAAAGGTGAGAAAGCTTGAGAGGTCAGTGAAAAGGAAGACTTGGTTAAGGATATTCTTAATTGCAGATGAATTCTGATAGCTTTGTCAGATTTTGTGTTACAAAACACAGCGATGCATGTTTATTATCCTTCATATTTAATATACTGTTGATTTCCAAGTTTCCAAGGGAACCAAAGCATGCTTTCAGAATGATGGCAGACTCAAATGTTTATCTACATTGGGAAATTACTGTGCGGAAGGCTGAAAGGTAGGAATTGTAAGACCCTGTCCACTTCACATTATTCTTAATTCTGAAGAAGATCACACTAAAATTGAATCTGAAAAAGACACTGCATTATAAAGTCACATCCTAGTTCTGCTTCCTGGACACTCACTTCCACGGCTATCTAAGGCATAGCTTCTATATGGTAATGCTTCTGGTAGGCCTCTGTAGCCAGTATTACGCTGTTACCAGCTGTTGGTACAGGATTGAACCACTGTCCCAGCCTGTGCAGTCTGACCATAAACCCAGCTTTCACTGGGGCTGTATCGACAGCCAGCAGAGCACAGGGCTTAGGTAGCTTCCTGTGAAACTTTGAAAATCAATTTCAAAACCTTTTATGCAAAGCAAACATAAAAATAAGAAAGAAACTTTCTTTTTCCACATGAGGGTGATCTAGAAGTGGAATAGAAAGTCCTGGAGAGACTGTGTTCCATCCTTGAAGCTTTCAAAATCCTGACAGGATAATCATGGAGCATCCAGATCTGACTCCACAACTGAGTCTGCTCTAGGCAGAGGCTGGGATGAGCAGAATCCATTTAAACTAGAATACTTGCTAAGAAGTATTTTCCCAGCAAATAAAATGGTTCAAGTTGAACCCAAAATGGTCTTTCTCATCTAGTAGCATTTATTTGGTGGGAAAGAAGTATTTACCTTTGTTAGAAAAATTGAGTTTATCCTCTAAATTTTCTTTCTGATGTTAGTATTACAATATGCTTTGTGAGAAGTTACTAATACAAGAAGTCTGAAAAGAAACATAATGGAGCCAAAAATCTAGTGTATCCTATTCTGAGTAAAGAAAAAGATGAAAATGAGAAAAAGCAGTATATTCTTGTGCATTTTAAACTAGAGGTTTTCTTTTCCTCTGGAGACTGTTTATGAAACCAGAGAAGGACTTCTTTTACAAACTTCCCCTCATAACTTGCATCAAGAGTGAGGCATTTTAATGCACTAAGAGTGAGTAATTCTAATACTGTAATCCGTGATTACATATATATTATTACTCATATTGTTAAAAGTGGATATAGAATTGGTGTTGCCTTGTTTCCTGGGGGGATTTGTTCTTGCAGATTGTTTCCCTTGGTTCAGAGTGTATGCAAGCTGTCAATACAGCTCCAGTAAAGCTGGATTTATGGACAGGCTCTGCAGGCTGGGAGAGTGACTCAGTTCTGTACCGACAGCTGGTAACAGCGTAGTATTGACTACAGAGGCCTGCCAGAAATCAGTGAAAGAGGGAAGATCCTTACCAGTTGTCTGTTAGCCCGTCTGCACTAGTGCATAGTCTATGCTGCTATAAAACAAAATAAAGCTTATTTTTAAAACCTTTAATCCCTTATCTGCAATCATTTATTCCTATGAATTTATCAGTTTACAGAAGTATGTTCACAATACTGAATGGGTAACTTGCAGAGAATCAGGGCTTCTCTGCATATAAACTGTCATCCCCTCTTAAATGTCTTTGCTGCTTTGCAGCTATGTAGTCAAGGTTAAGCACTCCCAGAGTGCACAGAAATTAGAAAGTTACTGATCTGAGAAAATATTTAGGAATTAATGTAAAACTTCTATACCAAGAAATACAAGTACATAGAGACTACAGGAAGTACAAAGGCCTGGGGAGACTCTAGGAAGTACAAAGATCAGGAGTGCAAGGGGAAAAACTGCAGAAAGCAATGGTGATTGCTGCATGAGAAAAGAGATCAAGTGCAAAAATAAGCAACAGAAGATTGTAGACAGCTGCAAGAGTTTTAAAGGTGGTGATATTGTCACAGTGGAATGGTGGTGGAGTCATGTGTTAATGGTGGTTGTCATCTCTTTTAATTTATGTTAAGGCAGGTAATAGTCTCTTGCCCATGTCAAAGTCTGCTACCCACAGACCTTGAGAGAATTTTTAGAGAAGGGTCTCACAAAGGAACAATGAGAAGGCATTGATTATGTAAAAAAACACAGACTTTTGAAAGTTACACTGAGGGACATGAAAATTACTTTTCTTATTTTTTTGCAATCTCAATTCTTACCAAGTCCATAGGCATGGTAACACAAGGAATGCAACCAGCTTGGAAATGTGTATTTGAGAATGTGGCTCTCTCCCAAGAAAGGGATTTCTCTTGGAGACACTTCATTAAAGGAAGCTGAGAAGGGGAGAAGGCAAGGAGAGATGTGATACTGCACTGCAAGTGCCTAGAGTCATAGCAAAATAATTGTGATAAAAAATACTACTTACAGGTGTATAAGAATTGCCTGAGAGGGAGAAGACCTGAAAAATAACATTTGACCAAGAAATCAGTCCTGTGAGAATCACCTGAGCAATTTCTATATGAGTATTGGACCATGGTGGGAAAGGAATTGGTCTGAAATTACATTTTAAAAATAAATGTCTCTTCCACCTCTTTCACTGTAAAGAGAGAGGTTGAAATTTAGAGTGGTTAGGCTTTTTTTTAACTGTGATTTTCAGTTAATGCGGTAATTGAGTCTGCCATGAGATGTTACTGCTGCATGTCTAATATATTCCAATTTGGCTGGCTAAAGCTGTGTTCCTAACTGCATTTTCAGTGTAGATAATGTTAGTATAACCCCATGAAATGCAAAGACATTTCTGGTAAGCTGTTGCCTCTTATTTTAAGGCATCATAAGTTATATCCTCAGCTAGTGAAAAATCTCTTGGAACCCAGTGCACTAGGCAGCACAGACATAAGGAAGAAATTGAGAGTATGCAGCACGACTGAAAATGGCATTTCTTATGTCCACAAGGTGCTTAAGTTCAGATGGCAACTATCTTCTGAGAATTTTCTGCCAGAGGCAGCTTGGAGATCTGGAAACTATCACATGGCCTAAACCTCTTCATAAATTGAAAAATTGCTATGGCATTAGTTGCACTTTGGCTTCCTTATACAAACACACTCATTTGCTTGTTTAAAGGCTGATAAATAGTTATACTATGATGGATAATGATGAAACTGAGCTGGAGAGGCATTATGTAAACAGAGATGTAATTTACTGCAGAAATGCAAAGCTTACTACAGCAGGAACAAATGGGATATTTTTCTTTGCAACCTGAGCTCTCCAAATAAAACAGTTTAATTATGTTTTTAATGTTAAAACTGTCAGGTGTCCTAGCAACTAGTTGCAACATTTTGTTCTTTTTGAAGTATTTCTGAATGCACAAGGATGCATATGCTAATGCTGTAAGTCATGAATTCCTCATTGACTGGTGCACAGGCAGGTGTTTTTCATTGAGCTGACTGGGTTTATCTTGGTAGGTTTTTATACATCCATTAAAACCTTTGGAGTTCATTTCAGTCTGATTTGCCAGGTGCCCAGACACAGTGACTATATTTCTTGAGGGCTGGGATGAGAGGTATATTTAAAGTGTTTATATTTCCCTTGACCTAGAACTTAAAAGCCCAGAGCAGAACTTGATCAGTAAATGTCCTTATCCATTTCTTAAAATATGCAGGGCTGCTTAAAAATGCATGTGCTAACACTTCTGTGTAATATTTGTTTCTAAAATCAGGTATATTGCAGTGGGGATTATGAGGTGTGATATTCTTCCACAGTAATGCAGGGAAATGATAGGCAGAATTGTTCAGTGTAGCTATATCTTCCTGCCCTCAGCTTCTGTAAACTGTGCAGCCATTTCTTTGTCAACACAGTGGATATTCAGAGACCAAGTCTAAGATTAGATTTCAAACTTTACAAAAGAAGGGTGGATTGATTCCTTACTTTAGCTTCCATCTTAGATGAGGCTCAAGATAGTGCCAGAAAAGAGAAGGACAATATGTATCAAAGTTTGCTTCTGCTAGCAATCAGTTTTTCCTAAGTGCTTTCAGAATTTTGAACAGCTGCAAAACAAGTTAAACAAATTTTAATTTTATTTTTTCCAACATGGAAAATAGTAGGTGATTGCAAAGGGAAATTTTTATGATAACAGGCATTTCCCCTGTATTATTTTATCTTGTTCCCATTCTTTTTAATCTATCCTGGGCTGTGTCATTCCATGCCTGACAGTACTCATAAAGTTACTTCATTTATCATCCACATAGTCTTCTGTGGTCTGTGAAGAAAAAGTTCTTGTTTATATAATGAAATGGAGAGCAGAAAATGACAAAATATTTAGTTTAAATTCATTGTTCTTTGTCAAGTTGATTTATCCCTACAATATTTGTCATTTTAAGGTACACTCTGTAAGATATGTATGCATACATCTGTATCTCCTCCAGCTGTGGAAAAGGAATTACTGTCAGAGTAATAAAAATCAAAACAATCAAGGAATATTTTGCAGTAGTATTTCAGTAGAGGTATGCGTGGAAGCCCGAGACCTAAATGAGTTTCAAGTTGAAGGTTTCAAACAGAACATTGAGTCTAACCTGAGTGCTGCACAAGGGATGGTTGGAAAGACTGAGAAGAGCAGCAGCAATCTTCTGTTAGTCCATGACAGTACCTGGAGGCCCACTTCAGGATGGGGTGCCTTTCTGTGTGCTCTCTTGGAATGAAACAGCATGTAACAGATTCATAGCCATAGTGTGTTGGCACTGTGTTAGCCCTCTCTGACAAATAACGCTTTGGCTTTTCAAGATGCTTAATGTTTTTTTCTAGATAGGTGCACGTCTTAGAACCTAACATATCTGGAGTTACTTTTTATAGCAATTCAGTGATAAGTATGATCATTCTTTAAAAATGTAGACTACAATTCAGAGACTAGAAGTGTCACAACAGTACAGGTTAGATATGTAGTGGTTATTTCACATAATCTAGAATGGTTGAGTTTGGAAGGGATCCCTAGAGGTCACAGGCACATGTAGAGCCTGCCGCCCAGGACTGTCATATGACTTTGGGATATCTCTAGGGATGGAGACCCTGCTACTGCCCTGGACAACTTGTGGCAGTGCTTGGTCACCCTCACAGGAAAAAGGTGTTCCTTGGTGTTCCTAAGGAACGTCCTGTGTTTCAGTTGGTGCCCACTGGTCCAGGTCCTGTCACTGCTGGAAAGAACCTGGCTCTGTTCTTTACATCCTCCCTTTAGGTATTTGTACACATTGACAAAATCTGCTTTGAGCTTTCTCCCAATTGAAGAGTCCCAGCTCTGTGAGCCTTTGCTCATAAGAATGATGTTTTAGTCACTATTATTCTCAAGAACTCCAGACAGCTCTCCTGTTTCCTGTTCTCATGAAAGCTGTGATTATAGATTAAATAGTCACCAGAAGTGATGTTATGCCATTGCCGGGAATCCTTCTGTGTATGATTTGGCTAAAAAATGAGATTTAAGTCTGTTACTCAAGAAAAATTGCTAGTACATGAACTAATGCTTCATGTGAGAGCTCTTCAGTGTATTTTGTTTGATATGGACTAGACTTTATAAGTATTTATGTCTTTCCCCTGCTTGCAGAAAAGCTCATGCCAATTATTTCCAAATGTAACCTGCTTAGCAGCAATGCACACAGTAAATATTTGACATGGTTAATGATTAAAAAAAACCCCAACCAGCTGGGGCACTGTAGTTTGGACAAGTGTGCATGTCAGAAAGGAACTGAGTGATGATTTAATGTGCAAGTATTGGGGCTGTTGGGCTCGTTCAAGGCCTTTGATGATATGTGGTGTCATGTTAATATATTCAGTAGGCACATAACACTTCTGGAATTTTCAACTGCATTTTTTCTTTCGTTTTAGATAGTAAATCTTATAGAAGAAACTGGACACTTTCATATCACAAATACAACCTTTGACTTTGATCTCTGTTCACTGGACAAAACCACAGTCCGTAAACTACAGAGTTATCTGGAAACGTCTGGAACCTCCTGAGGATTCAGCATACGGCTGCATCAAAAACTGCTCTTTAAATGATGTATGCAGAATGATGCAACCAAAATGGAGGGGAAAAAAAGCAATCCTCTTCAGCTTTTATTTTTCCTTAAAGCCAGTCATCATCTCCTGATAAGGGAGAGGAAAAGTGACCAGACTCAGAGGACCATCTTTCTCAAGAAGAAAATGCTCTTGAAGAGTTTGCCTGGATAGCCTTGAAAAACAAACAAAAATACTTGTTCTTAATGAATGTGTATGATACCATGTATCTCTCTCTGTGGCGTTCAAGTCCACAGGATGAATGCATGTTCAGCACACTGCCTTATTACATAACTGATCTATTTATTACTGCGTTCATGTATTCTAAAGTCCATGAGTCATTGAGTGACACTACCAGATGTTGCAAGTAGCGGGATCCTATTTGTGCTCTTTTGATGCAGTACTTTCACAAGCCTAGTAATCTTATTCATGTTCAAATGCCACTTCTGGCTGTCTTTCACTAGTTGATTAAAAAACTGGAGTCTTGATTCCAGCTCTGCAGTTCCAGGAAACAAGATACAAACTTGATGACCAAACAGTGGTCTTATATTTCATTTCCTGTCTGCCACAGTGGGTTCGACCACAGCAACTTGGACTGCAGGTCCTTGATTCTGTCCACTTACTGATCTTGACCATGGTAAAAAATGCACCAAATAGTATCATATGACTTGCTGTCTAGCCTCAGTGAATAAACCAATAGGACTTCAACAAAAAAATGTTATCTATACTGTCCTGAATCTGGCAGCGTTTGCAGTCTACATTCTTATGTCTGTTTTAATGTTACAAAATTAAATAGATATGAGTGAAGGTGTTCTGCAGGATCATCATAAAAGGAAAAATACAGCCCCTATCCTTAAAGAAAATGTTGTAGAAAATTATTAATTTGGAACTATTTATTACTATGAGTTTCAACACTCTTTTGCTGCCAGTGTGTGACTGACTTCTGCCATGAATCTCTTTGTATAACATTTTTGTTTGCTCATGTAGTATATGGTCTGCCTAGTTTGTTTTGGGGATTTTTTTTTCTGGTTTTGTTTGATTTTTTTTTTTTTTACAATTGCTAAATTAAAACCTTTTCTTTGAAAAGAAAAAATATGTTATATAGTTACATGTTGGAATAAATACATGTATGATATTGTCCATATGTGTGTGTTTATATATACACGTATACTGCACCTGTGTATATATATGTATATACACACACACATGCATATATATGCTTTTTACAGTTTCCAGATTTTGGTATCTGTTCAATAACCTGCTTGTGTTTCCAGAAGAATTTATTGTCTATAAAAATGAGTATGCTTTAGATACCATCTATCGCTTCTTAAAATCAGGATCTTTGTTTATTCATGACCAAATGAGAGGATGTGTACTCAGTTTCACATCAATGCTTCACGTTCTCATATTGCTGATGGTTTCTTGATGGAATCATCACCCTTCTATTAGAAATCCAAATTCCTAAAAGAAAAGTGAAAAGAATTTAAAAACCACTTCTGGATGCAAAATCTTACTCATAAAAACCAGCCTAAAAATGTATCTTGTTACTGGACAGGCAGGTATGTCGTATTTATGCTTATATGCCACACGTAGTCTCTATGTGTAGAGCTGAACAGTAGTATCTTTATGAATAACTGTTTCATGTGCACAGTTTGTGCAGCACTGAAAAACTATTGGGGTTATTTCTTTCTTAGATGGTAAATCTTAATACTGTTTCTTTAAGTCCAAAGAAAATTTTACACTTTACTCTTTTTAAAAGGGCATGATATGTATTGGGTTGGGGGGCTTTTTTTTTATTTAAAATGTTGTTTGATCACACTCCACAGGAAGTCTGTCTTAGGCTTCTGAAGAATAAGTGTACCTTTTCAGTAATGTTATGACTCTTATTGATGATTGGCATGAAGCATACTTGAAACGTTATGTTGTTCTTTTAAGTCCATGTCTTAATGTGCAATTGGGGAGGGGGTGAAGGAATGGGAATATGATGTTAACATTACTATTGGCAGAAGGCTGGTGATAATAGGGAAGGGAATAGGGCTGCATGTGAAGGGGATAAACTTCAATTTCTATTGATTGTTTTATATGAAAATGTTTGGAAATCTAAAAGCAACCTTAAAAACCTTTGATCTACCAATGTGTGTTCAACTTTCCTATCTTTTAGCTATACCAGATGTATGTGAAAATTTGTCCGTTTTGACTTTTCTAACTAAGTCTTGTGGTAAAGACTCATTGAGTTTCAGAAGGGGATACTTCTAGTACAACTATTGCACTGTTTTTGTAGGAATGGTGAAATGAATCATTTTACCCTTTAAATACCAGATAAGCTTTATTATACACTGCGAACAGGGGAGGAAGAAAAGAGAAACTAGGAAAATGGGCATGAAGGGAAGAAAACAGCAATTGCAACATCACATCAGTGCTGAATTTCTCGCACGCTGTGGATTGTTTTCTATTTAGTGGGAGAGAGAATAAAATAGACTGCAGGTGTCTGTCTGTGTGCTGACTTCTTCACAAAATTCTGATAGAAATAGTTACTAAATTTTGATTTGAATTTAAAAACTATTTTCATCTAATTTTGTATACAGAACCAAAATAAATACATATTCACTTAATTTCAGACATTCATATTTCTCTTAAATAAAAAAATAGAAGATACCCTTCCAAGATTTTAATGTCTGTAAGCACTGATCTTTGGGATGGGTTAAAGTATTTTGGCAACAAACATTTTGGACTTAACATCAAGCTATTTAAAACAGCAGTGTGAGAGAATTTAGATTAATTCATTGAAGTGACCAGATAGAGGTTAGCCGTAAGTTCCAATATCTGAAGTAATTTTCAGCACAAGTGAGTCAGTGTTACTAGAGCAGTGGCTGTATCCTGTATCAAAGACAGTTTTCATCTCACGGGTAACTTGCCACCTCAGAAAGTGAATGTCCAAGTTTTAATTTTTTTAAAAATTTTTTTTAGAAATCTGAATCTGCTGAGAGGCTTTACAAAAATTACAGTATCATCTGGATTTGGAGGCTATCTTAGTCCATGATAAAGAGAAAGTGCAAGAAAGGAGGAAGGGATATACACTGAAGTGAAGAGAGTCTCTTCTGAGGTGAAAGTAAACCCATGCTCTGTCTTTAGCCTTTGGAGCATATGAAATGGTTGGGCATTTCTCTCTCTCTTCATTGGTTTGGTCTTTTTAGGAAAAGCCTGTGCTTTCAATTCAGAAACAAAGTACACAGTGAACAGTACAGTTCCTTTGGAGAGCCCAGTATAATTCTGTTAAAATTTCTGTAGTCTCTGGGAAGGAAATCACAAGTTCTTGGGTTTTATCTGACCCATTGTTCTTCTTTCCCATTCTCACAGTGAAATAAAGTACTTTTACAATCTGCTTTGAGTCTTTGGTCCTTACTTTGTAACATCTTCGCTTGTTAGAAGCTATACCAGTGTTTTGTGGTCTCTTGAATGACCTGTTGATTTCAGAATCCAATTGCAAAACTGATAGGAAAGCTGTAGAATTGTCTGAAGTGAAAACTGTCCTGTTCTGACACTGCTCTGATGGTAGGATGTTTGATTCACCTCATACCATCTTTGTTCAAACGCATCATATCTCATCTTTCACCACTTGCAGTTTAGTGACATGCTATCCTTTAGCAAACTCTTGTTTCAGTCTATAGAGTCTGGTTTATGTTTGCTCATTGGTCCATGATTTTCAGAAACTGTTAAGATGAAAATTTTGTCAGATTTTCATCCACAGCAGCAGCTAGCAGAAACTGCAAAACTAAGCAGTGCAAGACATGTTCCAAAGTTTAACAAGTGTAAGGATTGTGTTTTTGTGGGCCTTGATAGTTTTCTTAATTGTTAAGCAGTTCACAGTGGAATGTAGCGTACACCAGGAAGCTACCCTGTAGGCTTTATGAAGAAGTTTTACTGCTGGGCTTAAAAGGCTTACCAACAAATGACGGGGACTAAAGCACATATATCTGCAGTGCTTTTGTGCCTGCTTGGGAGTTAACCAGTACATTAGTGCTGCTAAAACAATGACATTTAGAAGACTGGCGGTGTCTGGACAGATAAACTAACATCAAAACACATCATGTAGCGGCCTTGCATTTGAATGAGCGACAAGAAGTGCCACTGTGACTAGACAGGAAAGAGAAGTATATTACCACAGTGCAAGCAAAGCCCGTAGAGAGGGGAATGGCAGAAAAAAGTGTGAAGAAGAGATGCTATAATAGCAGCTGCTTTTGTGCACTGCTGTAAAATCTGGTGCAGTTGTTGACTGGAGAGAGAGGGAAATTGAGATTGCAACATCATACAAAAATATAAGCTGTTTTATTGTTTGGGTTGGTAATGTCTGTTTCACATTTGTTTCAGTGTTGTATCTGACTTACGTTTTATATTTTATCTCAGCCAGATTATACTACAAAGTGATAATCTTGCATTTTGCATTTACTTTTAATTTATCCAGTCTGGAATTTTGAACAAAATCAAATGTAGGCTTGTGAATCCAGCAGAAGATGTATTTTTATCATCGCTCAGTATAATTCTGAGTGGAAGTAACCATTTAATGAATCTTCCATCTAATGAGCTATGCATTTTCCTTTGTCCTATATCCTTCAGAGAAGTGATGCTATAAAGCTAGAGTTTCTATCAGTAAAATTTATCCTTCTCATCCCAGTGAATCATAAATTGCTACTCACAGGGAGACAGAATGCAAGGTCTCAGTCCTATTTAGGACATAGCGGGTTTGTGAAGATGTCAGTTATATCTTTTTAGTAAAACCTAGAAGTAAAGCCTATTTTAGCTCCTCTTTAGGGGAGGAAAAGAAGGAAAGTAAATATTTGCTAAAATTATTTGTACTCTGATAATGCAGGTTAGTTTTCACTTTCAAATCTTTAAGCATCTAATGGCCAGTAAAGCGACTACATGTAAGCCATTAGAGAATCAAAAATATTGAAAATATAAGTAACTTGCATTAGAAGTCTGGTTGCGTAAGGAATAGGGTCGTAGTGCTAATACTGCTTTCAGTGCAGGTCAGACATTCCTAGCACATGTGGTTTGTGTATCCTTGTCTAAGTGGGTGGTCCAGAAAATGGTGCAAAATGCCATAGAAGGGCTTAGTTTTTGAGTGGTACAGAGGAAACATTCATGATAAGCTCAGCCAGCACTGCACAGGCTATCCAAGATGAAGCAGTTTTCTTTCAGCTTTCATGAGCAGCTAAGTTTTCACTTTGCTTATTCAGCCAGATATTTCAATTCTTTTTTGCAATACTATTATTCCTCTACTGTAGGTTTCATGCTGGCTAGGCACCTGGTTAGGTTTGGGCTGGAGTTATTGTGATGCTACTTACTTTGTGAAGGGCATAAGAAGACAAGTGGAAAGTGGTAGTGTCTCTGTTTTTATTATTCTATTTTCTACTTCTGCTCAACACATAAAAGCCTCTGAAATGTTTTCCCTTAAAAATTCTAATATGTGTAAGAAGTTAATACTGCTTTCATTAGTGTCACTTTTAGTTGGCACAGTGTATAATGAGGATAAATTAAGAATAATCTTCTGTGAAATTGTATATATCTAAGGTCAAGATGTGGCTTGATGAAGCACTTGATCATCAAGCAGGGCAGCCAAGAAATGTTGTTTTTATTGTTATTGTAAAAATGTGTAAGTCTCAGCCCATGTATCAAGTGAAGTAAGTCAGTAAGGTACTCAGTTAGCTTTTGACTGTCTGTTGCCTAAGCTCCCTTGGACATCTGTTCATGACCTATGTTAAAACTTAATTATTATGAGTATCTGCTGGGATTTTTCTGTGTTGAACAGCTCTTTCTCTTTGCATTGTCACAGGTATTAGGTGACTGCAATAGGCAGTTGCTGCACTCTTGCAACTATGGAACAGAATTCTGTAGTGCATTGCTTTAAGTTGAATTATGTTCAGGATTAGCTATGATGCTGGTTGCTGAAATTAATTTTCTTTATCCGTTATTCCTTTATGGTTGCAGATTAATATTTGAGGGCACAGGAGGGAGAGGGGAGGTAGAGTGAGTTGTTCTCTCCATCTATGCAATGTCTTCCTTCCTTCTTGGTTCACATTCTAAAGATATCAAGACTCAAGCTCTTCCTTTGACAATGTGGTGCATTAAACATCTGATGAACTTTTGGTGGCCTAAATCAACACTAGATCTACCGTTTCTTTTTCAAAATTAGTTAAAGCAAAGAAAGCAAGGTTGATTCTGTTTCACAAAATTTTTGAGGTTGGAAGGGACCTCAAGAATTTATCTAGTCTAGCTTCATTGTTTCTCAGTGCAAATCCCATTGGGCTTTTGTGAGACTCTTTGGGAAGCTCTCTCTATTGGCCCTTTCCCATAAACTGAGTGTTCAAGTAAACTGTTGCTCTAAGTACCCAGGCACACTTTTACAAACCTTGTGTCACTGTTCCTTTTAGAGTAGGCTTTTTTTCTTCCTGGATAAGGAGCTTATATGCAAGGATCAAAGCTGGTACAGTTCTATTCACAGTAAATGGAAGTAATTTTAAAGGAACCTTTAACACAATTTAGGTATACCTTCTTGCAGTCCAAATGCAATTGGTTGGCTGTGGATTTTATACTAATTTTTCTTCTGTAGTTATTAATGCACATAGATTGATTTGGGTTGGAAGAGATTGCTAAAAATTGCTTTGTCCAAACCCCCTACCATGGGTAGGAGCACCTTCCACTCGACCAGGTTGCTTAAAGCACTGTCCAGTGTGGCCTTGAACACTTCCAAGCATGGGGCATCCATGGTTTCTCAGGGGAACCTGTTCCAGTGCCTCATCCTGTCACAGCAAAAAATTTCTGCCTAGTATCTAATTTAAACTGCCCTTTTTCAGTTCAAAACCATTGCGCCTTGTCATGTCACTAAGACTCTGGTAAAACGTCTCTGTCTTTCATGCAAGCCCCCTTTAGGTACCAGAAGGCTGCAATGAGGTCTCCCTAGAGCCTTGTCTTCTCACTGCTGAACAACTTCAAACTCTCTTAGCCTATTTTCCTAGGAGAGGTGCTTGAGACCTCTGACCAGTTTCACAGCTGCCTCTGACCTGCTCTGAGAAGTCTGTGTCAGTATCAGTGAGGGCCTCAGAACTGGATACAGCATATCTCCATGGAGCAGCGGGGGCGCCTTGTCATGTCACTAAGACTCTGGTAAAACGTCTCTGTCTTTCATGCAAGCCCCCTTTAGGTACCAGAAGGCTGCAATGAGGTCTCCCTANTCCTCGTTGAACTTCCTGAGGTCCACATGGGCACACTTCTCAAGCCTGTCAAGGTCACTCAGGATGGCATCCTATCCCCACAGTGAATACTTCACTGTGCATGCTGGTGTCACCTGGAAACTGCTGAGGGTGCATTTGATCCTGCTTTGTGTGTTGTTGATGTAGATATTAAATACTATTTGTCCTGGTCCAGACACTTGAGTTCTGTGACAGTACCCATTTGTTACTGACACACTGAGCCACTATATGAGGACTTTAATTCTTCAGATGTGGTCATTCAGTCCTTTGGCCATTTAGCAGTCCATTCATCAAACCCATACCNGCCCAGGACATGGTTGGCTTTCTGTCCTGCAAGCACACACTGCTTGATTACATCTGGCTCTTTGCTTACCAGTATCCCCAAGTCCTTCTTGGCAGTGTTGCTCTCAATCCATTCTCCTCCCAACCTGTACTTGTACATGGGACTGCCATGACCCACATGCAGGACCTGGCACTTGTCCTCGTTGACCTTCCTGAGGTCCACATGGGCACACTTCTCAAGCCTGTCAAGGTCACTCAGGATGGCATCCTATCCCCACAGTGAATACTTCACTGTGCATGCTGGTGTCACCTGGAAACTGCTGAGGGTGCATTTGATCCTGCTTTGTGTGTTGTTGATGTAGATATTAAATACTATTTGTCCTGGTCCAGACACTTGAGTTCTGTGACAGTACCCATTTGTTACTGACACACTGAGCCACTATATGAGGACTTTAATTCTTCAGATGTGGTCATTCAGTCCTTTGGCCATTTAGCAGTCCATTCATCAAACCCATACCTTTCCAATTTAGTAGCAAGAATGCTGTGGTGGACTTTTTATCAAAGGTCTTACAGAAGTCAAGGTAAATAACATCCTTAGCTCTTCCCTTCTCCACTGATGCAGTCACACCATTGTAGGAGGCTATTAGTTTAGTCAAGATTTGCCCTTCATAAAAACATATTGACTGTCTCTAATCTCTTCCTGATCTTCCATATGTATTGACATATCTTCTTCACATGAGATCTCTCTTGAGTGTTCTCTTCTTTAGGCTGAATAGTTCCATCTCAGTAGTGTGCCTCTGTCATTGCTGTATGATGATTTTAAGGTATCTATTAAAAGAGTTTATCATGCTATGTTTTCTCCCAGACTTGTGAAAACAAATACATGTTGTTTACAGTCTTTTGTATAAGCCTTACATGAATAGCAAGAGGGTGTGTGTTTGCAGTCAAGGTCTTAATAGTGGAATTATGAGGCTGCCCTCAGAATTCCTACTAAATTTGTAGTATATGTAGAACAGGAGAAACTTAAGGTGCAAAATTTTAGTGCTTTTGAGTCCCCAGGGCTGACTGGACAGTGAGTCTCTCCACCACCCTTGTAAATGTTCAATTGTTACTTCTTAAAGGAGAGCAGATACAAAACCTGACTATCCTGCCACAGTGGTTACTGTGAAATCTTGAGCTAGTAATGGTTTTGACATTTGTGTCATGGTAGCTTTGGTTAATGGGCTATTTAAACATAGACTTTTAGTTATTTTAGTACCAGACTGAACTGGGGCCCACTTTTCCTTCAGTAACTGCAGGGCATGGTTTTCTTTCTCCTTTAACTGCAACTTAAGTTTCTAATTTATCTGTTCTTTGTTTAATCTAGATGTGTAAAGTAGTTAGCATGGATATGCTCTCTTCTCCTTTTCTTACACTGTGACATTTGTTCCTCATACCAAAGTACTTTGTCAGAAATCACAGAATATCTTGAGTTGGAAAAGGCCCATAAGGATCATCAAGTGCATAACCCTGCTCCTTGCAGGACCACCAAACAGTAAACCATATGATTAAGGGCATTGTCCAGATGATTCCTGAACTCTGACAGGCTTGGTGCTGTGATCATTTCTGTCATGAATCCGTTTCAGTGCCCAACCACCCTGTTGATGAAGAACCATTTCCTAATGTTCAGTCTGAACTTCCCCTGATGCAGCTTCAATTCCATTTCCATGTGTCCTTTACCTGGTTTCAGAAGGAAGAGATCAACATAGTCCAGAATGGTTCAGAATGTCTGAAAAGACTTACCCATATTTGACCTCTAACTTCAGTGAAAGCCACAATGATTATAAACCACATAGAAAGAATTCAGTTGCCACTGTATCTCAAAACTGACCATGGTAAAACATTTGTCCTCAAGCACTGAGAACTCAACTGAAATGTGTTCTAAATTAAGGACTTATAGATGTCCAATTTTCTCCAAATTGGAAGGAGAAGACAAGAAAAGAAAAGGGACCATTAGAAAATTAGTGAAACATTTCACACATGCTGCTCAAATATGAGGCTGATCAGAGAGAATAGAATAAATGGGTAAGATACCTATTTGCAGTGTTGGTGCTGTGTAAAGGGTACAGACACATAGAAGAAAAAAAGGTGGAAGATGCTTTGTTTGAAGGTTTGAACAATTGTAACACCAGAGTTGAAAGCTGATTAATAATGTCCTCTTGAAGTCACTGGGGTTTTTTCTCCTGGAGAGAAAGGAGGCACATGAAAAGCCCTCACCAAAGAGCTGTGTAAATAACACGTCTTCACAACTGCCCTGCTTGCAGCCTGAGACAAAAGTTACTGTGTGTCTGCTAACGAGGGAATGAACGTTGGTGCTGCTAATTGCTTTCAATGGGGATACCATATGAAATCATTAGGGGTCAAGATTGGGCTAGAGAGAGGAAAGAATGCAGGCTGTTGACATATATGCAACTTGAGGTGAGGGAGGATGAGGCAACATTAATGTTAGAATTTATTTTCACTAGAAGAAAAAGAATCAAAGCGCTGGTGTGCATGATGGTATGTTAATTTACTAGTGGGAAGGAATAAGAGGAATGCAAACCGATATAATGGGGGCTTGGGCTAATCTTCAAAGAGTATTTTTCGAGTTGAAGAATATCAGACATAGTTTTGTGGACACTTTCAAAATCTCAGTATTGTGTCTAAATGTGCTACTGCACACTTTTTCTGGTGTTGAAAACTTGAAACACAAGAGCAACCTGTACCCTAGGAAATGGAGTCAATATAGAAAAATGACAGGTTTTCTTTACTTGGTGAATGACAGATGTATGTAATACATTTCCAAGAAAAGCAAGTTAAACAGTCATTTAATGAGATCAGGATATCTTGATTTGTTACAGGGGAGGTGAAGATGCCAAAGGAGTGGGGTTAAAAAGTTCAAAAGTGAGCTTTTGATATTTCTCAGAAGGTTTAATATCTTTCCCTGTCCCTAAATTTTAGTATGCTTTTGCCTATGATTAACCTTTCACCCCCATTGTGTGGCAGAACAATGACACCTTTATTAAACTCTCAACAGAACTACTGATTCTTTGTGTCCTACTTAATGTCTATTGGTAATCTTCCAGTTTATCCTTGGTCATTTTTTTTGTCTTTTCCTTATCAAAGTAACAGAAACTAAAAAATAGCATTTAAGCCATTCTGCCTTGCACTTCAACCGCAATTGCTGAAATATGATAGAGAACCAGTTTCTTTTCAACCAGTTTAACATACTCTGTATTGAATATTGGCTTTAAAGGCATCAAAAAGTTTTAAAAGTCAGAGCTTGCACTTTCTGAGATGAAAGAAAAGCACGATGGGTTTTACACCTCACTGTTGTGCCATCTCTGGAAGTGCATAGGAATGATAACCATTTCAGTATTTTTGCCAAAACAACATGGTAAAATTTTCCATAGTATATGAGCAACATTAACATTACTTTTCAAAAGGGTCCCCAGTCACTGAGGCTTTTCCCTGTTTTGTTCTCTGCATGTGTATTTTATGTGTCATTGTAGTGGATATCAATTGCCTAAATTGTGTACTGTAGAATGGGGCCTGTGGAACAACTCCCATGTGCCTCCTATTGGATGTAAGTTGCCTGAGTCTGTAACAATACTGGACCACAAGTTCTGACCTCAAATAATGAAGATACAGCAGTAGGTCTCTATATTTTTGATATATAATCCTCACAAAGGTCCCCAGAGAGGTTTGATAAACAGTTAGAAAAAGGTGTAAAGAATTCAACCAGAATATGTAAATATTTATTGTTTCCATATCACAGGGGGAGTATACAGATATTCAATTAGCTACACTTTCTGTACAGCCTGTAAAACTAGTCTGAAAGGTAATGCACCTGAAAAAGTTCAGTGTTTTGTCTGCTGTTTTTTGCCTAAAGGTTTGGGAAGTTCAGCTTTTTTACTAACTTTTCTCATGACACCAAGCCCAACCACTATCCTTTGTCAGTGAACACTTGAGACTTTGGGGTTGCATTTTCTTATCATTGCTGAAAGCGTTAGAAGTTGTTTGTATGTAAGTAAGTCTTCTAATGAAAAATTAATGGTTATTAGTGGTAAAATTGATGATTAATAGTGTAGTGTCTTTACAGCATCTGAAACTCCAAGGCGAATGTGTTTTGTCTCCAAATTTACGTAACTAAACACGTGAATTTTCTTAGATTTGCAGAAAGCTACAGTAGCTGAAACGTTTTGCAGGCAAGATATTTACTGCATACCCTACAGCCTCAACTGTAACAATTATTAAGTTTATAAGATGTTAATATAATAATAATAAGTAAATATATGTTAATATAATAATAAGTTAACAATATAAGTTATTATAAGTTAATAATTAAGTCACATATTGTCACTCAGTGTAAATCGTTTTTTAAGTACTTTGGAGATTGAATTGTCACTTACACAGCACTGTGAGTAGACACAGCACTCCCCAAGTGCCTGAACTTTGTGGAGAAATTCACCATCTGAATAATACACATATATATTTATACACACACACACACAAAACAACCCCAAAACAAAACAAAAAAAGAAAAACCGAAAAAAAAACCCCAAACCAGAAATAATTCAGGTGCCCAGGAGCAATTGCATTGAATTTGTTGTAAGCAGTGCACCAGGTTCAAAAGCACTATTGTACCAGGGAAAGTTAGCAATGCCAACCTATTCAGTCTTTGTGCTATGCTTTTGAAAACAAATAGATCAAATTCTTGAAGCAGAATCAAATACTATGCTCCTTCAATGAATCTCCATTTGCTCAGTGTTGGCTAGACAGCCCAGGTCTGATTCCAGACAGTCCCACACCATCTTGGACCTTGGGGTGGAGGTGTGAATGCAAAATTACATTCATTGAAAAAGTCTGCAAGGTAAACATTTTCACATCTGAGATTGAAAGCTGAGGACAGTTAGACACCTTATCAGGGAGAAAATCAGTTTATCTTTCCTGACAACTTCTCTTGTCACCCATCTGGGAAGGCATATCTCACATCTGATCAAAAGAATCCCCCTTCTTTGGACACAGGCCGTAAACTGTTCTCATGTCTCATAGCAAGTCTCATCAATGTAGGAGATCTGACTGGGTTTTGAAGTGTGCGAGGGTCCATGATCAGTGATTTCATCTGCCAGTTACTACAAACTTGGTGCTTCAAACTTGTGCTATAGCAAAACACAGATATCATGGTCAGGCTTATGGGGTTTTTTTCCCTTCCTCTTACGGAGCTGCATGGGATCATTTATGTAGTGAGGTCACATTTTTTTTAATAATTGTGAAATCTTAGGACTGCAATTACTCTATCCTTGCTAATAGCTTTCCACCAAGTTATCAGTCCTGCTGAGCTGACAATAAGTTTTCAGCTCACCACAAGTTTGGTGAAGAGACACAGATTTATGCACAACAGTGCTGTGGGAAGGATTGTTGGAATATAACACTGTTTCCACAAGCAGTGTCTCTCTGACTGTCATAAGACTCCTGGTTTTCCAGTTCTAGTTTTAGTATGGTAAAACAGCTATATTCCTTTACTTCACAGGGGACTTCTGAAGCTGGTTTACTATTAATAAAACTAAATAATGAAACATAATACAGTTATTTATAATCACTCTTTTATTTCATTGCTTCTCCAATAAATATGTTCAGGACTATTAGGTGTGCTCAAACAAGCTGTATAACTTCTTAAATAAGCCACCAACTCAGCAATAGCTGTTTGGCTAGCTGTTTCATCCATTGATGCCCAGCCACTTATTGCAGTTGCAGAAGTCTTTAGAGAACTTGCAGCGGCCTATTGTGACTCTGCATAAGATGCAGAGTCTGAACTCCCAAGTAGCAATATAGGAATGTAGAAGACATGTGGTGCCATAGAACATGGAGTAACTTTATATGTTGCCAACCCCAGAAAAAAATTCTTACTGAAATTCCCATAATACTGAAAGGTGAGGACTAAAGGAAAAAACAATTTGAAAACTAGAGAACTTTTGGAAGTTTGAACCTGCGTGTAAGCTTAAGCATTTATTTGTTTATGGCACTCCTGAAATATGAATATAAATAATCTGCTAATTATTTCAGGGATTGTTTTGTGACCCTCTCCTCTACCCTCTCCAGGGGCATGCAGAGTATGTTTTCTGGATTGATTTGTGACTGAAAAACATGGAGTAACAAATATTTTTCACAGTCTGTATTTTTGAGTCTGAAAGATATTTTGTGGATCCACACTGTGACAGGATGTGTACATCCCATTCCTCTTCTGTGAAAATTTATAGCAGCATGATACATAGACACAGTCCTTAAAGAAAACAAAGATTTGCAAACAGAGATTTAAAACTAGTAAGTGTTGAGCGGTTTTTTCCATCTGTATACTATGCAAAAACAGACAGTACCCCTGGTGCCAATTAATCTAATTGGTTCACTTATTTGAGCAATGTTTTCAAGTGCCACTAAACACTCTCAGGCTTTGGCATGCAATTAAAGAAGATGGTTTCAGTAGTTAAAAAGAAATAAAAAGAAAAAAGGAACAATTGCATCATATTTAAATGTCTTTGTAAGGGTTCATGAGTAGATGTGTATTCTGTTTGTACAGATGCTTGGGCAAATGTGAGTCTGTTACTGTTTTGGAATATTAAATAGTTTCATGACTTGTCTTTCATTAGAATTTCTTTGAACTATTAAACATGTACTGGCTTTTGAAAAATTTAAGATAGTTCTTTTTTCTAGCAGTCTTCATTTTCCAGTCTTGATTGTTTTCCTTTGATTCCTGTCTTTACTACCATCTCTTGCTTCTGGTTCAAAGAACAGAGTGGAAGCTGTCAAGGAACAGAGTAATACTGAGGTGGAACAGAATGCATGGCTTTCTAGGTCAGCTTGGCCTTCACAATGCTCCTTCAGCAGCAGTGGGCTGTAGACAGAAAATGAACAGGATGACCTTTCTTTTCAAATTACTGCCTTTTCAAATTGCTGTTTAAGGAAAGTATGTGCCTACAGGAGACTGAATGTACTCTATTTCGGTGTCCCAGATAGTGAGAAACTGCAAAACGAATGCCACCACCCTCTCTTGACACTGCCAGTGATACTTGAGTGTGTTGTCCTGAATGCGGGCTCATTACTTGACGTGCAACAGCAATTCACACACTGAGGCAAGGTGTTTCAGTGTCTGTTCTAATTCCTGTAAAGTAGGGAGCTAGGTGGTTACACACAAAAGGCTGTATCACTAATCATCAAAACTTTGTACTATTTATGCATTTTATTAAGCAAAGGCATCGTTCATTCATTGGGTGTGGATTGTATAAAGTTTGTATCAATTAGTACTCAACCCCCTATTTGCTAGTTCTATGTCTTGCTTCTCATGCTAATTATTCCTCCTATGCCATTCTTCTCTCCATTCAGGTCTGGGGTCCCTTTTGAGTAGGTGGTCAATGAGTCAATGGTCACAGTCATCCACTGCCAGCATTACAAATCCCCCAGCTACTGCTCAGTTCTGCTGACTTCACTCCTGGTGGCTCTTGCTCAGGCAGCCCATTCATCTTGGTATTGTCTTCACTCTTCTTTAGAACTAAAGGTTATCCAGCCATACAGTGTTTGTAATGCAGATGTTTAATCCTAACTATCCAGCTACAGCTACTGATTAACAAAGAAAAAATTGCCAAGTTGCTTCAAATCTTGAGGGGCTCAAATCTTGAGGGGCTTGATATCAAGGGCAGAGCTGAAGGCTGTTCAGATTTTGAAGAGACTGTTCTTGAATAGCTGAGGCACCCAGCCTGCTTTCTCCTCCGCACAGAGGTGCTTTGCTTGTGGCAGAGAGCCCCCAGCCATGCCTGACCAACCTGTGGCAGCAGGTGTCCAAAGTGCTGTTTGGAGAACTAGTGTCACCTTCCTGTTCTGTACTCTGGTGTCCTCAGGTCTGCAGCTTCAAACACCCACCAGCCTGCTTTGCTGTGTCTGACACTGTAATCTGAGGAGTGCTTCCATGCTTCTCAATTCTCCCACCCTCACTCCCTGCAAGCTCTGTGTTTCCTTCATGCCACCCTCAAACATCTAAACAAAATTGAAGCCTGAGTAAAAGTATGAAGAAAGATAGACACTAGGTTTTAAATCCGATGAGATGCAATAACTTCATAGTGGAAGAAAAGCCTCTCGTAGTCTGCCACTGACTTTTGCGAAATGTAGAAACTTACTAGTAGCTGATAATTAAAAGCCCATGCTTTCAAAGAGCAATAAAATATAATTGCAGTAGAAAATTAGATGGGTGGTTCATTGAATGAAATTTCATTTTAAGCAAACGATGCATAAATATTCAGAGCAGAAGAGAAAGTTATTTCAGCTGATTACTTTTTTTTTCTTTAACTGGGAAATCTTATTATGAATATTGTATCAACACTGTAAGGTAGATATGGAGAATCAGCATATTTGACGTTAATGACACAAAACACATAAATTTATTTATAGGTAATTTTAATAGCATGAGTAATTCCATACAAGCAAGTGTCTTATGTCCCTCTGTTATTCACTTTAGAACAAGTGGGAGTTCATGGTCTTAGGTTTCCTAAAATGGAATTATATACCTAGACGCCTGCAGTATGTTTACGCTTTTCTTCAAACTAATGGCACATTGTGGTTGCACTCAATTAAACCTTTTCTTCAGCCTTTTCAATCTTCAAAACATCTTTGTGGTTTTTAATCTCCACATAGCTGTGTTTATGCTAATTAGATTCATCCCTGCACTGAGACTCTGGTGTATAAATGCTAAAATAAGAACTACTTGAATATTGTCCCATGGCAGTATGAAAACCAAGACAGCCCACAGGTTTGGGGTTTTTTTGTGTGTGTATCTATATATATGTGTGTGTGTGTGTATGTGTGTTTTTAAAAAATCACTATATCTTGCTTGTTACACGCTAATTTTCACTACAGCCACTTAAAAATAATGTGAAGTGAAAGAGTCTCCCGTTTTGTGCTTCGGCAAATGAATGATGGAGGCCGATCAGTTTGCATGGGTGAGGCACTCACTCTTGTAAAACCTAATGTCAGAGTTCTCAATTTCTTGCCAGTGTTCCCCATTAGATGCACCTGCACTGGGTTGTTGTCTTCAGCATCTACCTACATGTTTAATTTTTTGTGTGTGTTTTTAAAGGCAAAGAGATCTCTTTTGCTACGGATACAATGCAAAAAATTGGATGAAACAGACATCTGCACAGTGAATAACATTACTCAGATTTTAAATTCTCCTCCTTTCCAGCCACCTCATATTTTATGAAAATGGAGAAGATTGGAGACACCTGCACAGGGTTTGCTTTTTTTTCACATAGGAATGTACAGTTGATTTGCCTTTTCAAAACATCCTTTTTTTTTTTTTTTTTGATAGTAAGACAGTCAAGGAGCCATTGAGACAAAGATATGTGAATTGTATATTTAGAATTTTAAATACCACATATTCAGAAGTAGTTCTTGTTTCAGAGTCAAAAGCTCATGTTTTAGTGTTATTGGCTAAGATCTAAACCTATTACACCTTTTGAAGTCATTGCACACTGAGGAGCATGCAATATAGTTAGACAATTGCTTGGCAATCATCACGACCAGCCCACAACAAAAATTCAAAACTCTGTGAAAAACCCACCTAGAAACACCGCAGAAAATGATCACCAAAGCAGTACGGAATTATATGATAAGTAAAAGCCCTGCAAGTAGTTTTGATAGTGCTACTGTAACTATTGGACTCACGGTAAAACTGAAGCATTTTCATGGTTTTCCATCACTTTTGGGTAGGGAACAAAGTACTGCTTATCTGAAGGACTAGGTTTCATTACCTCAGTTTTAAATAGGAACATGCAACTGTGTAAGGTGTAATACTGTGTTAGAGCAAGATCTTCCAATATCATTCATTAATTTAAAAAACACTTGACTTTTGTTGATTCAGTAAATTTTCGGCATATCTGAAAATAAAGCCTTACATAGCCAACGTGTCTGTAAAAGTAGCACACTGAATATCATGTAGACAGGTAGCAGTGACGTAAAGGAACAAGAACATGGACTTAGGCCTGTGGAATATCTTCACCAGATCAGAATGTGAAGATTGTCTACTGCAAGCTGTTCCCTAAATACTTGGTTAATGAACTAATTGCCTTCTGATAGATCTGTTCCTTTATAGACATCTATTTGCAAATAAAGAAACCAATAAATGTTAATTGAAATGTGGAAACAGTTGTAATTGTTTATAATTTCATTCTAGGAATTGAATGCAATAAATCATGGTTAGCAGTCAGAGGGCTGTTACTGTAAATGCTTCAAAACCAGTCTTGGAAGAGTGTTTACCTTGTCAGTTAAAACAGTTATTGTTCACTGAGGTACTACCTTATGGTAAGAATGAAGTGTGAATTCAGCAGGCCAATTAGAGGTCTTGCATGCTAGCATGGTTTGTCAATACACTTGTAGAGCCTGAAGAAGTTATTAAATCTCCAAGTCTGATTTCTGGGTAAGCAGAGAAGAAAATTTTGTCCAGTTAATCCAGAATTGAATCTAACTGAGAATGCAATACCATATCTGCCTGGCAAGCACTGAGCTATCTTTGTACTGCTTGGTTTTCGTTGATCTCTTTTAGAAAGTGAAAATAAACAGCAATAACATGCAATGGGCTTTACAAAATATAGATATGACAGAGTGAAATGGTAGGACTTTATGAATGCTTTCCTACGTTATATAAATGCAGCCTGTTTTAGACAAGTTTCCACAGTGATTTTCTGAAAGATCTTTGATTATTTTAAAATCCTTGTTAATTTAGTTTTTGGAAGTTCTTTTCTGAAATCTTACCTCTTTTAAAAGTGACTTGTCAAGTTACATCATTGATATTTGCACCCTGCCTGAAAACCAGATTGTAATGTGCTAATTTCTGTCCATCAATGTTTAATAGGACTGGTAGTACATGGTACAGCTACCATGAGAATGTATCAGATACCATCCCATGACATGTGTAAATGAGCAGGCAGGATGAAAAACCATACCTCCAGTTATCTCTGAACACATTTTCTTACAAAAATCATCTGCAAACATATGTTTTTCTACATGTCAATTCAGAATGGGTCTTTCTAGGCATGCTCGAAAGATCCGTACATAAGCCCAACATGCACTGTCTCTGTTCTGCAACATTTTTGACCCTTACTATTTTTGGATAGCCTCTCTTCCTGGGAGAAGACCTTGCAAGTCTTCCCTTATTTGTCTTCTGCTGCTCAACTAGCACTCACGCATCCTCCAAATCAAAACCTTTACATCTAATGCCATAGTGGTACAACCCAGTAATAAATTGGCATTCCCCTTTGCATGAGTAAAGCATAATCATCATGCAGTAATAATCCTTAGAATGAACTGTGTCAAATATCTTAGTTCAACAACAGACAAAAAGCAAGGGCTGCTTTATTTACTTCTTAGTTTCTCACCATATACAGTCTGTGTAAACATATTTTTTCCAGTTTCCAGGATATGCAGTGAATCCCAGTCATGGACATCTGTCAGAATTGAAGGCTGTGTTTGAATCTTTCGGTCAAACACCACTCTTGGATAATCTGTGTTCTGCCTATACAACTTCCTGTCATACATTAAAGGGAAATGATATGCTGTGCTGTTCTCTGGTGCTATGCACTATTTAGCTGCTGAAATCCTGCATTCCAGATTTTGTCACATTCAAATGCTGAATGAAATAACTCAAAACTCCAAAGTCAAAGTACACTAATGTGGCTGGTACTCAGACAATGGAAAAAGAGTAAAATTCTTACTTGAATTTACTTGGACATCTTCAGTTATTTTATGAAAAACTGACGATGAGTGGCATTTAGTTCTTAGATGAAAAATCAAAGAGGTGAGACTTATCCTCATGATGTTTGAAACACCCCTCAGGATCCATGCGGAAAGTCCTGACCATTGATATTTGATGAGCTTTTTCCTATACTATAAGTCTTTCTTAACAAGCAGTCAGATGATTAAAGATAACATCATTTTTCCATTATGTACTTTCTATAGCTCCTGTGCTAACAGGAGATGCAGAAATGCAGCAACTTACAAAAAGACATTGTGTTAATTTTAGCTACCCAGCTGTCAACGTTACACTCAGCAACACTCATGACCTGGTGCATAATAAGCATGATGAACTGAATGGAAGGTTTTAGAGAGCTGACATTGAAAACAGTCTGGGAACACTATTTGCCTTGCCGAAATGCAATGGCGCAAATCTAGTAATTTCTGACTTCAGCAACAGTATTCCTCACTGTGCTGTGCTCTGTATTTCAAGTGAATGAAGCATGCAAGTCAGACAGCTCTTTGAGTCCATAGAAGCAAGAGGGGCTGTAAATTTAGCTCAGCTGTACAAGCAAACCTGCTGTCTGGCATCAATTTCACTTTGTGTAAATAGGAAATCTGAAACAACTGCAGCCTTTATGGTAGAATATTCATGCAGAGAGGACAGTGAAATGCCTATATTCCTTATTTAAACACAAAACATTTTGATCGTATTGGCCAGTAGTGTTTAGTTTTTGAAAAAGGATCCCCGATAACATTCTCATCTTCACACTGTAAACTAATAAATGTAAATAATTTTATACATTTATCTCTGAATTCAGCTGATGAGTTCTCTTCTGCTTTGTTGCCAGTGTTTTTGCAGTCCCAGCTTCCTGGTGTGGGGCTAAGATATCTTGACATTAATATTATGTACTATTTCCTTAATCTATGGAAAAGCCTTGGTAAATTTCAGTAGAAAAAGTTATGACAGCCTTGAGTACCTAGGTCTTCATTTTGTTTCAGGAATGGTGAGCTGCTCTTGCTTGTCCTGTCCTCTGGACTATTGCTGAAGCACAAGGTGCAAATATATTTTAAATATGCAGGTGCCTTTTGGACAAAACCTTTGCTATGATCAGAATAAATTGAAGTGTAAAATATATTCTAAGCCCTCTCTTCAAAATAACTGACAAAAAAGCTTTACTAGATAAATGAAACAGCTGTGTGCCTCAGCAGCAGATGGGTATGCTTGGAATGTTACATAGCTGAAATCTCATTTATTGTGCTTATTTTTAAAGTAGGCCCATCAAAGTGTTGATACCAATTTTAAATGCTTAAATGTTGCATGTCAGAGCTTAGTCTTATCCCCTGTCACTGTCAAAATTGTCAAGAAAAAGAATTTATCCCTGCCTTTTATTTCTGTCTGGAGCTACCGTGAGATGCAAATGCAGTAGGGTTGGAAAGCCTAAGTTGATTGTTGTAACCCAAATTTCTGCTGTATCAGGGGAGGAAAGAGAATACATTATATTAACTTTTTCTTCACTGCAGAGGGTAGGGAAAAATAGATAGTACCATATTAAAAGAAAAAGAACCAAACCAAGCAAAACCAAAACCTACAGACCTGGAAACACTGATCTCAATTAGTTTGTCTTTAAAATAGTTACAGAAGCTTGCTATTCCCCTCTTCTTTTTCATTGCCTCAAACAGAGAAACTCATCGTCCTTGCAAGCATCCATCTGCTCTGTCTCTGTCTTTTTATGTACCACTAAGTATTGTCATGAAGTACCAATTTTGTATCCAGCCACTGAATGCTTGAAGGATGTTAATTTTGAGCCTTTGACAATATAAGTGATCCTTCCATTCATCTGCAGCCACTTCAGTTCTACCTCACAGCAGACTGCTGCAGTGGCATGTGGCAAAGGCAGAGCCCCCACACTGTCCCAGTCTCACAGACAGGATTGCAGCCAATCACTGTGATAGTTTTGTGCCTCTTGTGTGCTGTATGCAATCTCATTGCTGCATTATTATTGCTGCAGCAATTCTAATGAGAGCTCTAAAGTATTGCTGACAGGAATAAAAGGCGTGGGCTGTGGAGAAAAGTTTCTGCAGTTCCACAGGGATGGGCTTCTCTCTAACTAGAAGTATCCTTTGTTCTTGTTTGTTCATTGATAAGTTTTTCTAGAGTGAGCAGAAAAAATCCTAATCCATTATAACTGGTTCCACAGGAATTAGCGACTGAAGTTTTGCACAACAGCTGGAGTGTGAAACAAAACATTAGCAAGATTCCATGCTGGGGTTGTTCAGCTGAAGAAGAGAAGGCTTCAGGAAGACCTTAGAGCAGCCTTTCAGTACTTAAAGGGGACCTATGAGAGAGATGGGGACAAACTTTTTAGCAGTACCTGTTGTGATGGGACACAGGGTAGTAGTTTTAAACTAAAAGAGTGTAGATTCAGATTAGATATAAATAAGACATTTTTTATGTGAAAGGTAACTGGCACAGGTTGCTCAGTGAGGTGGTGAGTGCTCCATCCCTGGGAACACTGAAGCTCAGATTGGATCAAGATTTCTCAAATAGCAGTGTTTGAGAAAATGTCGCTGGGAAATCAGAGCTATGTCTTAGGTAAAAAGGTTTACAAAACCCTTTGTAACCAGTGTGGTTAACACCAGTCTGTATAAATCTATTAATGATTTTAATGAGTTACTCAGCTCTGTTAAGCCAATGGAGTTAGTTTGCTTAATTCAACAGCATTCAACATACATGGTCTTTGCAATGACAGAGCTGAGAAGAGATTATTGGCTTGGTGCTTCTCTTTACAGAGCCTTAGGGGGAAGTGAAAGGTCTACAGATCACCAATATAACATGCATGCATGTTTAGAAACTGTACTGTGGGAAAAAAGAATCTTGGGAAATAATATAAAAAAACAAAACGAAAACCAACCAACCAAAACCCCAATCAACCAAAAAAAAAAACCCACCCCAAAACCAACAAAAAACTCCCCAAACAAACAAACAAAACCAGACCAAAAGTAACCAAACAACCAAACAACCCACCACAAAAAAAAGAATTGCAAGAAAAAAATGGTACTTTTGGCATTTCAATTGTACATGATCAGAATACTACCAACTGCAATGGGACAAATCCAGATGTCTGTACAGACTTTGGAACAAGACATGGCAAGGTAGTCCTGTGAAAAGGGCCCTGGAGGTCCTGGTTGATGGCAAGTTGAATCTGAGTCAGCAGTGCCCTGACAGCCAGGAGGGCCAACCCTGTCCTGGGGGGCATCAGGCAAAGCATCACCAGCCGGTTGAGGGAGGGGATTGTCCCGCTCTGCTCTGCATTGGGACAGCCTCACCTTGGATATTGTGGGCAGGTTTGGGGCACTGCAATAAAAAGAAAGATACTAAGCTAGTAGTGTCCAAAAGAGGGCGATGAAGATGGTGAAGGGCCTTGAGGGGAAGCCGCATGAGGAGTGGCTGAGGGCACTTGGTGTGTTCAGCCTGGAGAAGAGGAGACTGAGGGGAGACCTCATTGCAGTTACAACTTCGTTGTGAGGGGAAGAGGAGGGACAGGCACTGATCTCTTCTCTGTGGTGACAGTGCCAGGACCTGAGGGAATGGCCTGAAGTTGTGTCAGGGAAGGTTTAGGTTGGATATTAGAAAAAGGTTCTTCACCCAGAGGGTGGTTGGGCACTGAAGAGGCTCCCCAGGAAAGTGATCACAGCACCAAGCCTGAGAGAGTTCAAAAAGCATTTGGATAATGGTCTCAGGCACCTAGTTTGATTATTGTGGTGGTTCTATGAAAGATCAAGAGTTGAACTTTGATGATCCTGATGGACTGCTTTCAACTCAGCTTATCCTATGATACTATGATTTTATGAACTAGGAAAGGGAGCAGAAATATTAACAAAAGAAAATAATTTTTATAGAAGAGATTCTTACAATCACTGTGAGCTTCTGAGTTTTTGAGTCCAAGCATATTTTTCACTGCATTTTTTGTCTAGAAAATACAAAGTAATTTGATTGTGACTTCTCTCCACTTTTAGCAGAGCAATACTCTGCATTGGCTCTTCAGCAATATTAACCATTCAAAGAAGCATTTGTGTTTCCAACATTGTTTACAGCATAGGGCAGTGACTGCTTGATGGAAAATGCTGTGGCTGCCTATAGAACAGGCTGCCAGCAGTTCTGCTCCATCACTGGAAAATGCTAGGAGCTCTGAGTATTAATCACAAAGGAGAAAGAAAACCAACAGAACAATCAGTCCAAATGTGTAGGCCTTGTCAGCCTCAGTGTGTAATTAGCTTTGATTTTAGCAAGCCTGGGGGAAGCATAGCTGCTTCAGACACTGGAATGCTCCCTGGTGGGAAAATAGATAAATGGGAATGTAAAAGTGATTGTTCCCACCTGTGGAAAACCATACGGAACAGTAGTAGTTCCTCCCTGTGATGTGAGAGTACTTTATTCAATGTGGGTCTTTCCATTACAGTATGAGCAAACTGAATCATAGAATCAGCTGGATTGGAAGAGACCTCCGAGATCATCAAGTCCAACCCTTGATCCAACACCACTATGATTAATAGATCATGGCACTGAGTGCCACATCCAGTCTCATCTTAAAACCTCCAGAGATGGTGAATCCACCACCTCTCCGAGCAGCCCATTCCAATGCCTGATTACTCTGTAAAGAATTTCTCCCTGATACCTAACCTAAACCTCCCCTGGCAGAGCTTAATCCTGTGCCCTCTTGTCCCATTGCCAGTTGCCTGGGAGAAGAGACCAACCCCCACCTGGCTACAACCTCCTTTCAGGGAGTTGTAGAGAGTGATGTCAGCCCTGAGCCTTCTCTTTTCCAGGCTAAACAACCCCAGCTTGCTCAGCCTTTTCTCATAACACTTGTGCTTGAATCCCTTCATCAGCTTCATTGATGTTCTTCGGACATGCTCCAGCATCTCAATATCTTTCCTGAACTGAGGGGCCCAGAACTGAACACAATACTCAAGGTGTGGCCTCACCAGTACTGAGTACAGGGGAAGGATCACTTCCCTGGACCTGCTGGCCACAATATTCCTGATACAGGCCAGGATGCCATTGGCCTTCTTGGCCAGCTGGGCACACTGTTGGCTCATGTTAATTTGCTGTCAATCAGTACCCCCAGGTCCCTTTCTGTGTGGTTGCTCTCCAGGCACTCTGTCCCCAGCCTGTGGTGCTCCGTGAGATTGTTGTGGACAAAGTGCAGGACCCAGCTCTTGGCCTTGTTGAACCTCATCCCGTTGGATTTGGCCCATCTCTCCAGCCTGTCCAGGTCCCTCTGGATGTTGCCTTATCCAATCTTTTTGATCCTGGAAGACAAGAGGGGAGCTTTTAACAACTCACATTCTGTTTTTAGTTTTTCCCTTGCTCGCATCATGCACATGGAGTGAGTGTTGCCTGTAAGGGTTGCTACAAAGCCATGAAAAACTAAGAGTGGCATGCAGGCTGTGTTGGCTAGAATGTATTATTGCTGCAGCTGTCTGATATTGTAAAGAAGTGGGGGCAGAGAAAAGTAGGTCAGGACCCTGCATTAGGACCTGAGGCAGGGAACCAATCCCCACTACTTTCATGGCACACTAGCTCTGCAGCACCTGCAGAATCAGCTGTAGTGCTAAAACTGAGTTTGGAGCCCCAGACTTCTACTCTGATTTGGTTCTTCCATTGGTGGAGCACAGGCTTAAGCGATAGGAGATACCAGCTGAAAAAGGAGCTTGTCAGAGACTTTCTCAAATTCAAGAGAGGAAGGAGGCCCAAGAGTTGGAGGTATCCATGCAAGTCACTTGTTGACTTGCATGGCTGGATTTCAACAAAGCAAAAATCAGAGACCCATAATAACCTCTACTGTATCTTGCACTAGACAGCATCTGGTGCAAAATTTGCTTGAAGTTGTCTTCAGACATACACACATATGTACATATAATTCATGGTAAAAAATTCTGATGTGTCAGAATTAAAGTGACTTAAAAAAATCATGCTATATCATAATATGTAATCAAGCCATCTGATTTTTTCAGCCCAATTAGTCCCACAAAATTTTCTCTAATAAATTAAAGTGCACAGTAACTTTTGCTCCCTTTTCAGTAGCCAGAATAAGATTTTGTGCACCTATAGATTGTAATATGTTGTTCTGATGTATATAGTAAAAAGAAAATGCAAAAGAAATCCATTATACATTAGAGTTCTCTGTTGTTGACTGTTGGGATCTAGATCTTGAAATAATTTTTAAACTAGTTGATTGTAAGGAAAAAAAAATAAATCTGTGCTGCATTTACCCGGTGTGAATTGTCAGCATGCTCTACCTCAGGTATTCTTGACGTGCAATTTCACCATCCAGTAAAGTTGGTGCTCATTTAAACATCTGTGGTCATATGAGCATGTGTGTTACTCTTGAACTGAAAAAAAGGTCCCACTAAAGAACTAAAGGTATGGTAATGACCTTTTGCCATACTGATAGGACTACTAGTGGTGGACATGGTACCTTCCCACAGGGAATATAGAGAACAATGCTGAAGAGGGACCTATGGACACATCCAAGTTTCTTTTTCAGCTCTGAGTGTAGCCACAGCTCACTGGGGTGGCCATCACTATATTTATACAGTTACAAAAGCTACAAGTGTTTATCTATTATATTGTGTGATTTCTAGAAATAAATAACAGCTGGGCTCCATGACAATGAAGGTGAAAGATTATTTGCAATATTCAGCTGTGTGTCTGTGTCCTGAAAAATTTTGCCATCTTTTTATTTTTCCTTCCTTGGGAGTGATTTCATGCTCAGCAAGCATAGTGTGAGCATACGCCTGTGTGCACATTATATTTCACCCTGACTGTGAAAGGAAAGTGGCTGTCTTCTGTACTGCCTTCAATCCTCATTAGCTTCCCAAGTGAAGAAAGGAATATATGCATGTTTCCAAGCTATTTAATTGACTATAGCCATTGCATCTAATGGCTCTAGTGCTGTTTTTAAAGTAAAAATAAATATGAAGGTCAGAAGAGTGTAACTGATGTGTGTGGAAATAAGACAGCAAAGAAACCAGAAGAAAGATGGAAGCTGCCTCATTTTGTACTCTTCCTGGTCCAAAGTCCAACTGGAGGTAGCTCCTTAAGCATCTTCCTGGCAGGTACATGTCCTCTTTGTCCAGCAGTAAGGAAATCTCAGAGTGATTCAAACATGCAGTTCTTGTTGATGTTGTTTGGCTTTTCTCCTTCACCAAGCTGTTCAATGTGAAATCCTTATTACAGGGTGTTATGTTTAGCTGTCTTGGAAACTGGTCTGGATTTCAGACACCAGCATGCCTGGACTGAGGGCAACTTACACTTTAATACAGACACTGCCTCTTGGGTCATGTCTCATGTCATTTGTACCAGTATTGCTGCTTTCCTCTCTCAATCACAGTTTTACAAGGTCTCCATGGCAACTATAGTAGCTATATATTTGGTAAAAAATTATTCCTGCTAAAGTATTTTCAGTAGTGCTAGCGCTGAAGCAGGAAAATCCAGGACAATTTGCATCACAAGACAGGCAAGTGTCTTCAAACTGCAGTGAGTCCACTCTGAGGATGGGAGAAACATATGACTGATAGAAGCCTCTTTTTCCAGTGAATTCACTGTTCCTCCATAGGACCCTACTATGACTGTGAAATGCAGTTGTTCCCAAAGTGTTAGCATGGAAAATATCTAGTCTTATACTGTCTGCAGTCAGAATCTGAGGTTTCAAGCAAGACATTCAAAATCTGCATACTATGTTTTGCAATGTGCTTCAGAACTTGCCAAGGCCTGCCTGTGCATTAAGCCTGTCTGGGCTGAGGAACCTTCTCCTTTAGTCTTATATTTCCTTTTTAAGCTATTAAGGGTTTAAATGTAGAGAGGTCAAGCTACCATTACCTGTCTTTGTTTGTTTGTTTGTTTTCTACTGAGAATTCTACATTCATCCATGTTGCTAGGTTTTGTATCTACAAAGTATGGATATAAATTGTGCGATTCATTTTTCTTTTCCCTGTAGCAACCAGTTTGAAACCCACTGGGCGATGTAGGAACGGCACTGTCATGGTGCATATCCAGCACAGCTCAGGGCAGGGCACAAGTCGCTGGTTTGGGTCTGAGGAAGGCTGTTGCTCAACCCTCTGTTTGCTATGGACCCAGTGAGACCAATTTTGTGCAATTGGTTGAAGCCCTGTCTGGTGTGGTGCTCTCCCTCCTGGTGAGGGATTGCTGAATGGCTGGGAGACTCTGAAAGATTAACCTTTTCAAGTTTGTCAGCTTTTACTACCTGTATATTAATGTAATAGTAACAGTAAACAGAAGTGAACTGTAAAATATGACACTATGTTTACAAATAATTGCTGATGCAACAGTAAAGGAACTCTTTTGTAACAAGGAGAGATGCCATATTTTACATAAAATAGCTGTAAGTGTGTATCAAACTTTTTATACCAGCAGAATTAAAAAAAAAACAAACCCTAAAACTTTTTTTGAGAAGGTTTTTTGTAAAGATGTGTAAGAGCTCGACAATGTTTTATATAGAATATTGTCTAATGCAGTGCTCTGTTATTTGCTTTCTCTAATAAAAAATATGGAAAATATAAATATACTTAGTAAATGCTGTTCATGTATACCAACCATACCATTTTTTGAGATTATATTGGTCCAAAACAATAGATGCTGAACTAAATTTTCATGAACTTAGTATTTTCTGATTTTTAACCCATTGATATATCATTTGCAACACAAGGCATTAGAATTATTAAAAGCTTGAATTTGACAACTATTTGACTAATACATGTTTGAGTATGATTTTGCATACCTGCACAATCACTCATTGTCTTGAAGCATTTTATATGATTGCATAGGAAACAATCACAATTAGTTTGGAAAGCTCTGTTTGTGGATAATAGGTATATTCAGATACAAGTTTTAACATGATAGTTTCTGTTTGGTTTATTATCCTGAGGAACAGCTTCTCTAGAGCTGCCTGTTAAGGCAGCATCCCTCTGAGGTTTTTGTGTCTCAAAGGAAAAAAGCTAAAGAAGAATTCTGCAGCCTAGTTTTACTGGATTAACTTAAGCCATCTTGCATCAGCTGATATGGCTGATGAAATGGAGTCTTTCACAGGCTGGAACACTACCAGGACATCCTGTTTCAGTTTAGAAATCACCCTCGTGGCCCCCCACCTCCCCACTAATAAAACAAAGGAACCCAAGGAATAATCCCTGGCCAAAGAGGCTGCTTAGGCACTGATTGTCATCCTGGCACTCAGCCAAGCCCAGTGTGCCACAGAAATGGGCCCAGGAGGGGGGCAACTGGAGAGCAGTCAAAGAGCACCGAAAAGGGAAGTCATTAAACTACCAACATCAACAAAACTCTCATTTGTTCAGTTTTCCTTTCTTCTTGTTCAGCTCCCTCTTTTTCCTTTCTTTTCTTCTTTTTTTTTCTTTTCCTTTTTCTAAAGAATGAATTCAATACAAAACTTTCCTCCAGACTCTAATGAAAGTCCAAATCGGCTTATTTCTATTGCTGCAGTGCTGCTGCTGTTGCTCTTTTGTTTTGGTTGCATTTTTTATGAACTTTCACAAAACTTTTCTTCCTTACTTAAAAAATAATAATAAATAATGACTAGTCTGTGAATTTCTTGCAGAATGAAAGGAAAGGTTTTGTAAGCATGAGTCTTGTAAGTGTCATTATAATGATACTCTTATAGTTGCAGAATGATTTATTTGTTCTCTTTCTGAATATAATGGGGAAAGGGGAGATGACATCTTTTACCACTTGAATGATGGATTCCTGCTGGTGGAGTTGATGTCAATACACAGAAGAGAGTGAAACTACGTTGATTTACTCTATTTGAGAGTCTGTTCTTTCTTTTTTTTAATTCAGAAGAATAGAAATACTTTGGAGACAGTAATGTTGAGCTGTAAATAATGTGTATACTGAGAAATTAGAAGGTAAGCTATTGTAATTATGATTTCACCTTATAAGATTAGAAAGGGTTAGAAGAAGTTAAAACCTGCAATCAACTGAACTTTGTCTTCTCAGACAATAAAGAAAAAAGCATCCAAAACCCAGTGGTTTGTGTGATGAGTGACTCAAAAACCAACCAACCAACCATCCAAACCCACCCAGTCTGCTTTTCAAAAGAAGTTATTTGCAAATATATATTGTAATAATAGCCAGAACACGTGATAGTAATGGCTCGACAGTGAGAGTCTAATAAGCAAAATTAATGAAGCAAGTAATGAGTGTTTTGGCAAATGACAGAGAGATAGTGGTTAGATAATGTTTGCTTTTCGTAAATACTGTCTTTAGTTAGCACCAGGATACTTCCTCTGTACCCATTTGGACTGCAGTTTTGGAAGGGCTCCTTTGATACAACATAGTGCTTTGGGTGACAAGTCACCTGTCAGCACTTGACATTTTGGAGCAAAGATGCAACTCGAGACATTTCCTGACATATGGCCCAAAAGGAAAAGATTTTCAGGAGGGTAAGAAACTGAGAGTGTAACTGATCAAAGGTAGTGTGATGGATTTAAAATATCCTCTGCAAATAGCGTTTGCCTAGCTGACACAGTCAAACTGTTTATGACAATTTCATAAGTCTCTGAAGAGATGCGAAACATCCATTCAGTGCAGCAAAAACTTGGGCTTTTTGAGAATGCCTGTATTTTGTATGCAGAGCCTGAGTTGTGGAGAGAGAGTGGAAGAGGGTGTGTGCATGTGTATGTTGTTAGGGGGGGACTTTCTGCATCAGAGGAAAACTAATGCTACTTTAGGTATGTACCTAAAGTGCCTCCTGGGATCATAGGTTTTTTTTGATTTGTACTTCACTGTAGCTGGTATTTTATACAAAGTGGAACTCTGCAACCTAAATCTGCTTCTTGGAGAATCCTTCTTTTTAATGCATTTGCTTACTGGGTCCCAAAATCTTTAGCTTAAGCTAAAGGGCACTGCCAAGTTGAGCCATTTGAAAGACAGAAATTTATTTGACTGCAGTGCCCTTTTACTGTATTACTATCATTGCACATACAGAGAATTTTCTCATATCTGCTTCAGATCAGCTCTTTGGGTTTCATGTTCCCTTCATCCCAGTAATAAATGGCCTCCTAATTAAATCTCTCAAAATACAGCTTTATGTAAGTTCATTAGCTGAATGTGTATGATATGAATGAAAACATATTTGAGTAAATGTATTACGGGCGCACAGCTTTTTTCCCCTCCCTATCTCCTCACACATATCCACTTGTTCATGGGCTATACTCCTGTGACTTTTTGGCCACAAGTGGGTCCCTGCATGGCTTCAGCTTGGCCTTAAAGAGCTCCTTTTCTACCTTCACTGCAAACTTTCAAACTGATCTCCTGCTGTTTGTAGCCATTTTGTGTATTTTCAATTGTTCTTGTAGATCTGGAATTTTTAATTCTTTCTGGATGCTGTAATATACTTAGTCATAAAAAATAAGGGAAATTAAGGCTATTGACATTTTAAAAGAGCATGCATGCAAGTTGTGAACATCAGTTCATGTGAGAAAGCATGTGGAGTTTCTTGCAGACAGGTGTTCTTACAAAGCACTTCCTTTCCCAAATGTTACAGTCCTACCTAACTTTTTGACTTGAGCAGCAGCTGGAGACCAATGCTGCTGAAAGTGTGGTCCACAAAATGCTTTTAAGGAGGCATCTAAATCTGCCTGAAAAGACATGAGCGCAGGGCTTGCAACTGGGTACCCAAAACCCACCTTCTAGTTAAGATTTGTTGTTGAGTGCAGCATTCCTCACATGTATCTCCAACAGGACTTGCAGGCCTACATTTTAGATACTTGTAAATAAATATCTCACTAAAAAATTGTTGCATTTACATGGATCACCTAGTGACACACACGGCCAGGAACCATGTACACTCACACACTGATGGCATTTAATCTTGTCTCCTTGAGTCTTCATCAGTTTTAGTTTTCACAACCCCTTTGGCAAAAAGCTCAGCTAGACTCTGTTTAGCTGTTGCACAAAAAAAAAAAGTGGGCCTTTTTGAAACAGGATGGGTTTGTTAGGCAGGGGTTAACCTGTGGCTGGGGTAGGTGAAGGTTACAACATTCAGAGTCTATAAGCCATGACATTGCAGCACACATCATTGTGCTCACATATTATTCAATATTTAAAGATCCTGTCATCTCAAAATACAGTTCAGTTCATTTGCGTTGCCTCAGCATGTTTTCCTCTCAGAGGGTCAACAGCAGAGAGAGCTGACTCTAGGCATTTGCCTCTAGGAGAATTGTTTCCTACAACAATTTTCCAAGCTTCAGTACTGTGAATATGAAAAAATGTAGCATGGAATGTATCCAAAATAAGTAGTACAGCATGCATGCTTAAAACTATAAAAGGACTGTTGCTGTCCTCTCACAAACACCATCAACTCTTGCATGTGTTGCTTCAGGTGTCTCAATGCAGTACTTCTTCCTAAACCACCATGGTTTGTATAAAGATCTGTTTATGTCAAGCACTGGTGGCCACTGTTGTCTATTTCCGCTTTCCCTGTCTTCACAATGTTGGGACAAGTTTAGATGCAGAGGCCATGGCAGATTCATGTGGCTTCAGCTAACACTAAGCAAGCACATGGGATTGCAGGTAGTCAAGCAAAGGTAAGGAGACAATCCACAGTCTAGTCTGGAGTCAGCACAGCTTTAGTCTCCATGTAGAACAGATGGGAATAGAGCAGAGATTGAGGCATTTTTCCCCCCCATTCTCTTTGTTCTAATCCAGTGGACCTCTAATGCCTGCACTGCCTTTTCATCAGACTAGTACTCCCTGTATGTGGCCTCTTTCTTTTCCTCGCAACAATGAACAATGACATGCCTACCTGGTGGGCAACTCTCATGTGCAGATGAGAATCTGTAAGTCCAGTATCCTTGATGCTGAAACAGATCAAGCACTGCTGAGAGAACTACAATTCCTTTTCTTCAAAAATGTCAACCAGATTAATATTGAAACTTTTCTGGAAAAAAATTAAAGAGAGAAGACTAAAGAGCTAAGGACATGTTTGCGGTATACAGATGTGCTCAGTGTGCTAACCACAGACAGGGCTTTATAGAATCAAACTCTCCACTTAAAGCTGTGCCACAAGCTTCTTCCCAAAAATTTGTATTGGACAGGGAAAATCTTCAACAGGAAAGTTTTTCAAAACCACAGCATGCCAATAAAATTTTTCCATTTCTGAGGTCTAATATTTTTTCCATATGAAACAATCTTGCTTGGTTTGTTCTGTTTTGTTGTACTTCTCAGGAGCAATTTTGTTAGTCCTTAACCATGAGAAGAAATTGAAAACATCACAATTCTAACATCAGCAGCCCAAATGCTCTTGTCAGGCAGTTTAGAAATAATGAAGTGGGAGATTAAACATGAAATAAATGAAAGGAACAGGAGCAGAGACAAGTGAAGGAGGGTGAAATAGCTGGTAGGAAACATAAGATTGCTGAGTGCATGCTTACCCTTCTGCTTGCTGCAGCTGCTTTTTTCTTGGCTTGTCATGTTTCCTCACTCCCTAACCTTGCTCAAACTGCCTTACTGTGAGTTAGTTTTGCCTCCATCTCAGCTGCTCTTCAGGGCCTTCTGTTGACTCTTTTTCAGGTCTTTTTTAGTCTGCTCTTGTCATGCCCCCTCAAGCCAGCACTGAAACAATCAATGAGAAAAGGGTTTTCCCAGACAGGAGACGGGAAGGGAGGTTGCCTTGGTTGTGGCATCTCTGTTGGTTCTTCAGAAGATGAAGGTAAGATGAGGCAATACAAATAAGTAAAATACATGTGAGATCCTCCAGTTGTGCCTTTAAAAAAATTCCTTCCAGTGTACCTGCTCTAGTACATGTATAGGAGCTGTACTAGAGCTATAAAAAATACCTTTTTTAAAGGTATTTATCAATATGGCTGTGTAGGGATAGAGTGAGGAAGGCCAAGGTGAGACTGGAACTAAATTTGGCAAGGGAAGCAAAGAATAACAGGACAGGCTTCTACAAGTATGTTAACCTGAAAAGGAAAGACAAAGAAGGTGTACCCCTGTTGACAAAGAATGCTCAAAAACTGGTAACAGTGGATGAAGAGAAGGCTGAGATACTGAACAACTTTTTTACCTGTCTTCAGTGGCAACCTCTCATCCCACACCTCTTGAATAGATGGACAGCAGAATGGGGACCAGACAAACAAAGCCCCTCCCACTGTAAGTGAAGATCAAGTCCATCTGAGGAACCTGAATGTACATAAGTGTATGGGACCTGATGAGAAGAATCCCAGAGCACCTCTCATATGAGGAAACGCTGAGAGAATTTGGGTTGTTTAGCCTGGAGAAGAGAAGACTTTGGAGTGACCTAATTGAGGCCTTCCAATCCCTGAAAGGAGCCTACAAGAAAGATAAGAGAGACTGTTATTTACAAGAACACAGTTACAGGCCAAAGGGGAAAGGCTGCAGAATGAAAGAGAGTAGGTTTAGTTTAGACATTAGAAAGAAATTATTGACTTTGAGGATGGTGAGGCCCTGGAACATGTTGCCCAGAGAATGTGGATTCCCCACTCCTGGAATTGTTCAAGGACAGGTTGGATGGAGTGAAAGGGATGGAACTGGATGATGTTGAATAAAGCCCCCTTGCAACCCAGGCCATTATATGACTCTATGATTCCATGATCATATCTGTATTCAAAAGAAGATGTGAGGGGAGAAATTTTAGCCCAGATTTCTGAAGCATCATGGTTTAAAGACAATGTATTTGAGAGGTGGGAATGCCAGTAAGATTAAAACCTTCCCCTTTTATTCCTCTCCCTCAGTATATGAGACAAAAAAATGTGAGGAGTTGTAAGTGAAAAAATAAATATTTACTAAAAGAAAATAGTGATAACTACAAAAATACAGGGGACCCACAAAAGCAAAGGTCCACCAAAAGCATGTGATGATCCCATGTCCCTGGAACAAAAGGGGAAAACAAAGATGGTGGAGCATCCTTCCTGCTGAACCACCTTTTCATCCACCCAACCACACAGAAGAAAAAAAAGGCAAAATCCAGGAAAAAACTGCACTACTCACAAGAAGCCACACTAACAAACTGACCACTCCACACCATCCGGTTAGGTTCAGGTCTTAAGTGCTGTGGTGATACCAGTTTGGAGACTCTTTGCCCCTGCCATGTGTTGCCCACTTGGCTGGGCTGTGAGAGGTAACGATTTTGTTTTGCTTCTCTCTGATTTGGCAGTCCCAGCACTGGTAGGGGTTCTGGCATGGGTGGTGGTTCCACACAATGAGTGGGGCAGTGGGGGATGCAGCTGACCAATGGCAGGCAAGCAGTGAGCTGAGTGGCAGTGGGGAGCTGTGGCAGCAACTGGGACCTTGGCAAAGAGAAGGTGCTGAACCGACTTCAGGGGATTCATGCTGCTGTCCCGACAGAACCAAAAAGGGCTGTTTCTGGTTTATGCTGCTGCTTTACCTTCTGTCCCAGGTGCCAGGGGGGACCACCTTCCAGCAGGTCCTGAGACTCTGGAAAAACTCTGACATGTACAAACCCCTCTCTCCTCTCCCCTTCAGCTGCCTGAGTTGGGAGGGAGGAGCAGCCCCCAGACCCCTTCAGATGCTATGAATATTCATCGCTAAAATTTCCTTCCCGGTTTGTAACTATAACATGGAGCCAAACAGATCCAGACTGTAGGTACCCCAGAACACCTCAGGACATAGTTTACACATCCCAGTAAAGTGTAGTCTGAAGGAGTGACTACAAGGACTCTTTATGGACAATAGCTCTACTTGCACTATGTAGGAGCAAGGCTTGTGTTTTCCTCATGCATCTCAGCAGAACCAAATCTTCTTCATGCAAGATCAACTGCTGCCATTTTGCATGAGCAGTGAGAAGTGCCAGTAGTAGCCACCATAAGCAAAAAGTATCAGTTCTCATCACTGATAACTGTGAGTCAGATCTGTTTCTTTTTTTTCTTTTCTTCCCCCCCACTCCCCCTCACCCCTACCCACAATGTCCCCTTTTGAGAGAAAACCTGTGCTTTCTATGCCCTTTTTACCTGTTTGCTGGAAGTTCCCACTTTTTTGTTAAATTCTTATTGATTTAGTTTGTTCTTCAAAGCAAAGCATCTTCTGACATCATTATTTGTTGCAGATGCTTTTGGCTGTCAGCATTTTCTACTCAAAGAATTGCCTTATTCTTTGAAGCTAACAAACCTGTTCCAAAAGAAGTAGTTGAAAATCATACCTTTCTGGTTTTATGTGGTGCTTTGGTCTTCATCTGCCACTTGAGAAGACTAGGCACAGACAAGTGAAAATGTTCTGTTCATGATCTCCTGCCAGGCTGATGGCAGAGCATCAATAGCTACAAGAGCTTTTTGAGTAACAGGCAAACCCTGTATCCATGAACTCATGCTGCTTCAAGGAACTTTATAACTGATGTCTTATCTAAGAACCTCTAAAGTCAGGGCATGAGTAAACTGAGACTGGATTTAGTTCTATAACTCAATACATTTCATAAAACAGTGACCTTTACAGGAAGATGTCTGAGAAGATCAGAATAGCCCACTAGTGTATACATGAAAAAATTACTAGATGCTAGACTAGGGTGCCTAAGTACATCCTTCCCCTACTGGCCAAGCAAATAACTTCCTCATATATGTTACCTAGATGTTTTCAAAAGTCTTGCACGGTCATGTCTCTGCTTAAAACCTGGTCACCACTAACTGGTTGTCACTCAGGTCTGTGACTGCCTTACTTAAACGGCTGTTACCTTGTCTTGTAACTAGTCATCCCTAAAGAACACAACCAGAATGTTACTGCTCTTGCATTAATGACAGTGCTTTTATTTAGATATATTTTACCTACACAGTATAATTACCTTGACTTGTAATTATCTTTCTGTTGCCATGAATTATTTTTTATTAGTTATCAAGAGGACAAATGCCAGTATTCACTAGAAGGAGCCACGACCAACCTGTGGGAAGGCCCAGGGCTCACACATCCATAATCATCTGTAACTTCAGTTCTCCATAACAGGTTTTGTGCCATCAGATGGACCCTAAAACTGTGTACAAAGCATTTCCCTCTCTAAGAGAATGAATAAGCTATTAAATTTGTAATGCAGCCTCTAATCCAGGTATTTATAATAAAATGGCAGAGCATTTTACTGAGCAGCTTTATACAGGTAATGTGTGATAGACAGCCTCGGGCATCGGGCTGGGTCACCAGGTGATGATGCATTTTAGGGGCATGCATGAAGCTGGTATATTGGGGCTGTAATGCTGTGACCAACTGGAAGGAAGAACACTCAGGAAAGGATGAGTGTTGGGGTGAAAGACACAGGAAACACTGTATTCTGATGGTCTTTGGAGAGAAGGGGCAATGGTGGCATTTCCAAGCATATGGTCTGAAAGGCATGACAGCCCTCAGGAGGCATAGTGGGCTGCAGTAATGTATCCAAACTTCTGGAGAGGGCAGGCTATGGTGACCAGGACTGACTGTGAGGAGTGCTTGGGAACCTCAGTTCACCACCAGTGGTGGTGAAACAAGAAATCTCTCTTTGGGGAGAAGGCAAAATGACTTCTACTGAGATCTTAACTTTTGGAAAGAGGCCAACAAAGGGGGAAGTCAGTAAGTTTTATTAATGTTTTATTGTGTGATCCCTCACAATTTCAGATAAATAGTGCTCATGTGTGTTGGAATCTAGCAAATTGATTATTTATGTCCTTCTTGTGCCAGCTGAAATTTGGAGCAAGTCTGTCATCCCAGGAACCCTTTCCTCCTCACTCCTCTCCCTGAATGCTGACCTGTGATGTTGCAATCAGGAGTTATAATCTGTTTATGCTCTTTTAGTTTCTTGAAATGCTTTGCCTAAAGAAGCAGGTATACCACTTTTATGTGGCATCATGTACCTATCAGACAATGCTGGCCCAAAAGTCTCTCCTCCACATCTGCTAAGTTTGTCTTCTCTTACAATGAAATTTACCCATGCTCCCTTTTGGCCTCAGACATCTAGCAGTAGGAAGAAGCTTTCTTCTTAGTAGTTTCTGACACTGGAAAAAATTAGGCACTGTTCAAGATACTTGGCTCACTGCCATAACAAACTCATTTGCTTCTAGAAAGAAATAGGAATATTGGATTGCTTGTCTAGTTCTAGTGTACACTGGCTTTGGACTAATAAACCCCTTCCAAAACTCTTGAACAATTTGTCAGATAATCCATCAGCTACTGCTGTGGACTACCTCTAGCATTAGCCTGGATATAGAGGAATGAAAATGGAAGGAGACTAAATAAATGTTTTTGACAGTCATTCACTACTTCATCATCATCAAATGCTTGATAGTAGCAGTGGTTTCTCAAAGAGCAAACATACATCATGTATGCATTTAAAGTATCTTTATAAACAAGCTGAACTGATTCCAAGACAATTTCTTCCAGTTTTGACCTTTTCTATTGGGTTTTCCGCCCAGATACCTGCAAGCAACAAAGCTCTACAGGCATTATGGACATGTTCAGGACCTGTGCATACACTGGTGCTTCCACACTACTGGGTATCTGCATGCTTGCCAGTGCAAGAGCACAATTGTTTGAAAGCTTGAATGTGAAGCACAGCTTAACAATCAAATGCACTTGCCTGCAATCAGAAGCCACAGACTTGCTGTATTTTGCTAGCAACTGACCAGCTGAAAAAAGATTTACTAACAAAACCATGGCCATCACATGACTGGGGAGGTGTACAGAGCATTGAAAGTGACCGAGGCTGTGGTTTGATGGTAGAAATGGGTGATATTAACATAAATATTTCCTTGGTCCTGCCAGTGACTGCCCCGTCACCTCTACCAGTGCAATGGAGCACCCGGCGTGGATTCAAAATTAAGAAATCTTTTGGATAAGGTTTTTTATTGCAAACCGTCTCTTTGCTGATGTAGCTCACAATACTGAGACTGGCATTACCTGCAAATGCATCACTGTGCTGCTCAAGCAGGAGGAAGCACAAAGGAGAACTTCAACCATGAGCATGACTGCATCATTGCTGCAAAGCCTGTGCTGCTGTAGTGGTCTGTGGTATATCCCAAGCTGTACTATTCACCATGTGCTTGCAAACAGTAGGAGTCAATGTGCAAATCGGTTGAGTGGTGCTACATCTCTGCTGGTTAATCAGGTGAAGAAACTGCAAACAAGTTCAGAAATACCCCTTCAGTCTTCTCCATGAACTCATCTTGTCAAGGCATGTGCTACTGCAGGACCAGCCATCCTGGCCCGGTGCATGAAGCAAGTGGCTAGGCTCACCACCAAGACTGTCCGTTCTGTTGAATTCAGCCATGTAACATATTTTCTGTATGGGATATCAAGAGCTATTTTGTTTGCACTGTAATGTATGTTGTATAGCTATGTAGTCTTCAAGTTCAGGCTCAAAAAGGTCTTTAAATATATGACACAAAACACTTGCATACAGGCTGCTATTTAAAGCTCTGTATAAACAAGTGTAACTTACTGAAACAACTTCACATATCTATAACAACAGGGAACCTGTTGACTTAGATATAAAAGTTCAAAACTGGTAGAGACTGAATGAATGTCATTACGCATTAGTCACTTTGTTTAATTGCAGATACGTATAGTGGCTTGAAATAGAAGAGGCTGTGACATGGCACACCAGAAGCAGAATCTTGAAATAACTCTGAAAATAACACTTTAGCTTTGATGGTGCCAATATGAAAAAACTCCAACTCATTTCCTAAAATATTGGACAGTGCATAACCTTGTTTATGTAAGCCACAAGCCATAATTCTAATAAATATTGTGGGTAACAAAGGTAATTTCATCATGATTTTCAGATTTAGAAACATTCCTCATGGCTTTTATTGAAGAAAATGAGGATGATCTACAGAGATACTTCCACATGCCCTGTATGTCATCTTCAGATATTAGCATATCAGCAAACTTTTGGAAGCGTTATATAATGATAGAAAGACCACATGAAGTACAGTGCAAGCAAACACTTTCCTGCCCTCTTCTGCCCCACTGAGTCAGCGCACAGCATTTGTTTGAATATTTGGGGAATGTTGTGGTTTAACTCCAGACAGCAACTAAGTGCCATACAGCCACTTGCTCACTCCTGCCTGGTGGAATGGGGGAAAGAATCAGAAGAGTAGCAGTGAAAAAACTCCTGTGCTAAGAACAGTTTAATAGGTAATGCAAGGGCTGCCACACAACCAAAGCAAAACAAGGAATTCAGTCATTGACGAGACCCTTCTAGGGTAAGAAGGAGAGGCACACTCCAGGTAAGGGTATGATGGAATGGCAACTTTATTAAGATGGCTCCAACTTATATAAGGGTGGCATGGAACCTTCTAGAAAGGGGGTTGAACCTGGGAGGAGCATGCAAATCCTCTTACAGAAAAGGAAAGAAGAGGGAAGGATCACAACTATGAAAGGAAAATTGGGGTGGAGATAATCATAAAAGGAAAGGCTCCACTATGGCAAATCTGATCTATCAGGGAGTAGGGACAACATGAGGGAGAAAACCAAACTCCATTTTTTATAGCATGCAATAATGATATTTAATTTTACAACTGTGAATTCATAAACTGGGAAACCTGTAGCAACCCGATATACAGCAATAAATTTTCTCTTGTGCAGGATAGCTCATTCTTGTAGCTCTCCTTCTTGATTCCTCAGTCTTGTCAAGTCACTTCATGGTGTCTCTTCCATTTAGTGTAATTTCGTACTTCTACAAGTCATCACTTCCTGTGGGCAGGCAGGTGTTCAGCCATGCCAAGGAAAGCCGGGCTCCATCATGTGTAACCATGACTTGGGAAGACAAATACCATCACTTCAAGTGCCCTCCTTTCCTCCTCCTTCTCCTTGTTTTATATACTGAGCTTAGCACTTATGGTCCGGGATATCCCTTGGGTCAGTTGGGGTGAGATGTTCTGGCTGTGTCCCCTCCCAACTCCATGCACACCCTCAGCCCACTTTTTGGGCAGGGATGGTGGTAGAAGTAGCGGAAAAGGCCCTGACACCGCTCAGTAATAATGAAAACATCCCTGACTTATCAACACTCTTTCCAGCATGAATCTAAAACATTAACTCTTTCTCAGACAAAACCAGCACAGAAGGAAAACCTGACCTAAACACAAAGCACTAATCTTAAAGAGTTTTGTGGTCTCACTGCAGACAGGGCTGTTATAAGAAGTCCCTGCAGTGTCTGAATCTTACACATTTTTACTTGGCATCATCTTTGGGAGAGATTGTTATGAACATTGCCAAAGTTGCAACTTTTCTGGAGAAGCATTTTAGCTTTGAAGATGCTCCTAGAGATGTAGGAGATATAATGAGAGATTTTGAACATGCACCATGGCCCAAAGTGCCTACTGAGCTGGGCAACAAATACGGTTTTAAAATAGTTCTCCTCACTCAGGTCTAAAAAGTTCTTTAACAGTAGCAACATTGGTAGCTCACTAGAGCTACCTATTTTCATCCTTTCAATATCTGACAAACAAAAGTGTTCAACAAGAAATTTTAGTCTGTGTGTCTTATGATTCCTACAATTGAAATAAATGAAGCCAGATGTAGAAAATAAATCTGTTCTCACTTGAGCCCTTAATGCTTTGAACGATGTTTGAATAAGGAAAAACAGTTTTAAAAAAATTGTAGATCTAGGTGAGAAAAAATTGTTCATTAGCAGAAATACATGAGTGCTGAATGAGAAGTTCTGAAACACTATTGAAGGCTTGAATAACACTTGGGACAATTTAGGGACTGTTCCTTCCCAGTTTAAACAAATTAAAAGCTAAATCTCTTCTTCGAGTGAGGGTAGTCTGCCCTGTAAAGCATGACGCTACTTTCAGATAAAGTGTGAAATGAGAAAATTAGATCTTTAATGAAAAAAATAAATTGACTTTATTTTTCTTTTCTGTTCAATTTTGAGACTGCTTACACATTGGTTCTTGCACTTCATTTTAAGCAAAGAAATTGAAGTGTATATGCTAGCCTACATGACAGTAGTAGGTCAATCAGGTGGTTTGCTGAAAAGCATGTACAAATCGTAATTAAGCAAACATTCATGAGAAATAAATCAGTTGTTCCTTGCAGAAATAGCATTGAACTTCACTGTTTGAAGCTATAAGGAAACATCCTATTTCCAGCAAAGCATGAGACCTGTCATGCTTTAAGAGTTCTGGCTTCATGGTTTAGTGAAATCATTTAGTGAAGGGTGAATGGAGATGTCTTCTGGCCTCTGGGCAGCTGAACAACTACAGAGTTGGTGGTGCAATGTTAATGCTTGTACTTGATCATCTTGGAGGTCTTTTCCAATCTAAATGATTCTATGATTCCATGATACTAATCTGTTTGAAGAAAAGATATACATAACCATTGTAAACACCATCTTCATCTGCCATTTTCACAACATAACTTGAAGGAATTATGTCTGCTATTGCTGGTTTTCTATCACACATAGAGAACTGAGCCAAAACTGGGTCTCAAGGCATACCTTAAACAGAGGACACTGAGGCAAAGCAGAAGAAGGACTATCACCACTGCCTCTAACTTGAGTCTGTGAATCACAAAAGCATGGCTGATCCCTCGCCAGGGGAAGCTGACCCTCTTAGCCACCACACCTCAGCCTGGAGCCTAAGGGCTTAGGTCGAGGAAGGTCTCCAATTCCTGGGATAATTTCTGGGGAGACATGCCTGCCAGGAGGCTGTACCCTTGGATAAAACTGCTCAGGATCAGGTTTTGGCTTGGAAATGGCTATTCCTGGCTCAGGCACAATGAAGCTGCTCTACAGCTGGTACTCTCCTTCTCAGCCTTGTTGTCCAGACATGAGCAGCAGGTGCAATGGACTGATCTTGAGAGAGCTCAGTAACATGTGTGAAAGGCTCAGTGAAGCTGGACATGAACTGCAGTTGTGTGTGGAGTGCAGGCAGGATGGGTGGTGGAGGCTGAGGACAGCCTGCTGGTCAGTCGGGCTGTTCCAGCCTAGCCTCTGAGTGGTGAGATGATGGAGGAAGGTGAGAGCTGTAGAGAAGGTCTCTGCATGGTTGTGCTTCAGAGCAGAAACCTTACCACCATTTAAACATTTTGGGGGGATTTTGCACATACTCACGGGGAAATGCAGCAAACAATTCTGAAATTGCCTAACATCTCCGCAAAGTCCTACAAAAAGGGGTAATGTGTTCTCAAGGGCAGTCTTGGGAAAGATGCTTCTCACTCAGGGGAGCTGTGAGAAGGCCATGTGAATCCTGAGCACTGGGCCAGATGAGGGCAGAGGCTTTCATGGCAGTGCTATGTGAGAAATGATGAGCTCTGCAGAGTGCTGCTCTTTCCCACCAGCATCAGTTCAATCTCATGATGATACAGCTTAGTCAGGGCTCTCTGTGTTTGAGAACAGTGCCATGCCAGAAATAGTGCTGCTGCTAAACAAAATAAACCTAATAAAACACAGTCATTGTCTGAACAGGTCAAACTTCAGGTCCATCTATTCCAGACTCCTCTTTCTCACATCAATGAGAGCATTCAAAGACAGTGGTGGAAAATAACAACAAGCAGATGTGGATTAAGCTGCCCTGTTCCTTCCTCTCTCTGTATTAGGTCTCATTTTGGATCATAGTAAATACTGGCTTGAGCCCTAAAGTATGAGTTTTAATATTCTTTCCAAAATATTTTCCACTGATTATAACTCCAGCTGTTTTTAGAATTTCTTTATAAAAGTCCACTCTCTCTTTAAGGATAAATTTGATTCTTCTAGGTGATTTCAAAACAAAATTCACAGAGATCATGCTATAAATGATTTATTTTTTTGAGTTTTATAACATTTTGGCAAAATTCCATTTGTGGCCTTCACAAAAGAGCAGTAACTACTATACACAAAAATCTTTCTACTGTCGTGACCAAAACAGTTTTGAATCCAAGTTATGTATGGTAGATAATAGAAAAAGCAACAGCAAAGCAGGGAGAACACAAGTCTTACTAACTCTGCAAATAGACAGAATTCTAGGTCACTACGTTTTTTTTTTTTTTTTTTNTTTTTTTTTTTTTTTTTTTTTTTTTTGCTCTCAAGACATATCATTTCCTGTTTTGCTTTTCTGAATCTGGAAGTCCTTCAGGGTTTTGCAGGACTTCTCATTTTTCTTTTGGTGGATACCATAGCTTGAAAAGTACAGAATAGTTTGAAAAATACAGAATATTTTCAGAATGTATGGTTTTTAATTGTTCTTTGTGGCTTCATCCCTTTCTTTTGTCTGCCTTCATGTTAGAGGTATGCTACTGTCAGGCTTTCCCCACACAATTTCAGTTTTCCCATATTTGTGATTTGTGTATGCAATAACCTGGCAAAGCTGACAACTTCTTGCCTTGCTTGCTTGCTTTTTTTGTATTCCTTCTATCCCGAATTTTCTGACCACAAAACCCACCTCCCTCCCTACAGTAAATTCATTCTCCTGCCAAAAAATTCACATACAGAATTCTGGGTGGCAGGTTCTGACTAGGGTCGCATACAAATTAGCTTGCAGAAAATTGCATCAAGTCAGGTAAAGAACAAAAACAAACTGACTTCAAAGGGAATGCATGAAGTGGAATCTATAGTTACTATGCACCAGGGGTTTAACAGACCCTGTGTTAACGAAAACAGAAACCACCTACAAAACAAGCAGTAATCAGATTCTCCTGTCTTTCTGTGATGTATAGAAATTGCTTTTAGAACAAATCACAGTCAAAAATAAGCTCTTTGATATGTGTTTGGGTTTCAACCATTGCTAACAGCACTTTGCTTTCCCTGGTATTCCACAATAATTCACTGTGACTCCCTGACTCACTATGTCTGGACCAGTTTGCAGACAGATAGGGAGGGAGTCTCAGCTGGCAAATCTGAATTGGCTAGCTATAAACGAAATCTGGCTAGTTTCCCAAAGATTAGGCACCTGTACATGCTTCCTCTTGCTGGTTTTTGGATTTTTGTGCCCTTTTCCCCCTTTCTACTCAGTCACTGAGGTGTGTATATCTAGCAAAGACACAGTGATCTCACAAACTGTCTAGCATGTTCTCATGCTTGTTCTTGTTTCTTTTTCTTCCCTTCTTTTGAGAGGATGCAAAAGAGTTTCTAAACATAGAGAAGGTTAACAAGGCTGTTGAAAAGTCTATTTCCCCTCTCTTTTACTCATCAGCTTAGCTGATCACAATAAGAAAGATCTTATTAAAACCATGTCTGCTCTCCTTTATGAGATGGCATGTACTAAAATGCTATTGTTGCTTTAATTAGTCTGCCCACTTGTGGTTTTTATTATAGTTTATAAGATTCTTCCCTTTTGAAGGCAAAATTGCTTTACAGACTGGAATTCAGAGGCAGCCATTACTTGTGGGTGTGTCTTACTGGCTCTTTTAACCAGAGAGGCCATGCACAGCGTCTCTTAAACCTGTATCAGACAACAGGAAAGCACCTACTCTTACTTGGAGGAAAGTAAGGGGAGGTGGAGGAAACAAAAGACAACTTACATTCTAAATGTGGAAAGGAGTGTTTACAGTATATGCCTAAGATCTGAAAAAGGCAACCATCCAGCAAGTTTGGACTTGAGTGCCTGAGCTATATCACAGTCACTTCATTTTATTTTACTTTTAGGCACTTTCCTGTGTGCAGGGTATGAAGCCAAATTGCTAATATGTTAGTCACAGCTTTTATAATAACATTTTAGGGGAACTTTTTTTCTCTCTCCCTCACTCTACTCCCCCCACAAAACCCATTAAAATAGTTGATTGTCCCTGATTTGTCAGGTGCAAAAGAAATTAGTTGCATTGCTCTAGGAGATGAAAGGCACTCAGTTGTTTGATGTGGGACTCTGGGAGGGGTACCCCACTGTCTGCATGAGGTGCAAACACAGAACACTGTTTCCAAGACAGGTTCAATAGTAATTCTATGCCTGCATACAGTAAAGGACAGTTTTTTAGACTCCTGTTTGTAGCATGGAGATATAAGAGAGCATATGTCCACTGCAAAAATCCGCTCATGTAAGTCTGTAACCACAGGAATATAAAATAATTCCCTCTTTGTCCACTGACTGCCTTTTTCAGCTATCCCAGATGAGCCTGCCAAACCTGGCTTTGGATACTTGTTAACCAGTACGGAGTAAGCAGGGAGAAAAGATTAAAGGAAGAATACAATCTGTGTGAAACAGTGGCTCTGACTAAAGAAGCAGATGATCTAAGGGTAGGAAGAGCTTCCCTTTAAACAAGAGACTCCACATGCAATGCAAATGATGCCATATGCAGCTGCCACTGGCAGGCAGCCACCCATCTACAGAAGAATAAAGTCAAAGCAACAATTCCCCTGTTGACATGTTTTTTTCTGGTGAACCCTTTCCATCTCTAAACTGTATCGATGACCTCATCAGCTACAGCTGTCAGCTGGAGCCTAGCTTATTTCTGTTCAATGGTTGACATCTGATACCATCTATGTATTTGTACCTAGGATGGGAAACATGTGGACCATGCTGCCTTAAAAATATGTAATAGAGTCTTAAAAACAAACCTTAACTTTTGCTCACAGCAGCAAGCACATGCAAATCCATTAACTTAGTGGGAACCACATACAGAGGGGTACATTGACACAGATCATTAAGGAACTATTGGTTCATTAGGCAAATTTCACTGACAGCTAGCTGTGAACATCTCAGCTTTATGTACTTGTGTAATCCCTATACAACGTCAGAATGATAAGGAGTTTCTCAGTAAGAAAGGTAAGCTTACCATCCCTTTTGGACCCATCTATCCTCCTTTAAAGAAGATTGAATAGTGTTGGCACTGCGTCTAGATATTTTCATGTCATGGACATGATTCCACCTTGAAAATGTGAATCTTGCCTTCCTTTAGAGGCAAATTTTCAAATCCAACAATGTACTCTAGTTTGCAATGTCTCCTACTCCCCAGGCATGAAGATGCTTGGACTAAGCTGGGACTATAGTACCTCTGGTGCTGGGAACATGGTATAGGGCCTTCTCTCTACCATATACCAATATGTATTTAAATGTGTCATATTAGACTTTATGACTCCCCAGCAAGTCTCTTCAATGTATAAAGACATCATGTGGCTGGCAAACTTTGAAGCTTGGGAGCTCCTATCACTCTGATTGCTGTTCATTGAGGAGCACCTTCAAGTGTCCACAGAGGCTTAAGTCTTGTCATCAAGTACTTTGCAAATTCATGGAAAGAGTGGTGCTGTCCCGGAAAACTTAATTGTCCCAATTTGGCAAAACGTGTTTTGCTGTGCACTCATACACGTGTGTTCATGATGGAGAGGAGGCCACTTGAGTGAAGATTAAAACCACATTTTAAAGTCAATGGCAAGTTTCAGTACTTTATTGAACCAAAGTTTACAGGGAGACAAGGACAAGCAACAAGAGAGGGAAAGTGAGAAGCCATGTGGCAAATTTAAAAGCTGCTTGTGTGTTGTGTCTTGCTAACATGCAGCTAGAAAGCACAACTCAAGACATCTATCTCTTAGGTGCTTAGTTTTTATAGTATATGAAAATGGATTTTGTGTCACGCTTTGAGAAATTGCGGTGATTTAGACAGTTCTGGAAAAACACCCCCTTTGGAAGCAGCTGAGAAGCTCACAGTTGAGATTGATACTATAAAGTGGAGGAGTAGAAACTGACTTCTGAAAATATAGAAGTAGATAAAATGGCACACAATGCCATGGAAGAAATGAAAAACACTCCTGATTGTGTCTCTCCTTCTGTTTTGGGATGTGTGATGCCATCTTCCAGAGAAGCTCAGCCTTTGAAAGTTTCTTTGCACATTACTTAGTGTATCTAGCTGTGAGTGACACCCTACTTCCCCACTCCTGTAGCAGGTTGACACTGGCTGGACACCAGGTACTCACTAAAGCAGCTCTCTCACTCCCCTCTGCAAGTGGACAGGGCAGAGAAAGGATAACGTAGGATTTATCAGTTGAGATAAAGACCAGAAGAGATCACTCAGCAATCACCATCACAGGCAAAACAGACTCAGACTGGGGATATTGATTAAATTTATTACCAACAGAATCAGAGATGAATGAGAAGTAAAATAAATCTTAAAAACACCTTTCCCTCACCCCTCCTTCCTTTCCAAGTTCTGCCTCCCCCACAGCAGCACAGGGAGACAGGAATAGGGGTTACATTCAGTTCATCACAGACTGTTTTCTGCCGCCACTCAGGATGAGGAGTCCTTCCCCTGCACCCCATGGGGTCCTTCCCACAGGAGGCAGTCTTTCATGAATTTCCCTAGTGTGAGTCCATCCCACCAGCAACAGTTCTTCATGAACTGCGGCAACATGGGTCATTTTTCCATGGGGTGCAGTCCTTCAGGCACAGGCTGCTCCAGCGTGGGTCCCTCACAGGGCCACAAGTTCTGCCAGGAAAACCTGCTCCAGTGTGAACTTCTCTTTCCACAGGTCAGCACATTCCTGCCAGGACCCTGCTCCAGTATGGGCCTCCCATGGGGTCACAGCCTCCTTTGGGCATCCACCTGCTCCAGTGTGGGCTCCTTCAGTGGCATTGGCTCTACCAGACGTGGGGGAAGCTTCTGGCAGCTTCTCACAGAAACCTCCCCTGTAGCTCTCCTGCTACCAAAACCTGGCCATGCAAAACAAACACACTTGTCTTTTCAAAGACTGAGTTTTCATGCATTTCAGATGAATAAAAAATCAGTGCTGAAAGTAAGTGAGATAAGCAATAGAGTAAAGTGAAGGGAGGACACTTGATAACTCTGTGACTCCTTAATATCCAATATCTGTCAATTTGAATAGAGAAGGGGTCCTTCAATTTGTGAGGTTGGAATTTGTTTGAAATAGTGGATGAAAAATGACTGATAATTATCACATTGAGATTTGCTTATGGAAGAAACTCTTCTCCAGAATTTGTCCTATATCATGGACCCTCTTTTGTACTGCTGAATAAGAAAAGAAATATGAATGGGCACAAGCACAACAACAGAATCTCTAACAGCTTTCCTTGCTTACAAAGAATGAAACTGAATTCAAGCACTGATTATCTCAGATTTTCTGAGCTGTGTTTTTGCTCACAGCCCTGCATTTGGACATCAACAGACTTCAGTGACTTTCTGTGGTCTACGAGACTATTTCACTACTCTCCATATGGAGGTCCAGTGCATTAAGTTTGGGAGCTGAAGGGAGTTCATGAATACAGCCGATGGCAGAATTGGGCCCAAAAGCCAAAAATATAAGTCTGGAGTCAATTTCTCTTAATCTTTCCCGTGTTTAATTACTGCAATTACAAGGGAAAAGGTAGGTGCTGATACAAAGAAAATTCAATGCCAAGAGCAGCATTTTCTGTTTGTCAACTATTTGTAAATTATGCATCTCATCTTAAAATTTGTGAGGTGTTGATCTTGCTGACAAATAGGTATGGTATAATGATCTAGTTGAATTCAGCAGAACAGAATGGGCCGTCAAAGTTACTAAATTACAGTAATTTCCGTAGGCATTTTTCCCATTTTGTATTAGGTTTCTAGGATTTTCTAGACATGTTAGAAATAAGGCTAAGGTCACAGTTGCTACTCACATTAATAAGCAACATGCTAAAAATGCCTTCTGTGCCATAGCTGAAACACTTCACTGATTGTTTTTCCCATCAATGTTAAGAACTATTTAGCTTTGAAGTTGTTCAGTACATGTATATGTTCTTGCTGTTCTATGTAAATCCTGCCTGATTAAATTAAATCTAATTAAGGTGCCTGTAAATCTTTTCAGTTCATTTCAAAAAATGAATTAATTTCAATTAATACACAAACACATATAACCTGTAAGGGTGATCTGTTTTTTATATACAAATGCAAGTTCCATGCTTTTGCTGTTATGCATATAGTACACCCTGGGAAGGTACAATGATACTGTGAAATTTAGCTACTGACACTTGCCATTTACTCTCATAGCTTTGCCCAAAAACCCTCATGTTTTTGTCATAGGGGAACATCTGGGGTCAAGAGCTCGGTTTAATTCTTTTTCAGGCAAAAATGTAATTGGACATTCTTTATCAAGAATGATGGGAATTACTTTTGTGTTAATATTCTTACTTGCCTACAGTGTCTCAATTGAAATGTTATTCTGCTCCTGCTACCTCTTTCTAGTCTTAGCATTGCCACAAAGAAATCTGCTTTCTTGTGTGTCTAGATTTCCTGTTACAGTTTTAGGTTCAGTATTAGAAACATATGTCACAGGGGCTATGTTTTCTAGGAGGAACAGATGAGATTCAAAGACTGGCTGCAGATGTGTGCCTCATCACAAACTGAGACAGCCGTGAGCAAGTTATCTGTGATCTGAGGTAAGAGCAGAAATGCAAAACCCAGGTCTTGGTTGTTTTTTTTTCCTTAGATGGAAAGGACATAGAGCTCTTTTTATCTTCTAAAAACAAATAAAAAATTCGAATGTGAACAACAGTACTTCTTCCTTAGTGAAGTTTTTCCTGGAGTCTCTGGGAAATTTGCTATATGTTATATTGATCTGATAGAGAAAATACAGTGTTAATCAACTATATGGCACCAACCCTGCTAAGAAGAAACAGTTCTTCAAAGAGGAGCTAGAAATATGTATACATAACAGAGTCTAGTTTCAAGAACCAGGATTTTGAATTTCAAGAATCCTTTAGGAAGAAATGTGAAAATAATTTTAATTATGTTGATTTGGTCAAAAGACTGAAGTACTGATCATTCCACAGGACGTGTCCACGCTGTCTTGTTATGGACAATATCTTGACATAAAAATTATATTATTAATTTCTGTCATGTGTATTTATGAGCCAAGCCTACAGTTTTAGGTCTGACTTGTGCACTAGGTTGTGCAATAGTCTTCGCTATACTGTATTTTTTCACAGCGAAACAGAGTCTAGTAGGTAATGTAATGGAGTGCAATCTCACAAAAATTCCCTAAATCACAAGAGAATAAATAGGATTTCCCTTCTGAAAATGTCTTTGAGTTCCTATTTGGATGTTATCTGTTGCCTTAGTTTTTAGTTTTTTAAAATTTATTCTTATGTTTACCAGGAAACACCAGTTCAGGTTGGGTTTTTTTCATCCTTCTGCAAAATTATTTGTTGTTTTGTGCTACCAGTAAGTTGTATTTCTTCCTTCAATGGAAGTGCTCAACAGACTGCAGAGACAGAGGATGGTAGCACATTGCATTTGGACATTGCAGTCTACACTGCCCCTCTGGACCAGCAATGTCAAGTACATGCACTTTTGGAAGACGATTTGTATGATTCTTCTAGAGCAGTAAAAGCATGTTCCAATCCTTCTCTCTCTAGCTATATGACCTAGTCATTACAATTGTAGAACTCACAATGCCAACAAGTTCAGTCTCAGTATATGTATTTAAATGCTGTGAGCAAGGGTGAGGTAAACTACTCATGAGCATTGTGTGGTGCTTCTCTATGTGTGATCTCTGAACGGTATCATTAAGTTGGTAAAAGCCTTTGACCAATGTCACACACCAAAGGCAAAAGGATTGGATTTTCTGTATGTCTTCCTAGACCAAATGCCTACTATCATGCACTGTGGCCATCTGTGATTCAAGAGGGGTTGCTCTAGGAGTTCCTCTTAGACTTTCTTCTCCTGCATGTTATCATAGAAACATAGAATAATGGAATGGTCTGGGTTGGAAGGGGCCTTAAAGATCACCTGTTCCAACCCCTCTGCCATTGGCAGGGACATCTGCTAGACCAGGTTGCTCAGGGCCCCATTCAGCCTGGTCTTGAACACTTACAGGGATGGGGTATTCACAGCTCAGGGCCCCATTCAGCCTGGTCTTGAACACTTACAGGGATGGGGTATTCACAGCTCCTCTGGGCAACCCATTCCGGTGTCTCACCACCCTCACAGTAAAGAATTTCTCCCTAATATCTAATTTAAACCCACTCACTTTTAGTCTGAGACTATTTTCCATTGTCCTGTCACTACATGTACTTTTAAATAATCTCTCTCCATCTTTCTTGTATGGTCCCCTTAGGTACTGAAAGGCCTCAATTAGGTCACTGCAAAGCATTCTCTTTTCCAGGCTGTACAATTTCAAGTCTCTCAGCTTTTTGTCATAGGAAAGGTGTTCCATCCCTCATCATGTTCATGTGTGTGAATGAGACTGATTCTGAGAAAGGTGAGGTATAGTTCTGATCTCCTTCAATGTTAAATGGAGTAATCATACTCATAATTGGAATTAAAGTAATGTGAGATGATTTGCCTTACATTTATGACCAGTGACAGACACAAAAGTTAATTTCATTCCCTGCATGAGACCTGGTGCTGGATATACTATGTTTCAGTGCAGCTGTGAGCCAGCAGAAGATCTTTCAGGAAGTTGGATGGCTGTGAGATTCATTAACCTGTATCACTGCTGCACAGCAGGGACTGTGATTAACCTATAATTCTTCTCAGTTTCATAGGTTTCCTTTTGCAACCATCACTAATTCTAAACCATGGTTTTTCTGACCTTAACCCTCTCTAGACCCAGTGGGTAGGATTTTAGTAATTTAAAGAATCTAAGCTTTCTTTTCCTAGTCAATCAATTGTGCCCCAATCCTTCTTGGGGTACAATTTTAGGGTAAATTGAGCACAGGACTTGCTTTGAAAAAGGAAGAGTTTTTTTAAGAATATGTCACTTGTATGAAAAGCTGAATTCTGTAGCAGTTTTACTTGTGGAGATAAAAGAAGGTTTAACTTTGGATGAAAAGGAGAATATGTAGTATTCAAACTCTTTAGGATTCTGATCAAGCTGATTTTTAGCTATTCAAATGAGGTACTATGCTATGTTAAATGAAAAGCCTCTGAGAGCTTTCCTTTTGATGAGATCTTTCAAAATGGATAGGTCAAACAATCCATAAGATTCATAATGTCAAATGAATTTCATGGTAGACATAGATCTAACAGTGCTTTTTAAGGCTTCCCCAAAACCCAAGACTACTGAAAAGTTCTGAAGTTCTCACAGGAGGGCACTGACTTATGTATTTTTATATTTTTTTTCATTGAAAGTGCTATTTTTTCAAACATTTTTTGCCCTAGGATTTTTCCCCTTGGATTTCTATGACAATTAGCCTTGTTGCCAAGATCCAGAAGCCTGAAACTGCTGATTTACTTCATTACAATAAATGACATCTTCATTGTTGTTATGGGAATTTTGGCCTTCACAGAATAAAGAGGGTCTGAGAGTATAAAGGTTACATTGAAAAGCACAACCAGTCCCAAATAGCAACGTATTTTTAAAAAAGTGTTAACCTTAAAGTTCAGAATAAGTGGGATGTGTGCTGTAAAATCTTCTAGTTTAAGAACTTTAAGGATAAAATATTCAGGTTTTCCTGTCTCATCATACCTCATAAGTATTTTTGAATCTTTAAAGATTGATCAATAGACATCCTTTTTGAAACCCATACCTTTTCTTTTCTAGTTTCTCCTTCTCTCCCTTCTTATATCTTTAGGTAACTAAAGATGATACATTTCAGATAAAGACAAAAGAAATGAGCCTGAGATGCCAGCTGGAGGTACTTGCCTTCTCAAACTATTCCCACAGTTATTGGTAAGTTGAAAAAAATGGCTGAACAAAACTTTTCTTCTAAGTATTATATTTTTTGAACTTTTGTCCAGCAAATCCATATGAAACTGTATGTCACAATATCACCTCTGCACTAGGCTGCTCCAAATTCTGAATATAAATGGGCACATCAAAATTACTGCAGATTCTGATGATGACTCTGCATTTTCTGTTTAAAATGTTCTAGCAAGCACTTCTACTTGCTCTTTTTAATGAAATAAGAGACCTCTGAGACTTCTTCTTCTCTGTGAAGCATAAATTTTTCTGAGAACTCAAAGACTTCATATTTTGCAGTAGTCAAATGAAAAGTGTACAGTGTGCAAGGGAGCAGGACGTCTGCAGTGCCAACACTGTCAGGGTGGCAAACTTCCATTCAGCTGAATGCTGGCTGCTTTGACAGATAGATTGTGATAGGACACCACTGCTCTGAGCAGCTATCTGCTGTGTGTAAGCACAGTTACATCGCTGTTATCACCCAGAAAAATTTCCTGGTTTTCTTCATGAGGAGGTCCGATGATCACTGGTGTCTGGTTATTTATTTTGGTTGTCATCTAGGAGATCATGAGTAGCTGCACACATTCACACGTTTGAACAGGTGGCAACTTGTGCTCTTTTTGTTGTTGTTGGTAAAGAAGGCATACAAATCTGTCTTAGTGTAAGTGTTGCTGCTTTCTGCAGCAGGTTTGAAGATGGTATGTTTACTGAAGTGGTGGATTACTGGTATTTCCAGAGCCTGGCTCAGTGCAAATAATGCCTAAATTCATACATTTGCTGCTAACAAGCTACTGTTTTTCACCACAATAGTCCAGACTATAGGATTAAATCCGGACTTGGTTGTCACATGATTTCCTAAAGAGAAAAACAGTTGCCTTGATATGGTAAGCATAGCTATTTTCAGTGGCATGAATATGGAGATTTGTATGTTTTTGAAGCATTTCCTGATTTTATTTTCAAGCATCACGTAGCAAATTAACTGTTTTTCACGCACAGACAAATAGATGTTAATTGCTCTGCTAGTAATGAGAGGTCTTCCCTCAGTGCCATGAATCTTCAGAACTTTGGAACAGGACTACAGAGGGACTGTGAGCTGTTTCATTAACCCGCAGAAAGAAAGACTGTTCTGCTCAGGGCAAGCCACACAGATATGTTTGTGCTGTCAAATATGTGAGACTTGGTACTAAAAAGTTGCATCTGGGTTATGTCTTGTGACTGTCTCTTTAAACCCTTTCCTGGTGCTCTTAGTCAATTAGTCACAAGTGAACCTAAGAGCCTTGTGATGGGATTGATTGCTGGGAGGACAACTGTGGTTAACTCTCATGGAATCTCTCCCAATCACTAGATAATCAAGTTCACAGTAAGGTGAAGCCTTGCCCAACTTCTCTAAATCACTGGATCCCAAGGACACAGGAATGGACAAATGGGGAAAGAGGGCAATTTATGTTGTTCAAACTACAATTGCCTAGGCTAAGCAGAGACGCTTAGCCAATAAACAATGTTCATGGCTCAGTTCTGTGTTCACTGGTTACCAGGATGTTGTCAATAACTTGCTGAAATTTTTGCCTGGGTATTTTCAATAAGAAAAGTTTTTTCAATGATATGGAAACATAAGTAATTGCTTAGAAGTATTTAACATATTTTCTAGGTTTCAGTGAAGTGGAAATTACAGTTGCATATAAAAAAAAATGACTATTTTAGAGCACAAATGAAACATTCAGAGAGTGGGCAGAAGAGAAGAAAGGCATTCTTACACCTTTCTGACAATAAGAAGCATAAGTCTACACATCTCTGTGCATTGGAGAGACTAGAGAAGAAAACAGAAAGGGCTTTGGTACTCACACGCTGCAGGAAAAAAATTAGTTACTTTTATGAAAATTACTGAAAATGTACTGGGATATCTACGTTTCTTTACAACACTACCCTCAGCTTTTACTCTGTAGTCCTATTTAAGGTACCATGCTGGAGAGAAAGGCAGTAGGATTCTTTCCTTTACTAAAAATAAACAGGAAAAAAAAATGTACTTGCCTTTCCATGAGATGGAGGATTATAAAGAGACAAAGATTTCCAGGTTGTCAGCTAAGTCAATTTTATCCTGTGTATGAACTTCCTGTAAAAAGAATAATGTCAGCACACAGGGTCTACCACATGTAAATTCAACAAGGAACATGTGTTGGGGGGTCTCTTTGTGGGAATTTAATATGCTATTGGTCACTGGGGAGGACTTCAAATTCAAAATAAATTTTCTGCAGGGTGGTTTGAGTTGTCTCAGAACCTGATTTCAGAAGGCATTCAGACTAAATCCTCTGACCTCTTTATCTATATATATGTATAATTAGGATGACTGTATACTCTCAGCTTTTTCAGGCATTGTCAATAAGACTCACTTGTTGTTTTTCTTGCTGTTCAAAATGCAGTAATTTAATTATTTAAAGAATAATTTGTGTCTTCAAGACAGAATGATTTTTAGGTGTCTATACTGGGACTTCTAAGTAAGCACCAAAATTGGACTTCCAAGGCAACAAGATCAGTTCACACTGAGCCTCCTCAAGCATTTCTACTGCCATAAATGAAGGATCACATTAGTAGACAAGGAGGGAAAAGCAATGAAAGCGAGAGGGAGAAACCTTTTGTTAGATATTCCATGAAAAGAAACAAACTTGATACAGAGAATATAGGATTAAAGGAATCATAATCCTATGCTCTACGCTTTTGATTGAATAGTTTGTCCTTTGAGCTCTGTCCCTTCTTTGTATACACATGAGCACCAAATGCTCTTCTATGAGAGAAAAAAAACAGAACTTAATAACTTCAGTTTTCTAGAAAGTAGTTCCCCAGTAATATTAAAACACCTAATATAGGAACTCTGAATAACTGGACATATTTTATTATTTGAACTGTGATAGATGTACTGCTTCACACTGTCTTACAGAGTGATGTCACATTATAAATGGTGTCAGCAATGTGGGGACAGAGCCCTTTAAGTTACTAATACGATACTTATGATCTCTTATTTTCCAGAATTTTTGTATTTTATGTTTTCTCTTGCAAATACAGCTTTTTCTGTCTACATTTTCCTACTTTGTTATTTCAAGACCAAATAGTCCTTGTATTAGCAAAATATAGCTAGTCTCACTTTGTGGTGGTCCTGGAAAACCACAGATAAGTAAAAGAATATTCAGATAATGAGACTAATAAGGAATGAATATGATAGCATACTTTATGCTTTTTTCCCTTTTCTTTTTCTCTTTTTGACAATGACAGCAATCTGAGTATCCTTTTTGTTTTCTTGACATAAATTGTCAATAGGTGTTGTAATGCAACTAACGTACTCCCTTTTAACATGTCCCTTTGTACTAATCTAGCAGCAGAGATTATGAGGATTTTTTTTTATGCCATCTACAAGTTAATAGTCTTTTGATATTTCTCCTTTCTTTTCACCAGCATTGCAGTGTTTTCATTGAACTATTTCCTGACTATAACAATAAAAATACTATTGAAATGTTTCTTGAAATGGGCAGCCATGTCTTCAGCCTAATCAGAATTTCATTTTCCATATGGAAATATTTGATAACATTCCTTAGAAATGGGAAGCTTCCTATGTTCTTAAAGTGGAATCCAGAAAATATAAGGGAAATATTTTTCTATTTCTTTAGACAATTTTTTATTCTACAGTTTTCTTATTTGCTAGATTTGTGTCCTACTTACAGTAGCCAGGACACAATCCTGTGAGGGTATATCACTGTGAGGGTATAACCAAAACTGCATTCTATACCCTCTATGTCATTTCTCATGAACTGGTAATAATGGATCATTTGCAGCAGCTGCCCTGGGCACACCTGACCCCTCAGGCTACAAGATGGGTGTTTAGGAAATCTGTGAGATGGGGGAGTGTTCCTGTCTTCACATCAATGACTCAGCTGTGGTAACTCCACTCCACGGAGTCATCAGCACCTTCACACCCAACCTGAGGGGTCATGTCTGCTAACGGGCCATCAAGGATTCAAAAAATATCCCATGACTCACACAGAGTTAAATCACTCATGGTGAAACTCCTTGCCCTGGGGGAGGTACTGGGCATTCCCACCTGAACCTGAGCATATATAATCTTCGGGTTTGGGGACTTCTGATACCACTCTTTGGATCCAGAGAGTATCAGAACCTCAACAGGACTGCAACTGTCACTCCTGACCAGGCTGGGACCATCATCCTCACCAACAGGTTTTCCTTTCCTTTTACTTTGTACTCAGGGGGAGCACGTGGTGCTTAGCCCAGGGGCTAATGAACACCATTCTGTTCATGTCCCAGGGTGCTGAGATATACATTTTTTTTGGTTAAAACCAAATTTTTGTGTTTATTATTGTGTTTATTGTGATCTTTTTATTAAATTTTAACTCTGACTTGTAATCTCTCTTGCGTTGGGTTCATTTCTCCCACCAGTTTAAAGGTATTTAAACCAGCTCCATTTGGTAGTGAGTTGACATATTTGCTGAAGTTTCTAAAATCACTAAGACTTACACAATTCTAGTGAGGGATGAGATGTATTCATAAGATAGGTTAGGCTAGACAGAGCAGCAGCTGATGTTTTTTAATCCATTTAAACCTCCTGAGTGTCTGTAATTAATATTCTTCCTGAGCAAAACTGTAATTTACAGAAGTCTGGATTTTTCCTCTTTCACACTTTTTGAAGTAAGTATTGTTGGCTGGTGAAATGAATGAAAATCTGTTCCTCACATTTTGGAGGTCCAACAAAAATAATCATAGAATCAAACAATATCCTGAGTTGGAAGGGACCCATAAGGATCATCATGATGATGATCCTTGGTCCAACTCCTAGCCCTGCAAAATGCCATCCCAAGAGTCACACCATGGGCCTGAGAGCATTGTCCAAATGCTTCTTAAATTCTGTTAGCCTTAATGCTGTGGCCACTTCCCCAGAGAGCGTGTTCCAGTGCCCAATCACCTTCTGGGTGAAAAAGGTTTTCCTAAAATCTAACATAAACTTTCCCAGCTCAGCTTCATGCCATCTTTTTGAGTCCTGTCACTGGTCACAAGAGTGAAAAAAGATTGGTATGTGCCCCTCTGCTTCTCTTCACTGAGGGTGTTGAAGACCACAATGAGGTCTCCCTTCAGTTTCCTCCTCTCCAGACTGAACAAATAAGGTGACCTCAGCCTCTCCTCATATGGCTTCTCCTCTAGACCCTTAACTATCCTCATGGCCTTCCTCTCTAAGAGGAAGCTATGCTATCAAGCTCTCTAAGAGCTTGATATGTTTCCTATATTGCAGTGCCCAAAACTGCACACAGTATCCAAAGTGAGGAAGCCCTAGTGCAGAGCAGAAAAGGCATATCTCCTCCCTGGACTGGCTGGTCGATGACGCTTTGCCTGATGCCCCCCAGGACACAGTTGGCCCTCCTGGCTGCCAGGGCACTGCTGGCTCATATTCAACTTGCCATCGACCAGGACCCCCAGGTCCACTGTGCTTCTCTCCATCCTCTCGTTCCCCAGCCTATACACAGAACCAGGGTTGCCCCAGCCCAGGTGCAGAATCCATCACTTTCCCTTGATGAACTTCATATGGCTGGTGACTGGCCATCTCTCTAATTTGTTGAGGTCTCTCTGCAGGGCCTCTCTGCCCTTAAGGGATTCGACAGCTCCTCTCAATTTAGTGTCACTGGCAAACTTGCTTAGTATCCTCTCCAGTCCTGCATCCAAGTCATTTATGAAAAGCTGGAGAGAACAGGGCCAAGGATGGAGCCCTGCAGAACCCCACTAGTGATTGGGCATCAGCCTGATGTTATCCCATTCACTACAACTCTGTCTTCTGTGACCTTTCTCTAATTGTTTTGTGTTTCTTTTATAGACAGATTTTAGAAGCTGGAGTATTATCTTTTTTGGTGTGTGCTGGAAAGCTGCCAAAGAAAATAGGTGCAGGTGCAGTATGATTACATCACCACGCTCCAAATATCTACGTACTTGACTTGAAGGTAGAGTTAGGTAATTTAATGACCATATTACCTTAACTGTGTCCACATATATCAGCCCTTGCTGAATCAGGGGAGGGAATATCCGTTACCAAGAACAGTTCTGTCATGCTTTGACTCTGGCAGACAGCTGAGCTCCCCACAGCCATTTGTTCCTTCCCTTGTCATGTAATGGGGGAGAAAAATGGAAAGGTAGAAGTGGGAAAACTCACAGACTCAGATAAAGAGAGGTAAATATAGGTAAAGCAAAAGCTGCACAGGTAAGCAAAGCAAAATAAGGAATTCATTCATTGCTTTCCATAGATAGGCAGGTGTACAGCCATCCTGAGGAGAGCAAAAGAGCAAATCAAATTAAATGAGTCCCTGTACAAATACAAGAGTAGAATTTATTTCTTTTGCACACCATTTGTTTCACTGGGGATTCGTAAAATACATCAGCTGGGTATTTCAGAGCAGCCATTCCCATAACATGAAACCATAACAAATATCCAAAATTATTACACATGAGGAATAAATGGCATTGTGTTTTCCTCACAAACACCCACTAAAAGAACAGTAATTTATTGTTCAAGGAGGCATACTGAATGTTACTAGAGGCACATAACTTGACTCTTTGATAGTGCTGCCTGTCATTATTATGAATTGGCATTTCTTGCTAGAGTGTGGTTTGTTTGTTTGTTTGTTTTTATAGGTGTGTGCAGATATACTGGTGTTTGCTAGAGAGATCCATGATAATATTCCATTACCGATAATGGAATATGAATAGTCTGATTTGAATGACACTGTACAGACAGTGCTGGATCAGCAAGGCCCTTGCATGTTAGGGCTTTCAGTCTAAACAGCATAGCACCATATTCAAACTAAACACCATAGCAAGGGAAAACTACCACATCCTTTATAGGAAACCAGCATGATTGGCTGCCTGTCAGAAATATCTGTCCCCCCACAGGGCAGAGGACACATAGGTGGAGTTATAGGTCTGTCTGCCTCTACAGGTTTATGGTTTTACTGGAATCACACAGATGTGATAGGATAGTCCACATGACAGGATTGTTGCCATGGGTGAAAACAAGCTTTTTAGAAGGACAAGCCAGGAAGATGATGATAAACACTTTGTGTAAGCCCTCTCTGTGAGATCTCTGGGAATGAATGGAGTTCTGCCTTGGCAGATGGGCAGTGGGTAGGCAGCGGGCCAGCTGAGAGCTTGTGTTTCAAAGTTAGTGAGCACATCAGCATATGCACTGCATTGTAGTGGGTGTCTGCTCCACATCACTGGATCAGGAAGTGCAAGTAAATGAGGCCTTCAGAGACACCTGCAAGAAGCCTCACATTCACAGGGCCGGGTCCTCACTGAGGACTTCAGGCACCCTAGTAACTGCTGGAGAGTCAGCCCAACAGGGCACAAGCAATCCAGGAAGAGTCTGGAGTGTACTGATGAAAACTTTCTTACAGGTGATCAAGAAGCAATGAAGGGACATCCTTTGCCTGGCAACTGACCTGGAAGAACCTTGTGTGTCCTTCTACCTCAACAGAATTTTGGTTATCATTGCTATTCTGCCTGGTGTACTGACTCCTTCTAGGGACATCAGTGTCCAAGCATCAGCTTTTACCTGAGAATACATTTCATGTTGTGGTGACTCTGAGTACCACAGCTGCAACATTCACAAAATAATTTTCTTACAGTCTTTTATTTGCAGCCACTGATATTTTCTTCCTCTTTGATGCCTAAGGGTCTCTTTGATTTTTGATTTTTTAATTTTATAGATGTTAGAAATTATTGTAGATCTAATGTACTAGTAATATAACTTTAGTAGCTGAATGTTTACACATACTGACCCCATCCTATATCAATCCCTTNCCACACCCTCTTACCCAGCGAAGATGGTAGTTTGTCTCATCAGTGAATGGGCCATCTTATGACATTGGCTTTTTAGGTAGCTGTAATTCTTAGCTGCCTGTGATGAGCTCTATGCTGAGATGATGACTGGTGTCATTTCAGGCCTGTCAGCAGTGGAGTGAGATCTTGCCTCTTTTATTCCAGAAGGTAGCAGGAAAGAGCAGTTGTGCAGTGAGCCATTGCAATTTCTCTTCACTGGGTTTCATTACACTTCCTATGTAGTAATGCAGTAACAGATTCAAAAAATGCTTTAGTCAAAAGGTGAGAAGCCACTCCTTTTTGGTTCAAATCCATTTCTTGCAACCATTGTGTATTTCCTAATTACCGGCACCTAAATTCCCATCTTCTTAATTTCTATGTAGTAATTGCCACAGATGTTACTAGAAATCAGTTTCTAATAGACTTATTAATAGCTCACAAGACAGTCAATATCACGAAAGCTCTCACACAGTTGAAAAGTCATCGTACATTGCTTGTATAAACAAAGGTCACCTTGATTATTCCCATTTCCTTTATAATCCTCTTCTGTGTATTATATGAAACAGATACAATATATGCAAAAACACTGTTTAGTTAATTAGAAACTCTGAATTTTCATATCAGCAGTGTTATTTACATGCTGTTCCTCCAGTCAGTCTCTACTGCTTATCTGAGTTTAAAGTCTGAGTGTGTATCTTATATTGTAAACTGAATAGTCAGGTTTGCAAAATCAGTATTGTCCCTTGTGCCTCATTAAAATGAGGATACTGAATTAAAATGCTCAGTGAAGACATGGCGTGGCTTTGCTCATATAATTCCTGTTGGATCCACTGACCAAAAGTGAATTCTATACTCTCTGAGGTCTCCAGGCTGGCAACACACCTGCCTTTTAGGACATCATCCTGATATTTTTATTATCTATGTTATGCTCAAAGAAAGAATTCTGTTGTATTTAAAAAGTAAATGAAAAAAGCTCTACTAAAATTGAAACTTAGGAAGGTTAGGCCAGGTAAACACCCTAAGCAGAAAGACGTGCAGACGAGCAAAGTTTCACGTTATGTTGTTACACTTAGTTTGGTGACAGTCTTGGCATGGGAGGCTCTGCTCTGTCTGTTTCAGCTCAAGCAAACAGATTGCCTTATTTGTCTTGCTTTGACTTTTTGTTGTTTAAGATTTCTGTTCTGCATAGTGAAATACAAAAAAACATTACTGAAATTTTAAGTTGCTTGCAGAATTGGATGTGTTCATTCTCTGAAGCTGTTTGGAGGAAGGAGCTTTGGCAGCTTCCCTGTTGTGTTCAGTGTTTGATGAAATGTGTCTTTAGAAGGCAGACAAAAACGTCCTTCATCCCCTTTGTTTGGGCTCTCTCCTGTGGTGAGGTGGACTGATGCAGATGGCTGCACCAAAGCATTGTCCAGATTTGGAAAAGGTCCATGGAAGGTCTTCATTATTCCAGCATGTTTTATGTAAAGATGGATTCAGATTGCTTCCACCATAAGTCAGCACCACATAAAAAGCTTTGAGGAGCTGCTCGCCAGCTATGTGGAGGGTTTTGCCCAGGGATCTCAGCTATTCAGAGGGAGTCAATAATTTCTTTCTTATCCCTTCAATACAGGCAAGAGTAGTAATACTGAAACTGGAGTACAGTAATAAAGAGGATTTCTTTCCTCAGCATGTTCTTTATAGATAAGGGTGTGGGACTGGCTGTGATTTCCAAGTGTGTGCACACGCATCAATTTCAAACTTACTTCTCTTTTTGATACCATGATTACTTTTGGCTAATGTTCATTAGACTGGAGATAACAATATAATTAATTGATTTATTATTTCTTAATTTAAGCTTGTGACAGGTCTCTTGCTTGGAAGAAAAGCACACTGGAATCCCCAAGGTTCCAATTCCAGCCTCCTGCACATAAAAAGGCCCAGTCCATTTCAGTTTCCCTCAGCTGCAGTTCTGCGTGAGATCCTTCAAATCATCCGCTGAGATGTACAGCTCCCAGTAGCGGAGCTAGCCTCAGGCATATGTGAGGCTGCACCTCAGTGGGCAAACCACCAAAACAGCAGTTTTCAGTGGGCAAAAAAAGCAAAATGGCAGCAGGCAAAATTGCCTCTTCTGGGCCTGGATTTTTATTGCTGTCTCTGAGGGGTAGTGGTATGTAACTTTCAGTCACAGGGAGTAGTGTCATTTTCTAGAACACCTCTAGGAGCCCATTAGTCACTTGCATGACTGGATAAAAAGTTTTCTGTCACTCGGGTGGAGAAGGGTCTCACTAGTTTCAGAAAATTTTCCATTTGCTGAAATGCTATAGTTCTATTATTGTTTGGGTTGCTTAATTTATTTGCTTTGGAACATTTTTCATCTGGGACAGTTAATGAATATGAAAAAGACTGATCTGTGTTGATTCAACTGGTCCCTTTATAAAGTGATCAAGTCAGCTTTAGTAGCTGAAAATGCAGCTGTTTCTCTTCAAATACAAATGGCTGATAAGTCAAAGCCTGAAAAAGCAATCCTAGACTACAGCTCAGCTAGTTTAAGAATCAGTTTTAGAGACTTAGAATACCGCAGTGGGTACTGTTCTGTATTATCTCAATGTGCCAGGATTTACACATTTACTACTTACTGTTAATAACATAGACACCAAAAATCCCAGTCAGTGAAGTACAAAGTACGCCGCTGCACATTCTCAGCAGTGCCTCGGGGCCTCCACGTAGAAAGGAAATAAACTCAGAATAAACTGGTTTTGCATGTGTATGACTGTGCATTGACATTTATCCAGTGTGGTGGCTTTGACGTTTTTGCTTTCCTTTTAACATTTTCTGAATACAGTATGTTTCCATTATGAAGTCATTACTATGATGCAGGACAAGGACAAACACAGATAAACAGAATTTGCCATTGTTTAATATAGTCAGCTTCTCAGTTACTTCCATTCTACAGTTCACATCAGAAACGGTGTCATGTGAGCTTATCTGTTTTTCTGTGCTTGGCAGATTATTTGATTGCTTATAAGGACCAGAAAACTTTGCATTTGATGCATGGATAAGCTGAAATTTAGGGATTCTTAAGCTTTAATTGTTCTAAGTATGCTCCCTACACAAAGAGACATGTAGCTACAATAGCATACTTAAGCTGCAAAACTGTATGTTGTCTCAAGAAAGCAAAGGACTGTCCCCAGCAGAAATTTTACATGAGTGCATTCACTGCCTTGGCTGCTGCTGTGGCAGAAGCAGCCCCTCCTGTCTGCTGAGGACTGCAGACAGTCCTCTGCAGAGGACTGGCTTACTGCTCAGGGGAAGCACTGAATACACACTATGTCTCTCCATCACACAGGAAACCCACCTGGAAATTTTGGAGCTCAGTTCTTCATATGGCATTGTATCTGGAGAAAAGAAGTAACTGCTATTTACCGTGTTCTTTCCTTATCTCCCATAAGTGAGACTCAACATATATTTAAATTATTTAAAGAATTATTACTCTTGAATGAAGGTGATGGGGAAAGGCTTCCTCTTTTATTGGTCACATTATTTGCATACTTTTATCTATTACTTGGTAGACTGAATAGCTAGAACGATTTAAAATAATTTAATAATTATAAAAATATGTTACTAATTTTTATTTTTTTTGGTACAAATGCAGCCTTTCATTTTCACATGGCTTTCCTGATACTTTCTACAACTAGAAAACATTGCCACTATGATACGAATGTGTTCCACATTATGTCTTTTTGCAGTTATTTACTGTAATCCTGTAAGACACAATCCATCAAAGATTTTAAGAGTTTTAAAGTCAATTTCACAGGGACACAAAAGAAGAAATCTCTCTCTGCCCCTTCACCACCCCAATGGCTTAAAATACATCAATAATATGAACAATGTCACAAGAGGACATCTACATATTCCACAGTGGAGCAGAGCTCAGCAGTGTTCAAAGGGTGATGGTGCAGTCACGTGCTGCAGATGGGTTTGTCTGGGTCCTAAGAGAATTAAAACTGAATTAATGTGGGGTTTTGCTTGGTCTCATCAAGCCTACCACAGACACTGGACAGTGTCTGTTCCAAACTGCATATAAGTAGTACTTGGAAAGTCACTAAGGAAAGCGGATCCAGCCATAAGAAAGGATTTTGTTTTGTGACTGAGAAAGCATCCACACCAAAGTAAAATCTGGCTATTGTATCAGAGACAGGAAAGATAAACTGAGCTGTTTTATGAGAGTTTTTAGCATACAGTTCCATCAGCAGGTTGCACAAATATCTGAGAAAATGGTTGCAATGTTTCTTACATTTCTGTTGGGTACTTTTAAATCTATTGACTTCTGTTAGTCTTACATGGTGCCGCAGCACAATCTCTGCCAAAAGGTGCCATGACACTTGCTTTGCAGACTCCTTTCTGGCCTTAAGGCAAAAAGGTTTTAACCAGCTGGTGATGTTCCCTGAATATGAAAGGAGCTGTAGAACACTATGTGTAAGCCTAGCCATTAGCTAGGGCACCTTTTTTTTTCTCTCCAGGAGTCTGTTTATGCTGTAGTCTTTCTCCTGGAAAATTTATGGTAATGTTACTTAACCACAGACCTAGCGGCCTGGGAATGCTCAATAGGTAAGGTGGGAGCCGAATAGCAGTAACACCACTCTTGGGCATAATCAGTTGCTTCTCTCTTAATGAGGAGTACAAAGAAATAAAATGCTTTTTTAATATGCAGAGACAGGACAATTTTATGAGGGAGGTGTTGAACAAAGCTTGAATGTTAATATAAATAACTCCAACTAGGGTCTTTTCCACAACAAAATTGACTCTGCCCTACACATTGAGGCTGGCTTTTTCAGGTCATTTCTCCCTTACATTGGTATTTTAACTGAGGACATAGCTCCAGAAAATAATCCTGTTGTGAGAATGAGTTTCTAAACGTAACGCTCACTCTGCAATCAACTGTAAGAACTAACACCATGCTGCTCACAAACCAAATTTCATCAATATAAATAAAGGAATAAAGAATAAATGATACTACAGGGGCATGCAATTACCTTGTATGATGCAAGACAGTCTACTGAGGGATTTCAACCCAGCACGTAGCAGACATGGCAATTGTACCTTGCTTGTCCCTTCGCATTGTAATTCTTCCCCTTTTTCTTCATCGATTGTAATGAGGAAAACAAAATGAAAGAAGCTGGTGGCCTGATCTAGAGCAAAAGTATACTTGTCACATTAAGCTGTAACTAATTGCCTATTAAATACAAGCCATGTCTGGTCGTTGTTATGAAACTGCTGTAGGCTTCTTTACAGCGCATTCTTGACTTTACAGGTTATGCTAACTTAATAGTCTGAAAAGATCTGTAGTATTCATTCCTAAACAGTTACAAACCATTTTAAGCCATTCCTCAATGGTTTGCTAAATCTACTAAAATTCAGTTTGAATTTCTTTCTGCTGTTGTTTAATGTAAGTCCACAACATTTGCTCTCTCATCCTCTATTTTTAACAACGCTTTAGAAAACAACTGATTGTTACTTTGATGCATATATTTTATTATATAACTGTGCTTTCAGAACAGTTTTTGAAGTTGCCCATCAACAGAAATGGGCCTGCAATGTTCCTGTGTCCCAGAGCATGCTTGGCCTGCTCGCTGCCACTAAGCATTCTTATTTAAACAGTCTTATTTAAAATAAGTGTTTTTTTTAAAACTGTCAAGCAACAGAGCAATAAACAAGTTGTGCTACTCCTTTACGAGCTGCTGTTCAGCAGTGCATATGAACTTTTAGAGACCCCATACTTCAGGTTCTAATATATATTCTGCTCTTTGTTCTAGCTCCACATTGAAAACCTGGTTAACTTCCAACAAAAGGTGTTTGGGCGAAAGTGGTGTAGTTGCTGTTAAAAAATATGAAGCAATATGTGAGTGATTACAATGGCCCTTTTATCCTCTCAGTCTTGTCAATTGGCCTGAACTTCCCATCATGTGTTCCTTCCTCTGTAAATCTATGTCCTCTTACAGTCCACATACTTCTCTGATTGCCTGCACAAGAGCAATGGAGAGGAAGGCCTCCTGGCATACAAGATCAAGTAACCATCAAAGTGATGAGGTGAATCTTTTTAAATTTTATATAGGATGGAAGATCAAACCAAAGTGGTTTTATTTCCACACTTGGTGCCTGATTTCAAAAAAAAAACCTCTTACACAGAGGTATGTTAATTTTACCTAGCTTTGCCTTAAAGCCCCTGCTTCTTGTAGATTTATCGAAAAATTTCCTTCGTCATATTTCTTCTTAGTTGTGAAAGATGACTATTTTGATGTGGAAATCCTCCTTATTTTCATTTTTTTTTTATCCTTAGTAAACAGAAAGCTACAGAAAGACAGAATTTTAATTTCTATAAAATTAACTAAACATTGCCTGTCACTCGCAGAAAGCTACACTAAAACAAATATAAGGACACATGCTGAAAATCCTTTCCAAACCTGTCTTTCCTCAGTTATATCAGTCAACATTGTTTTCCATTAGTCATACTCAAGCTCTGAGTAAAGTTCCTCAGCATTGAAGAAGGAAGAATGCTCCTTTTTATGCATGAAAGGAAGTGAAGGAGGTGGGAAATAAAATGGGGAAGCTATAAAAGGAATATGAAATTAGAGACCTGAGAAAAGAAAAAATTTAATTAAAAAAACCCTGCTCTTAATTTGTGTCAATTGGCAAATAACAACCATGAAAGCTATTTTGGGAATGGATATTCCTTCTATAACTCATGTAACTGGAATCAATCCAGCATGGTTTTCCCATAATCTAAATTCTGAAAACATGTTGTACCTTACAGGCAGGAACACCAAGAAAGATTATTTGTCTGCCTTTGCTATTTCTTCTTCCTTAAGGCCAAATTTAATTAGAAGAAGAAGAGTTTAAGAAAAGAAAGGAAATCTGCCTTGTAGCTGCTTTGGAAAGCTACTTGAGCATGGCAGGAAAATGTGGGACACAAAACAACTCCAAACCATTGGAGCTGATTCTGGTGGTGTAGCATGAATAGACGGACATCAGTGTCCTGACTCTAATCATACGTGTCTGTACTATTATGGTTGGCCTTTCCTGAAGAAAACCAACATGTTTCACAAATACAGACCTGGGCATTAATCTAGATCAAAGTTTATTCCCACCTTCTGAATGAAACTGGGGCGATTTTATCCTTCAAATGGAAGGGAAAATAATGTGTTACTTTTTCAACTTATTGAACCTTTTCAACTGAAGTATCCAACAAATCCTCAGTATGAAAATGTTATCTCATTTTACAAGGTAAATAAGATATTATCAGGTAAATTTCATATTATCAGGCATTATCTGGTAATCTGGTAATCCTGGAAAGTAATCCTTAACGAAAATAATTTAAACAACAAGTGGTATGGATATTTTAAGGCACACATGAGTCCAGACAATTATAATAGTGTCATTAAATTTCACAGTCATTACTTTACTAGCTAAAAATCACCTTTACAAAATTTCACCTCTCAGTTCTTCCTTTACTCCCCTAGTATAGTCAGCTCCTTTTCACATATTTGCAATCAATTACATTTTTTTACTAATTTCAGGTTGCTGAATAAGCCTTTGTCATTTTTTCTGTTAGTGACTAGCAACATCAGACCTTAAAACAGTTGTGGCATTAACAAAATGTCACACTAGCTGCATGTCATCCTTGACAAACTGTGTTTTGCTCAGTTGTAGCAGCATCAGAGAGTACTGCCAATCTGTCATAAAATCCCCGTGGATTGGGATCCTGTCTAGAGATGAGTGTAATGCAATATTAATGTTATATTACAAATTACAGACACACTATAATATTTATTTGAGGGAGAAAATGTAATTTCTTTTTCAGGAAAACTTACTCAGGATTTTACAAGACAACATAACCCCTGCCCCTGCCAAATGCACATTTTTATCTTGTACACACATGGTGATTCTTTGTCTGACCATCTAAGTTGGGTTCTATCAAATACTCACTGACATCAAAGAAGCTGAATCCATTACTTGTCAGCAGGCATGTGTGCCAGAGCTCTTAGGCTGTCCCTTGCCTTACCCCAGTTTCTTCAAACATCAGTACCAGCGGTCTGCATCTGCACAGCTGGTCACCGCTCAGAAGCAAATCAACAACAAGCTGCAGGCTTGCATTAATATCAATGTTTGTTGTGTGTTTAGACATTTAGAATAATTTTAATGTTATAGCACTAGGGAACTTACCTGAAAACAGTGCTTGCAACAGCAGTTTAGTCACATGAGCCTCCTTGAACTTGTAAGCAATTGCTTTAATGAGCATGGGTCAAAGAATACCTGGCCTTTTCTCCTGGGGAAAGGCCAAGGGAGAGTAAATCCTGTAGCAGAACTGATAACTCAGTATTATGAATTTTATTGTAAGAGTTAGTGAAATCTGTTACATGTGCCTGTTCATTTTCACCAATGCATTTAGTTCTTTAGAAAGACATTTCCTTTTCTTCTGCCTATTATCTAGTGTGAGCCCCTGCAAAAGCAAACAGCAAATGGTGGTATCAAGCCAGTCATCCTCTGCTGTACACACGTGTAAGTGTCAGATGGTACACACCCACACAAAATACAGTTCTCTGGCAATTGCAGTGCAGTGCTTCCTTAGCAATTTTGCCAAAATGGATTGCAAAATCAGAGTGATTTCCATTATGAGTTTCAGAGGACAATTTATGTCACTCTGCCTTTATGGGTTGAAGACATACGGCCTTGCTTGTTGCTCAGTGTTACTTTGGGATGCTGCTGGAATGTGGAAGAACCTGTGCCTTACAGTGACCTTAGTTTCATGGACGAAATTAACAATAATCCTCCTAGCAACGTGGTTTTCGCTGTAGCAGTGTAGACTATCTGTTTTGCAAAGCACATTGAGAGCTGACAGTGGCTATCTGGAATTGCCATGACAGAAAATCAGTGCAGAAAGGTGACCCAAGACTGTTCTCTCTATTGCTTCAATTCAGCCAAGTCTTTCTAATCTAGGAAGGTTTGTGATGCGCTATTCACAGTCATGAACATGACACCATATGAATTGGTGATAACCAGCAAGTGCCACTGGAGCAGGGAAGGCAAGAAAGGCTTAAAAATAAGTCTCCATTCTTGGCCCCGATCTGCAAGGGCTGCTGCTGTTGTGTAAACAGAACCTCTGATGCCCTTGAAGCCTTGAGCTGAGACTGAGGGAATCCCAGCTCCTATAACCCTGTCTGAGCCCTGCTTGCTCAAATTTTCCGACTGCTAAACCAGTAAAGAATGGCAGTTGTTCTGTTATTCCAACCCAAAATTTAATCCAATCTCACAGCATTTCTGTTGTTTTGTGCCACTTTCTCTTGAGAGAAGCTTATATCAGCCTGGTTCAAAATTGGTTTCTTATCTTTTTGCATGCCTTCTCGTCTTCTCCAACAATTATAAGATTCTATAGATTTTCCCACATTTAAAACCTTGACTGTCTGCTGATCCTGAACTACGAATCTCAATTTTATTCATTGTCAAGAATTGGGAAAACGTGTTTCTCTTTTGTTTTGATCTTTGTAGTTCTCTCTGCTTTTAGAAACTTTATTTTTTTCTGCTTTTAATCAGGTTTGTGAAATCAAAATGGTGTTCTGCTGGATGGCCTGGATTTATTTTCTAGGTCTGGTCTTCCACAGAGCTGATAAGAGATAAAAAAACCTTAAATTATGTATTTTTCATGGAAATTAAAGACAAGAGCATCAGGTTTTCCTGCGTACAAAAAGCAGTCTTCTTCTTATCTTCTCCACTCTCCCCCAAATGGTCTTTTAAAGGTGATTCCTTTGTTTTCCTTTAATCTAAAATATGTTTCCACAACCAGTTTAGCATCTTCTTTGTAGCTCTCTCATTAACCCAGTTTCACAGTCACAGCTGCTGAACAGATCCTTTAGCACACAGCAACATAAAAGCCACATGTGTTTCAAACAGGTAGACATTTTGGAGGAGATGCCAACATAAGCAGCAATTTAAAACACGCTCCCAACCCCAATTAATTCAGATATAAACCATTAATGATTCTGTAAATCTGGACCAAACTCTATAACCTTTGTGAAGTAAACCAAACCATGATTTCAGCGGAAGATTTGATTGAGTTTGAACTGTAAGATTTGGGATGAAAGAGGACTTCTATAATTTAGGAAGAATATTTCTGGACTACTCCAATAGTGATCTGGATGAGGAAAGCATAGTGGATGGGACTATTCAATATATTTTTGCAAAACTTCATTGGGTAGCATTGTGTGCAGGTAAGTTTAAGGATGCACAAAGAATAGACATAGATCTCGTATATCTGGTAGGCAATTAAAATTATTGTAATATAGTAGACCTGACAAAATTAGACTTTGAGTTGCTATAGTGAAGATGTAAAACAGATTCCAGCAGCATTAGGGACCGATGTGCTGTCAATATTTCAATAGTGTTGGCTCTAATCCATCCTGACAGGATTTAATGTGTTTCCTGCAGACAAGCAGGGAGTCTTTTGTCTGCCTTTTGAAGCAAAAACGATCTCTTAGGGACAAGGAAGGAGGATTTTCCACTTAGCAAACAAACTTCTAGGAAGTAAGTTTGGCTGGCAATGTTTCTCCTTCGCTCTCAAAAACCAGTAGTGGTTGGTTAGATCTGCATGTTTTGAAATGGATAAGGGAAAGTGACCATGGCCAGAGAGGAGGGGACTAACACTGAGAGTTTGGAATTGGTTTTGGTCTGGAAAGTTCCGTCAATGAACAAATCCTTGGTTTGAGTGTGAATTTTCTCAAGTCACCAGTTTAAACTCCATACAGTCCCCTGGCAATGTCAGGTGTGGACCTACAGGTGTGACCCTACAGGCACGGCCCTACAGGTATGGCCTGGGGTGCTGAGTCTTCCACGCTTACTGTTACATGTGGAGAAGAGGCCTTTTCTGCCCACAGATGTCTGCTTCAACCCTCCACCTCTTACAGTGCAGGCTCAGCTGAAAGAGACGCTGTTTGGCAGGCCCATTACCCTCACCCAGATGTCAGCAGGGAGGGGTATCATAGTGCAGCTCTACAGGAACAAGGTGCACCCCTTGACTGAGAATTTGCCTTCTTGCACCCTGACCCTTGCACTGGGTGAAGTTCACCATTTTCATGTAAGACAAAAGAAAATTGTTTGTTACTCTGAAGCTTGTTAGCTGGCTGAAAAAGCTCCTGCTTATTCTTCTCAGGAAAAATCTTACTAGACTTGTCCTCAAGAGCCAGACAGGTGATGAGTTAACAATATCTATATCTGGAAAACTTTATACTTCTCATCCTAAGAAAAAAAAATCAGACTGTATCAGCAAGGTATTTGCTATTGGACAGCCTGGTTGGTATGCCCCAGTCCCAAAGGCTCAGCTTGTACTGGGTGTTACACTTAAATTTCAGGCTTCAAGAGATTTTGCCTACATAAACTCTTGTAAAGCCTTTGGTTCTTTGGTACCTTAAGATCTGGAGAATAACTACACACTTTTCTCTAAGAGATTTCTTTTAATTTGGTGAGAAAATAGTGTTTTGGCAAAAAAAAGTTTTACAGAGATAACCATGCAACTTCACAAAAGCATTAGAAAAGATTACCAGAATTAGCAGGTATAGCTATAGTAAGGAAGTTTTGCTACACCCAGCAACACAAACTCCATGCAACCTAGGTTAAGTACCCATAACTTACAAAAAATAGGTGTATATGTTCCCACAAGAGGCAGAAAAGAATAAAGGAAGAGACATTAAGAAAAGAAAGAATATAGAGAGAAAAAGGGAGGAGAAAGAACACAGTTACCACTCAGAATGTCACACGTTGATGACTTCAAGGAGAACAGACAAGAGTCAGTGGAGACCTCGTGCTGCCTCTATCTGCCCTGGTCACTGTGGCTGCTCCCTCCAGGTGGGACCTTCGGTTCACTGACCACTGCCTGTCCCCTCAGCCAAACTGAGGGGTGCTACAAGCAATTAGAGGCTCCAGGGGTGTGGTGTGGGCAGGTTACCAGGCAGGCCTTTCTTGCGGGCCAGCCCAGCCAGATGGCTCCATGGCCATGTGGCTGCAGCTTGTGTGATCTGGGCAGGGCTTGTTCTGTGTGTGTGATCTGGGCAGGGGTTGTTCTGTGTCTGCAGGGTCAGACTAGCCCGTCCCACACTCATACACGCACAGAAAGGCACCCTGCAAGTGGATTCTGACCCACTAATAACTGATTTGGTGTCTGACACTGGTAAGAAAACACTTGTGTTTCAAGTTTCTCATCTATTATCACTGCTGAGGTCAAGTTCTACTTTTGTGTCATTGTAGCCTCAAGAAATATATATAGTGGGATTTCTCCTCACACTCACAAAGGCATTTTGATGGTGTGCAGTTTTGGTGCTGACCTTGTTAGCAATGAATTCTCTCGTGGAGCATTAGTAGTACATTTCTTAAAGAGATATCTGAAACACTCTAGCAGCAGTGATAATTCTTATATTAGTTGTCAGCATTAGAGAAAAATGATGTGTGCTTCCAGCACCTTCATCAATTTTTGGTACAGTGGGGGGATGTTTGCTCTTAAAACTGAAGTATTATACTGTTTGGAGTTTCAGGTTCAAGAGACTTTCCCTGTGACCGTGAGCAGCTATTTGCCTTCACTGTTTCTCACTCCTATTCTGCAAATGGATTGCAGACTGTATTCTCAACAAGATATATATTTTTCTGGAAAGTTAATTTTTTTTAAGAAGCACAAACATTTACACCCATCATTTATGATCAAATGTTCAACAGAAAGAATTTTGAGGTGCTGGTCTTATCAGTACTTTGTAATGGGAGAAAAAAGATGCAAAGGACCTAAATCAAACATTTGTTATTTTCCATCTGAAAATGCAGTTTTCTTTATCATTGTATTTCACAGAAGCTTTGGAAAGCTTTTACTTTTTTGTCACTTAAGAAAAATAGCTTTTGAAACACTGTGACTTACATAGAACAAAGGATTAGCTCGTCCTCTAATCCATTCTTAATATGGTATTTTTTTTCCCACTTAGTCAGTCTTGATATTCTTGAGTGGGAACTCTTCTCCCTAAAACAGTCCCTGTCTTTTATCATAGTGCAGATTCTGACTGATTGGCATGATCATTTCCACAGCTCTTCAAATTATCCCATTTCCTTCAACTTTCACCTTACTTCTGGAGTCAGATCATTTAATGTAACTGAAAATATTTGGAAATATACTTCTGTTGTGCATATGGAGCATCTCAGTATGAGGATAGTATTATTAAAAAAACTCATAAAATTTTAACAGTCTTTTAACACAATTTGGTTTTAAATCTGATTGCTTTTCTTTGAAGCTGGTAACTGTTTTTTCATTCTGGTTTTAAAATCACTTTTATTGGTGTTTTAGCTTTCAGTGTTACTTACCAACACTTCTACCTTCCCCTGTGTATGTTTACAAAACATTATGTTAGGTCATCTTTAATGCTTCCCTTTAAACTCCAGAAAATATAAGATAAAAATGAAAACACATTTCTGAACAAATAAAATCAAAACAGAGAACCTATTCTGAGAGGAGTATTTCTAGAAACGCAACATCTGTAAAGAATGTAAAGGAAAAGGGAGCAATACAAGCCACATATGGTTTATGTTTGGAATTTGAAGAAAAGATGGTGTTGTGTGGCAGATAGTGCCTGTTCCTTCTGATACTTTATTAGAAAGAGAAAAACTTTCAAGGGTTTTCTGCTAAGAGGCTTTGCAGGGTAGATGAACATGCTCTACATCCTCTTTGCTTGAAGTTGTACCAGTAAATGTCTACATGAGGTTGCAGGATGTTAGTGAAATAGTTCCTTTCTCTTATAGTCCATTTGTTTGAAATATAGGAGAAACTATAAGTTTAAAAACCTGGTGTAGTAAAACTTTTTTTCTTATAAGTTTCTTGTGGAGGAAAAAAAGGTAGAATTTGTCCACCTAGACCACCCATATTTGAATGTGTTTTCAGAACTATATATTTTTAGAAAGTGTTTTCCAAAGGTGTCTACTGAAGAATCATCTTTGAAGTTTATTTATGTTTCTGTTCTGCAGACAAACAATAAAAGGGCAATACATATACATAGTTGTTTTAGAAAGAGTTCTGTGGTCTTCCTGTCTCTCTGATGACAAGTGAAATAATTTCTCTAAAGGGTACTGTTTGCCTGTGTTTCTAGAAAGTCCAGTGAAGGTTCTGTGCATGCTATGGTGCTTTCAGGTCAGAAAAAAATCCTTTCTTTTTCTTCTTAATGATCAAGCTCACTGAATGACAGTGCTCATATCATGTGCATGAAAACACTGCCATCAGTTTATATTCAGGGGTGTTGAACGTCTGAAACATTTAAACTGCCTAAAAACAAAGCCATGGACAAGCAGCTTCTTTGGGTGATGGACTTGAGATCCATCTAAAGACATCCACAGTTACTGCAAAATATCTTGAAGTTTCAGGGTGGGCTCTCAACTGTTACAAAGCTTATGAGCTAGCTCACAATCTGACCAACTGCAGTTTTTATGCTTGAGTGTGGTCAGGATGTGCTTTTAAATTATATATGCCACTAACTCACTNGCACCTGGGTTTTCATAAACTTTGCCAGTTTTTTAAAATCATCAATAGAACTCAGATTGTGTATACATAATTCTGCCAGTGAAGACAGCATGGTTCCTACCAATAACCTCATGGTCTGGACACAGTATATGGGTGACAGTATTAACTCAGCATTCCTGAACAAATGATCCTATTTACATGTGTTTTCTCTGTGATCAGTTTCAGAAGGAAAGTGATTGCATTTCTTGTCTCAGTTTTTGGACAAAAATTGCTGTAAAATGTTAAATAGTCAGGACCATACTTCAAACCTAGCTTATTGCACTGTCGATGGCTACTTGAGTTATGTAACTCTCCCCTTGTAAAATTCTTGCACAGCACAGTCTAGGCATGTGAAACTCCTACCCTTTCTACCACTGGCTTAGAAAAGCAGCTTTGCTGTTGGAGTGGAACTTAAGGTAAGTGTCAGGCTTTTCTGCTGAGGCCTGTTATTAACGGCAGATTATTATGATGTAATTATATCCATTTGCACAGAAATAGCAAGATGACTCTCATTTGCTAGTGAAGTACCCTGCACTGCCGAGTGCTACCACTCTATTCATAGTTCCATATGAAGGGAGGACTTCAAAAGTAGTAACACAACAGTAAGCTAATGTTTGGGACAAACTCAGATCTGTTACAAAGGATTTTGTGGGAGAGAGAGGTTTGTTATCCATGTGCCTCACCCAGTCTGTCTGTGGTCTATGCAGAGGAAGAAACCTTGCTCAAAAACGTTCTGATGTACAGTGCAGGAGACATGCTCAAGGAAGTCAGGGTGGAAGCTCCTCAGAATGGTTGCTGGTTCTAAGACTGGAAGCCAGCTGGCAGCTACAAATTCCAGTGAAAAATGAGTAATAAACAGATACAAACAAAATAAAATTAGAGAGAAATAAATAGGGTGGTATATCCGTGCACTCCCTCAGCCTATCACTTAGGCTGTTCATGATGCTGTGTAGCAAGAAAGATGTTTCAAGCAGGTTGAGCAGACTGTAAGAGACCAAAAGAGCTTGCACTCAAGGGAGGAATGTGCAGAGGTGGGGAAGAAAAGGACTAGTAGTAGCATGACTAGTTGACTAGAAGTCAGATCAGCTGACTTCCAGGTTGTGTGGTCAAATTATTTTGGTGGGATATCTTGGGAATGCGAGAGAAAAGGCCTTCTCCTTTGTCTCAGGAAGACCATAGAAGACTTGGAGGCTGGACTGTGAGAGACAAGAATGTGGCTGTGTGTGAAAGGGACAGAGAAGCAGTCAGTGCTCTTGCCCTTCCCCTCTTTTGGAAATGCAGAAGGACTGATGGCTACAGCATTGCTCCTGGGGACAAAATGCTTTTCTTCCCCATTCACTCCTCAGAAAAACCTCAGCTGAATATGTAGCAGACACAGCATGTCTTCTCCTTAACCAAACAGAGACATGTGAATGAAGCTCTCACTTAAAGATCTCAGGTGTTTGGCCTAAGTGCCAGCCCTGTGAGCACTCAGCCTGCACCCGCAGCATGTCTGCAGGCAGTGTCTGGAGACTGCCAGCACTCACTGAAACCTGGTCCTAAAAACTCTCCACTGGCTGGTGTGCTGAACAAAACCACACTGTAAAAACTCTCTGTGGTGTAATGGAGAATTACCATGGTTGGACCTGAGCTCCTCCAGCATCAGACTTGGCAGAGTCATTTATAAAGATTCGGGAACCAATATGCCAGGTGAGTTGCTTTTATATAATCCTGACATTGTAATAAAGCTGAGATCTTGCTTCCTATTGTGACATTGTAACACCATTTATGCCAGAAGATTATTGGATGCCTTTGCTTATTATCAAGAAAAACAAACTGGAGATTCATTCTAATATATTGGGTTTTGAGGTAACTGAAAAAGAAAGGAAATTACTTCTGCATCACAGCAAATATTTGAATAATGTCACTCTCCTTAAGGAATATAACCACACATTGCCATGTGTGAACAAAACCTTTCCAAAGGACATAATGATAGTCTGAAATACTTAATGTTCAGAGTTGAAATTAGCACCAATTTATTTGATGATTTAGTGCACAGTAAGTTGCTCCTAAGTGAATAATTGCTAATGGATCAATCACAGGCATCATCTTTTGCAGAAGATTACTGTTCTTTCTTCACAAGTCTCTGCAAGTAGGAATTTAATGATAATTTGAATGAGTACCATAGTGTTATAAAGCCATCAACATGCCAAATTAAAATTCTTCCTAGACAATGGGAGGCTTGAATTAATTACAAATTTGCTGTAAATGCATCTATAATGGTACATTTGAGAAGGAGTAATAACAAAAGCAGCCTAGAGCAAAGCATTATGGTAAAAAAGAGAGTATGTTTTTACCTTGTCCTCTCTCCTGCCTTTTCCCAAAAGGATCATGATTCAAGACCAAGTTGGATGGGGCTCTGAGCTACCTGGTCTACTGGAAGGTCTCCCTGCCCATGGCAAGGGGGTGGAACTAGATGATCTTTAAGATGCCTTTCAACACAAGCCATTCTAAGTTTCTGTTTTTCTATGATTTATGCTTTATGTCTCCTGAATGAAATCCTTATCTGTATGTAAATTGGTAGTAACTGTTTGATGCCTGCCTCTGGCCTACTACCTCTGTAGAGTCCTCTTTTCCTATGATTTATTAGTTACAGTTCTGACTCCTCATACGGTGTTTTCTGGGGCTGCCAAGGTTGTTCCTGAGAGTGCCAGATGAAGAAATTGTTAGATACGGTGTCAGTGATGCCACTAGTTTAAAACTCTGAAATCAGGAAAAAACTGCTTTGCTGAACATTTTCCCTTGTCCACAAACAACTTAGCTGGAGTTTCACTAACATTAGCAAGCCTGATCTGACAAGAATTTCCTTTCAATTCTACATACTAGTAGTGACTCCCACCCTTCACACTACCAAAATAGATAAAAATGTGTAACACGACTGTGAAGGTAACATGAAAAAAGACTGTTGATCTCAGGCTCTTTGGACACCATCTTCTCCATCTCTACATGCCAGGAGCATCCGAGAAGCTAGAGAGGTCAAATGTTTGTATTTCAGTTAGGAGCTACACATGGGGCAGCTCTAAATCACCTGAACATTGAACAAAGCCTTTAGCATGCCAGCAGTTAGTACAAAGACAAACCATCCAGCTCCGAGTAATTATCCATTTAAAGGGTTTGATGTTGCAGATGGATGAATATATGAAAGGAAAATGTCTCTAACACCCATCCCTTTTCTTGTTTTATGCTTCCTGATGATGAGTGAAGTGCAAGCAATGGAGGGATATGTGCTGAAACTTGAATTATGTTGTCAGTGGTGCTTTCAATGCTGACAGAAAGAAGCCTGCAGCTTCTTGCCTAGAATGTGTTCCTCGTTCCAAAACTCAGCTGCAGCTCTAGAGAAACCTTGCTGAGAAGAAGTGTGAAGAAAATGTGAATGAACACTGTCAGAGAGGAGAGCATGTGCAGTGCATTTAGTTCTGGTCAGTCTGACTTCTTCCTGCTCACAGCTACTGAATGTGACTTCCTTTCTTGTCCAGGGCTTTCTCCACACAGGAATTTCCTTACTAATGGCCCTTCCAGTCAGCTGTGTCCTTTACTACTACTTTACATGCAATGCTACCAAGAGAAACTACAAAACAATTGGTGCATTCTCAACCTCTATGACAGATAGTTAGTTGTTCACTATGTGGGTTTGCCACAGAATTCCTCTGATATTAAATGACATCCATTCACAGCTGATCCATAATGAAATGGTTGGTTGCTGTAATGCTGCTTAGAGAGCATGACAGGTGACAGGAATAGCAGTGCTTGAAAGACCAACAGTGCTTTAAGAAGCTGCCTGATGGATTCATTCTTCTTCCTGTGAAAAGTAGATGGAAAATAAGTACTAGGCTTGGGAGTAGATTCACTGAGGCTCAGTTTGTAAAGTACACATCAAACATGCAGCTCTTTATAACTGCAGTCAGAAGGATAATTCCTACACTTAGAGGCCTAGCTTTATTTGTTTTTCTGTAGGCAACATGGATTTTACAGCACCAGAGACATCAGTGCAAGCTAGTGACATGAATAACCACTCACAATCTACAGATGACTTGTATTGCTTTTGCTGAAGTTCACAACAGTACTCCTCTTAACCAGATTAAAGTCAACATGTATGTTTCTATTCCTGCTGCAATCATACCTTTGATTGTAAAGCAGCCTTAATGACATGTTTCTAGGGACTGCAGAGCCAGCCAAGAGAATAAAGATTTTATTTTCAGCTATGTCATGATTTTATGTGGTGACTTGGGACAAATCCTGTATCTTAATCTCTTTATATCTGTGATCAGGAGAATACTATAACTACCTTCCTGATTCTTTGGAGTGCTTTAAGGTAAGTGCTAGTGAGATGCTCAGAAAAACATTTAAGGATGCATATAAATAAGATATAATTTTTGTGTCAGTACTGTAGTATGGAAATGAGAGTTGTAAACAAAATTCTCTTTGAGAGTAAGTACTGAAGCAACTGTTGTAGTCAGCCCAAACACTATTGAGGGAAACTGATAGCTGAATAAAAGTGATATTGGCCATGATTGTGCATTCAGAATCATATTTCTAAGTAGAAGATCATGTTGTATCTGATTTTTCTAGATTGGCACCTTGAGCAACATATATGTGTCAAAGAATTTCGTATTTTCACTCAGCTACATCAGTCCATCCAATAAAATATGCTACTTTTTGTCTGTAAACCATGCCTTGCTAGGATAGAGTATGTTATTTTAGCAAAAGTCAAAAGGGACTTCAGCGTTGAGTGCTTGAGAGAGTCTTAGAGGGCAGGAGGGTTCATAGGCAACAATATTGCACAGAACCTTTTCCCAAGACAAAACTGAGTGGTGGGGATGTGTTTAGTTAAAATTAATAACGTCCATGATTATTAGACAGAACAAAGCTTAAAGCTGCCTAAAGAGCCACAAGCTGGAGGAGGTTTTTTTTTCAGTGATGACAGCCTAGCAAAATGCTTATCTCAGATCCTACTTTTGTATGTTTCTTTAGACCATTAAGTCTACAGCAATAATGTTTATTCTTATTACTGATTAAACCACAGAGATTGAGTTAGTCAATGTTAATTGCCACCACTGTATTGGTCTTGTGTGCTGTAGAGACAAAGTACAGTAGAAGCAAATGTAAGTGCAACTTACTGTAAGAAGAAGGCCTGTTAATAATGCTATACCACCCTGCATTCAATAACATTATGTGTCTTTCTTTAAGAAAATACTTAAATACTGAAATATCCCTCTTGCTCTGACCTGGACTGCTGGCTGTACTACTTAAAGCATGAGTCTCTTGAAACATAATGCAGTGGACTGCTGAGGGAGCAGCAATCCTTCAGTGGGATGGATTCTTTCAGGACAAAGTAACTGGGGTAGTCTAAATGGCTGCACAGTCTTTTGAAGACAAGCCTGCCCTTTCAGATTGTACAGTGCCTCCCCATTGCAGTGGCCAGCTTAAACAAAGGAACAGATGAAAAGTCAGAGGTCACAAAAAACAAGAACAGGGGGTTGTAAAGTGATTTCAACTTACAGAATCACAGAATATTCTGAGTTAGAAGGAACAAGATGTGCATATTTTTTCCACTGAAAGAGTAGCATAAAGCCTAACATCAAAGATAATACAATATAATAATGAAATTATATGCCTGTGTATGTTTCTGTGATGTTTTACAGCACTTCTGCAATTTCTTATCTGCCTATCTCCTTAATACTTTGTCTAAGTTAGCATTCCCACTTACCTATTAATTTTATATTGCTGTTTTAAGTGGCTAACAGTCTGACACCAGTTCTACTGGAAGAAAGCAAAACAGGTTGGACACTGTGCCAGACAGGTAGGAGCTGGACACTGTGCCAGTCTGCCTATGGATGCAGATTAATAAAAACATGTATTGTTTGACAAGATAATGTTCTTTCATTTATATAAAATAAAAGGGTGGTAGAAGCCTTTGGGTTTAGAGCCTTCTAAAGTGACATTTCCTCTAGCAACTGTGGAGCCAAGCAAACACCCTTCAAAGTGAGTGTTTTTCTAGAGCTTTATCAAGAAGAATCAGCGTTCAACAGTGCTTGTGAAGTACAGTGTATACATACTGACATGCTGCTGCTGACTATTATCAAAAATAGTAGGTACATTTGAATGATGTCTTTGTCAAATCTCTTTTACTTGGACATTGCCACAGTGCTGAATATATCCACATTGCTATCCATGTTACTATAAAATCATGTAATTCCTGATGTGGTGAATAACAGAAAGGTTTGTATTAGTTTGGCTTCACAGAGAAATTTTGTCCTTCCCCACTAAAATTAGTAGCTCCTTTTTCACTGTTCTACCCATCTGGAGATTTTTTTCCTACTCATATTGTTGTCTTTCAGCATTATTATGTGGATTGCTGAACTAAAGTTAATTCGATTAGTTCATTTTCAAAAATGCTCAAAGCTCATTTTGTGAGATCACTTACTTAGAGATTGGTTGCCAAAAGTAAAGAAAAAAAATCTTTCCACTATTTCTGGCATGTAAATAGAATTTTTTTATTTGTAGTATCCTGAGATTAACCAAGATAAGGCAGCTCAAAATTGCATCAGAGTAACCTTATATTCCTCAAGAGAAAATATAAAATTTATATCCTGCTCATCCCTTTGTTCTCATAAGCTGTTTGGATCCAAAACCCTCTGCTCTATTTCTCCAACTTGCTCATCAAAGAAAAATGTCAAATGGTACTCCGCTGATGCAGGAATAGAAGTGATTTATAGTTCTTAAATTTCAAAGTACTTTAGAAGACAAAACTGTCCAAACTTACTATAGAGCTGCTTCTTGGAAGCAGTTAAACTTAAAAATCCTTCAGTTTAGCAGTATCCACACAAACCAGAATGAAATGTTAACATTTTATGACCTGAAAGTCTGTCTCTTGGGGAATGCCATCAGCAATAGGTCCATTCAGAAAACAATCTTATCCTTTTCAGGGTCCTTTCCATCTATTTTCCAGGTACCTTAATTGTCTTTGTAGTTATGTACTTGTCACTCTTTATCCTTGTTTTGTTCAGGTCATATGTTCCTTAAAGAATTTTTTTCATGTAATTCTGAAACTCTGGAAACATTTGGGCATAGTCTGATATCCTGCATTCTGAGATCTTATACCAACCAGAGATCTACTTTCCTGAAACTTTGGTTATATTACTAGACTCAGTTTTAGTGGAATAAATCTAAAAGACTATCATTCAATAGTTGATGTTGAATTTGGACAACCATATGAACTGAATACAACTCACTTTTTTTTTTTTTTTTTTGTCACAGGGTATTCATTTCTGCAAGGCAGGAGCATGTGTGGGTCTGTGTGTGTCTGTCTGTGTGTGTGTTCTGACAGAGCACAAAAGCTTATATGAATTTTATTTATCTTCACTTTATGGGGTTAGAATCCTTGGAACTCTCAAAAATATTTGTTTGAAAGCTAAGAGCTAGCTGGTTTTGAAATATAACTAGAGACACCAGTGATACCTCTCTTTCTAAGAAGAAAGGAAAATATATATATATAGGTTGAGAGAATTCCCCTAAAAGACACTTTCCTAAAGTATACAATTGTGGAGTGAACAATAATTGGAAGGTCAAATGTCACAGCAGCTCTCTCAGTCCTTTAATTGTTGAATACTTCAGAAGAAATATGGAAGTATTTTAAACAAATATGTTGATTTGATTTTCTTCTCCTTTTACGTACCCCTTCCTTCTTGTCATGCAAAACTCCTTATTCATTTTCTAGGAAAAAACCCTTCTTACAAAGACATCCTGGAAAGCAGGTAGTTGTTCCTAGAACTACCAGCAGCTGCAGCTCTGAAACCAAAGCTGAGAACTTCAAAGGAAATAACAAGGAAAGGAATCCTAAAAAGAATTCAATCTGAAATTATCTTTTTCTTTAAAATTTGCTTAGTGCAAAGTAAAAAACACCCTTTTCTTTTTTTTGTTTGTTTTGTTTTGTTTTGAACTTTAGGACAGCACCACATTTTCAGCTCTGATTCATGACTTATTTCTCAGTGTACACACGTTTATTTATGTTTTCTTCAATAATACATGCCCAATGTTTCTTTCTCCTTCATATTCACCAGCTGCGAACAGCAGCCTGAGAGACTCTGCAGCATCCCTCACCCTCTCACTTGCTAATGCCATCAACCAGATACTCAAAAGGCAAAACAGTCATTGTATTCAAGGCTGCCTGTGATAAGATGTTGTTTTACTTTCTCCTTCTAGTTTTCTGGGGGCAGTGTGTTAATATGAAGAAGGATTTATGCCCTGTATTAATCAAAAACCTTACAGCAGGGAGCCTAGATGAGCTGTCACACGTGTTACATTTAGGTTATGTGGGGAAGGAAGCAGCTGGATGTCACAGTGTGCAGGCTGGTCCCTGACCCCTATTTCCACTCTCACTGTCTCTGCCTCTCCCATATATTGAGGAGGTGCTCCAATGAAATATCATACAGGTCAGTTGAGATGAGAATGCTGCACAGAAAGAGAATTTTGCATAAATTTATTATTTGGTTGGATGGCTTATTCCCAAATCTGGTTAGAGGATTAGATACTCTTTTTTAGTCATATCTGGCATGTTACCTTTGAGATGCACTGCAATGTGATCTTACAGGGATAAGGCCTCACTGTGGCTTTTACTTAGTCTGAGCTACACAGACCTGGTGGGCTACCTGTGGCCCTTAAAGCAGTAAGAAAAGGTTTTTCCCTCATTTCTTTGGAAAGACATACCTGTTGTTGATGGCAAAATCAACTTAGGTTTGGGCAAACTGCTGTTTGTTCCATAGATAAGTGTAGGAAGGCCTGCTCCTACTTTTTGTAATTGCATTGGCAAAGCTGGGGGGAAATTAGCTCTTCTTCTTTCTTCAGTTTGCCTAGTCAGCAAACCCTTTGTCTTTTGATTTTCCTTTAATCATTCCCCATTTTTCTGAAGAGCAGTCTAATAAATTCCACTCCTCATTTTTGTTTCAGGTTGTTTGGGTTTTTTTACTCTAAGGCTTGGGCTGAAAATCTGCAGTAATATGGGTGGAGAAATTGCAAAGAAAACTCTGTAAAACTAAAAAGCTCTTTTACTCTCAGTTTTTCACTAAACACTTCTGTCAATATTCAGCAACTAGATACCACTTCTGTAGATGCTTAAATAAAAGAAAAAAGAAATCTGGTTTGCTTTATCTCCTCTTACTCATGCTTCTTCTAGATTTCAGTGTTTTTAATTGTTTACTTAAGACAGAGGAGTTTTTTATTCCTGCAATTGAAACAGGGTTTATTTCCTTCTGATCCTGGGGGAAAGAAGGAAGGATTGCTTACATGTTCATTTGCTTCATTCAATAAACAAATCAGGTTTCACTTCAGAGATGCAAGTTCCCTGAAGTCAGAAAAGTGTGCATCTCTTTCTACTCTTGTTGTTTCAGAGATCAGAAAATAATGGCAAACTCTCTCCCACAATGAGAAAGAAAATCGATCCATATCCTTAAACTTCTGTTCAATGTCCAGCAGTTAATGCAATCCAAGGGCTACAATTTTTTACAGAATTTTAACAGACACATTGTTCTCACATCAAGTTTTTCTCTTTCTATTTACCTTCCTTTATGTAAAGCCAGGTTTTCTATTGTGTTCTTCCAGTCAAGCAGTGCAATGCACCTGGAAAACAGTCAGTCATCTTATAGGGACCTTTGATCCTACTCCCACTACCTATACTTGGTCCCAGTGCAGGAGCAAGTTGTGGTGGCACAGCCAGTCAGCAACTCCTCCTACCACACAGAGCCAATTGCTACCATGAAAAGTGCCATGTAATGGAAAATAGCACACATGTGACACAGGGGCCAGATTTTCCCAGCTGAAGTAGAGAATAAAATGCAGTAAAACTGTGTTTAATGAAACATGTTCTTTGCAGGTAGAGAAATGGCTTTTAACATAGAATCATAGAATTCTTTATATTTGAAATTACCTTTAAGATCGAGTCCAATCATTAACCTAACACAGTCAGATCTACTACTAGACCATGTCCCTAAGTGCCACATCTACATGTTTTTTAAATACCTGCAGGGATAGAGACTTTACCCGTTCTCTGGGCAGCCTATTCCAATGTTTGTTAACTCTTTTGATGAAGAATTTTTTTCTAATATCCACCTAGAACCCATTTACTCTTGTCATGTCTTGTTACTGGGGAGAAGAGACGCACCCTCACCTTACTACATCCTCCTTTCTGGCAATTGTAGAGATCAGTAAGATCCCCCTGAACCTCTTTTTCTCCAGGCTAAACAACCCCAGCTCCCTCAGCTGCTCCTCATCAGACTTATCCTCCAGGTCTTTCACCAGGTTCTCTTATCCAAAGACAACAATAAAATTCAATGAACTAGAAGACTTTACAAATCAAGATTTACAGTGACCCTGCCTTATGCAAAAACCATACAAAGACTTAGAAATGCCAAAACTAAAATTGCTGGGTTTTCAGAATTGTTGAGCCCAGTCTTCTATTGTAATATCCTTTTTTCCTGGTTGCAAGAACCACAAAGCATAACAAAAGAAACTAAGGAACTAAGAAACTAAACAAGCTCAAGTTTTCACAGTCTGCAAACTTCCCCAGAAGATGGTTAGCTCTGCAAAAGCAGCAAGGAATTGGAAGTCACTGTTCTGATTCTATCAACAAGTTGTGACAGAAAATCAGTCTGTGCAGGAAGGCCTTCAAAGAATAAAGGAAGATTTGATTTTTCCTAACCTTGATATTTCTTCTTTTAATTGGTATTCTGAGTTGATTGGGTGAAAATTCAGGTATGAGAATCTTTCCTGTGTAGAGGATATTCTTAAAGATAAGCTTTTCTGCTTCAGAAGACCTGTACCGGGATTCCTGGTTCATTCTGTGTTCCAGCTTTCTTGGGGTGCCCAGCAACCTACAGAGGTAAGCAGAAAACTAGAACCTGTTCTCTTTCTTGCAGGGTGCTTGGATTCACTAATACCTGAGTTCCTGCCAACCTCTTCTCAAACACAGCCTACGAGGTGGGCTGCAAAAGGCCTGGGAGCACACAAAACTGTACTGTTAAAAGAAAACTGATAACCTGATTTCTAGCACCAGACAATGAACAAAGAGCTACTACAATGGAAATACCTACAAGAGAAATAGATAAGATACTTTCATACAGGTTTTTGTCTTTCTCCATGTATCTTTGGTAATGCCAGTGTTATCTTTTCCTCATGAGTGAAACTCAATACTCTAAAAGCTTTGTTCAAACTTTAGACCATAGACTGTTTTTCTGTCTCTAAAATAGCTGTTTCAAAGTGTTTTAAACCACTGGGCTGCTCCCAGTATTCAGTGTTTTTCTGGTTTCAAACACAATATTTACAAATTTTATATTGAAAACCACTTGATATGATTCTGCAAATATCTCACCATGACATTAGACCAATGTTTTAGTGGAAATGTTGAACAAGACAGGATTGTACTCTGTTAATCTCTTCACTGAAATGCCCTTGATACATAAAATAAAAAACAGAGAAATAAATTATTTGCAGCATAATCTCACCCTTTGTAGGAGACAGACTGGATTACAGCTTGTTCTATGTAGCTGTGATAGTGCACTTGAGTCAGTTAGTATAATTAGCATGAATATTCCTGATTTACATTGGCACAAAATTATCACTGATCAATAGTCTGTGTGTTCCATAAATTGCTCTAAAATCTGTTCCCAGAATACCTAGGGCAATTATGATATTTGAATGCAATGATATCTTTTTACAAACAGCTTTCTGATACTTTGTCAAAGAAAACCAAGTGCCTGGAACCTGGGTGACCAGTATATTGCAGGATGGCAGCATCTTTAGAAAATCTCTGCACTACTTCACACTTTTTAAGAGTATAGAAGAGTTCAGACTTTGTGGTTGTTCTCCTCCTGCAGTTAGTTAAATCAAAAACTAAAATTCCAATTTTTTCTTTGCAGATGCCAGAATTCATTAGTGAAGAATGAAATATGAGAAGGTGCGGCCTTTTACTGTTAACAGTCTGTCTTCCCACATGGTTTTAAGTGACTTGTACTGGCAAGCCCTGAAATGCTGAAAGAAAAGTGTCTATCATGTGTTGGAGCAATCTGAGTTGTATTTTAGATGTTAATGTTCAAAAACTGTCTGTTAAAGCAAGCAGTGCTAATTGCATAGTGAGGTTTGCCAAGATTCCAAGGAAATTCCCATAGCATGTTACAGTGAGTACCACCAAAACCAATTAATCAGTGACTGAATCACAAGCTTAAATAGGGTAACATTGTGTTATGTTAGTAATGCCATTTGCTGGAACTAAAATAGCCTGTCCATTTGCTTCTCCCTGTTCTTGTGTAGAACACCTACACTGATAGTGGGAAACAGGAGCCAAATTTACATTATAAAGAAACAGAGAAAGTTCACCACTTGTACGTTGGTGTGGAATTCCTGCCATTCTTCACTGTTTCAGCTTCTGCCTCTGTGCTTTCTGCTCCCCTTCATTGTTACCAGCAACTTAAGGCAACACACATAGCCTTTGCCCTCCGTGCACTTCAGTATGAAGTGCAAGTATGACACAGAACAGCTTTTCTGTTTGAAAGGCCACAGTGTGAAAGGAGTTTAGGGAGGTAGACAAAAAGACCTGAAACAATCTCTATCCCTGATGACTTTATCTAAAGTCTTAAGTTCGCTTTATCATTATTGCCAGGGATTGCAGCCCTATGCAGAACAAAGATCCTGAATTCTTTGCCCAGTGATGTATGGGCAAGTTTAGACAGAGATTCTTTCTCTGTAAAACTAACTCAACACAATGTGGGCAACACTATGAATCCTTTGGGCACTGTGACTGAGGAAGAGTCAAGTAATGAATTACTCCGAAATCATTATGATAAATGTATGCAAATAGAAGCAGAAAAATAAAATAAATTTTAAAAAAATAATAGTAATTATATTAATAAAAAAGGAAATCATATGTTCAATATCAAAAAACCCATAATGTCCTGGTTCCAGCCAGGACAGGGTTAATTTTTGCAGTAGCCAGGAGTGGGCATGGTCAGGACACAGAGGTTATTCTATTCCATCTCATGTCATTGCTGGTGGTAGGGCAAAGGAGCTCTAACCCAGGGAGAAGTTCCTTCTGGTAGAGAAAATGTGATGCTGGGAGCCGACCAGTGTTGAGTTATAGGGTTTTCTTCCCATGTCAGTGGTTTCTTTTATCATACCCTCTGTCATCAATATTGCTGCTGTTATTGTTCATTTTCTTATCTCATTGCTGTTTCCAATACTTTTTTTTTTTATCTCAACTCATGATCTTTACCTTTTGTGTCTCCAATTCTAAACTGCATCCCACTGTGGAAGGGGAAGGGGAGCAAGAGAGAGTGGCATATAGTTTTGGGAAGTCTCAATGGGGGCACTGAATCAGATTCCTAAACCACAACACATTGTAATCCTGACATTTGAATTGTACTACCTTCAGGTCTTGCTTGATTTGTCATACTAGTTGTCTGTTGATGTCTTCTCTGTTCCTCATTTGAATATGACACATCTATCTCTGTGTTTCGTCTGTGTATCATCTGTGGTGCTCTGTGAAGAACAGTGTTGTTCAGCATGGTCTGTCATTACAGTATTTCCAGTAATTAACATTTTACTTTATTTACAGATTAAATTAACTGTTTTGTTTTGGTGTTTCTAATTTTGAATTCTGCTCTATGTGCAATCCATCTAATGATTTTAAATAAAGTAAGCCAGAATATCCTCATTCTGTCCTTTCCTAAATGGCAGACATGATGACTGAAGAGTAACCAGGTAATTATGATTTAAAATTTAAAAAGCTACTAATTTTTATTCTCTGTGATTATTATTACCTACCATGACCCCACCTCATTTTCACTGTACCCCTTCCATTTCCATAGAGCTATTCCCTAGAGAGGTAATAGAATTTCAAGAGATGGAAAAGTGGGGGAAAATAAAACTGGACAAAATTGTGCTTCTTGCCTTTACTGTGCTATTGAATGATGCTGTATGTGATGGGTTTTTTTCTCTTTCTTACATTACTATGCCTTCCTTTTCAGAATTTTGAGAATCAGATACACTATGCCATTTTGGCTTGCAACAAATATAAATGCCAGTCAGTTAACTTCACTCTATCTGATGGATATTTCCCCTTTTTAAGAGTTTAAGATGAGTGTTTTCAATGAGAATCTGCTTTTGTCCAATTTTTGTTGTGGTCACTGTTCTAATATCTCCTATAATACTCTTTTCTCTTAGTGTTTTCTATAAGGAAGCTTCTTACTTGTGACCTATGATGGCTCAGGCAAGCTTTGAACTCAATCCTGGTTTTGATGCAGTTAAGAGGAAGCATAGAACATATATTGATACTACCAGAGCAGTGATCCTACTGGAACTGTTTACCACTGACTTCACTCAGAGGAAGACCTTGTCAAGGATCCCCAGCATAAAATTTGCAGGTGTTTCTGATGCCTAGAATTTCTCTTAAGTTATTCTTGGCAGAAGGTAAGGTGTCTGGGGAGCCTAGTTTTCAAGAAGAAGATTGAAGTGAGTACTTTTAAAAATAAATTGACACATTCAGGGTGTCAGTCACAAAAGAAATAGTTTGTATTGACGTCTTTGGAGTTCTACTAGACACCACCTGGAGTTGTGTCTGAGCAATACAAAACAAATCTTAGCAACAGAACTTCCAATGATCTTCATCAGTTTTTGATGAAAGAGTTGCTTGTTCATACGCAGCAGTGGCACTGTATGTAATTGAAGGTTTAGAATGTCTGGAGTGCACAGCTGGCAATGGCACATTTGAGAGCCTCTGGATAAGAATCAAGGGGCAAACAAATAATGTAGGTATCACTGTGGGAGTCTGTCATAGACCTCTCAGCCAGGACAGTAACACTGGTGAATTTTTCTGAGGAACGTTGAGGAACTAAGAGACACTTCCAAGTCAACTGCCCTTGCCATGCCGGGGGACTTCAACTTGCAAGAAGTCAACTGGGAGCATCACCCAGCTGGTACAACCCAGACCAGAAGATTCCTAAAAGATCTGGATGACAACTTTGTATAGCAGGTTCTAAGGGATCCGACTTTGAAAGATGCCCTCCTTGTTCCGCTGCTTGTCAACAGAGTGGGTCTCATGGGTGAAGTGGAGATTGCTGACCATCTTGGCCACAGTGACCATGAAAATACTAAGTTTAAAATATCTGTTGACAGAAGGAAAAGTGCCAGCAAAACCTCAACTCTGGACATGAGGAGACCAGACTCCAGGGTGCTCAGGGAATCAGTAAGTGAGGACCCCTGGGAAAATGGTTGTTTTTCAGGTGCTGGGGTCCATCAGTGGTGGCCACTTTTAAAACACCATCTCCTAAGGGCACAGGAGCAGGAAATTCCAAAATGTTGGAAATCAAGCAGGTGAGGCAGAAGGCTGGCCTGGTGGAACAGGAATCTTCTCTTGTAAATAAGATTAAAAAAAAAAAGAAAAAAAAGAAGGTGTATGCCCAGAGGAAGCAAGGTCGGGTGAAACAGGAAGAATAAACGAAGAATGCTTATCACTGTAGGAAGGAAATTTGGCCGAAGCTTAATTGAGTTGAAGCTGGACAGAAATATGGGGAACAATAAAAAGAATTTTTTTCAGAAATGACAATAGGCAATACAGAAATATCATCAGCCCATTACAGTATTGTTAAATCTGATTATTAAAATTATTAGAGATGTGTCTCTGCCTAAATTAGGGTGCAAACAAAACCATGTGCTGAAGTCAATACTACATATTTTATTTAACAGTAAATGGGAGGCGGAGAGAGGGATATAAAGAATTACAAAAAAGAAGGAGAGAAGAACGAGTGACAGAGATAAATTAAATAGAAAATACATCACCACTCTGTGGAACCTGAGGGCATCTCATACGTCCTCTTCTTCTGGTCTTTTCAGTGGTGAGGACCAAACAATATACAGAGTCCAATGGATTAATATACATCCAGGAGCTGCCCAGGCACCTCCCCTGGTGGGAGGGGGGAAGTTTCATAGTCTCTTGTAACAGACTCTGGATTTGTTGCATCACTTTGATCCTATGCAGTCCTCTGGTGGTGAAAGGCCTCAAGCAAAGCATCACCAGCCAGTCGAGGGAGGGGATTGTCCTGCTCTGCTCGGCACTGAGGCAGCCTCACCTGGGATATTGTGGGCAGTTTTGGGTGCCACAATACAGAAAAGATATTAAGCTCTTAGAGAGTGTGGAGAGCGGGGTAACGGAGAGGGTGAAGGGCCTTGAGAGGAAGCCATATGAAGAGCACTTGAGGGCACGGGGTCTGTTCAGAAGAGAAGGCTGAGGAGAGACCTCACTGCAATTACAACTTCCTCAGGAGAAGAGGGGGGGCAGGCACTGATCTCCTCTCTGTGGTGACCAGTAATAGAACTTGAGAAATAGGCTGAAGTTGTGTCAGGGGAGTTTAGGGTAAATATTAGGAAAACGTTCCTCACCCAGAGGATGGTTGGATGTTGGAATAGACGCCCCAGGGCAGTGATCACAGCACCAAGCCTGATGGAATCCAAGAGACATTTGGATACTCTCAGGCACATCATGTGACTCTTAGGGATGGTCCTGTGCAGGGCTAAATTTGGACTCGATTATCCTTGTGGGTGTCTTCCAACTCAGCCCACTCTGTGATTCTGTGATTCTGTATCATGCACAGTAGTATCAATCCAGTACCAAACAAATGCTGATACTCTGCCTTTTTGCTGCAGGATTCTCCCAGCACTGCAGAAGTCATCCTTTGACAGATTGTGAGCCCTTTGCCATGTCTATGACTGCTGCCTTGACTTAGGGGCACATTGCAGTGCAGCTGCAGTCAAAGATGATCCAAAAGTGGCTGTTGGTTAGGGGGAGCTCTAGGGCATGAGAAGCAAGGGGAGGTACAAAGGCTAGGAGGTACAAAAACCTAGATTAGGAGAGATGTGAGGAGTATGTCAAGATCCTCTTGAGGCTGCAACTTTGTACCCACTAGTTTCCTGATCTTCTTCCCTTCCTGTTATTTCATGAAAAGCTATGAACCTTGACTCTACTTACATGTTGGCTTTGGCCCACATATTTTGCTCTTCATAGTCTTGTTCATACTTCTTTGAAAGTGGTAAAGACAAGTACAATGACTATATAATAATGTACAAGCATTTCATGGAATCATAGAATATCCTGAGTTGGAAGGGACCCATAAGGATCATCAAGTCCAACTTCTGATTCTGCACACTACCCTAAGAATGATATCATGTGCCCGACAGCATTGTCCAAATAGTACTGTGACCACTTTCCTGGGGCACCTGTTCCAGTGCCCAACCACCCTCTGAGTGAAGAACCTACTCCTAATAATCAGCCTAAACCTCCCCTGGCAGAGATTCATGCTATTTCCTCAGGTCCTGGTCACCAGACAGAAGAGATCAAAGCCAGCCCCACCACTTCTCCTCATGAGGAAGTTGTAGATTGCTATGAGGTCTCCCTTCAGTCTTCACTTCTCTAGGCTGGACAAATCAAGTGACTTCAGGCATTCCTCATACAGCTCTAGACCATTTAGCATGTTTATGGCCCTCCTTTTCCTTATTTCCTTTATTGCAAAGATGGTCAAACCCTCTGGACTACAGTGCAGCCTTGCTGCTGTGGCAGTCCAGGGCTGGCCTTCCACAACCCATCTTCCCACAGCTCAAGGGCCAGAACTGATATTCCTATGGAATGACTCCTTCAGTGCTCCAAACGGTTCATATAGAACCAGTTCAATGATGAAGAAACCCTTGTATAGGATTCCTCAGCAAATGTTTTCTCTGACTGTTAATGTGAGACCAGATCCATTCCCACCTCATCTAGCACAGGCACTTACTGTGATGGCATAAGAGCAATTCTTTAACTGTGCAGATTCTCTTTCTGTCTGAATCAGGCTAATGGCGACTATAGTTTAGGCCTAAACACAGTTTCCACCTGTGTGTGACAAAGTACAACACCACAAATGATGGTGATGACCATCTAAGAAAGAAAACTGAAGCAAAAAGAGGTGATGTGACACATCTATAACTGAAGTTGACCATGTCTCCTGCACCATATGGAGACTAAATACCTAGATTCCTAGTAAAACTGTATTCACTTTGGGCAATGATAGCCGCTCCAGTGATAGCTTTGGTGTAGCACATACTGAACACTGCAGGTCTGATCACAAAACAGCTAGAAATTCATGGGAAAACCTCCCATTGATTTCCTGGGCTTTTGAACAAATCATAGCAGGCAAGGGAGGAAAATGAAGCTATTATACATGCAGTTCTCATTTTTTTCCATCAGGAATTGTAGGAGTGTATAGGAGGGTGAAGTTTGACAGATAGCATCAACACTGCAACAATGCTTATTTTACTATGTCAATATAAATCTTACTGCTCCATTTAGAGAATAAAGTGGGAACTGCCTGATGACTGATTCGAAGCCTACAGTCCTCCATGGCTTTTACATTGCATGGAGGACAGGGGCGAGCACATTTCATTACATCTCTCCATAGGGCCTACTTATAAGCATTTGACTTAAGCTTTCTCTTGAAGTCTTTGTCTGGAGCTTACAGAAAAGAAATAACTCATCTTTGTGGGACATTCTCTCTTGAGAAAAGATGTTAGTGCTCTTGTTCTATGGTGACATATTGCCACTGAGCTTAAATAAAACCAAATCCTTTTTCATTGTATTCAACAGACTGACTGCACCTGTCTACATGTGACAGAGTTCCTGGCAGTTATCAGAACGTTACAGCATTGCTGTTACACCTGTACACAAGGCAGTAGAAGAGACAAATCAGATTGTAAAATGTCTTCAAACGCTTTTTGTGCACTTGTGAAAGACTCAGGTATCTGTGCAATGTCTGTGTTGATAGGACATCTTAATCTACGAAAAAGGAGGGTTTCTTTCCCACCACTGCTGATAAGGTATAGCAAGCCTGTGATACTGCAGCAAGATATTCTTACAATTAGGCACTTAAGTAGGACTTAAGAATAGACACTTTAGTAGGATCAAATGAATGATGAGAAAGTCTCTAGTTTCAGGAGATAGGAAATGCATACTTGCATATATGTGCTAAGAGAGAGAGAAACCTTGATAAATTTAGCAGAAAATCTTACCCATTAATAGGTTATGTTCCAAAATGATTTCTGTCTGCCTTCAGGATAGCCACTGTCATCTGCAGTCAAAAATATAAATGAGATGGAATGTATGGTATAGTCTTCCGTATCATGTTAAACATGAGAAATCAGAAAAAACCCTATGGTTCTAATGAAATATGTCCAAAAAAATATGCTATGAATACTATTTAGCTAATTGCGGGCTAAATTAAACAGAATTAGTTTGCAGTTGACTCAGATAAGCTTCATAGAGAAAATCACTAAACAGACATGCCAACTGAGGTAGAATCACAGCTCAGTCATCCTGGAGAGAAGATACAATTGCAGGAGATTGCTTTGCAAGCGATGTGTAGGTAACATACAGTTCCACAGACTGATTTAGTTAAAGAAAAAATTGAGGCAACAGAGACTGAAGGAGGGGACTGTAAAAGGGAAAAGCAGTGTGGATGGTGCAGGTTTCACCACAACAAGTAGAGCATACAATGAATGTGTGTATGGAGGTAGAGGATGAGAGGATGTGTGCTGATCCAAGAAACGGTGAACCTGAGAACTGGGTTGCTTCTGACTGTTAAACACTGAGACTCAGGTCAAAGTTATGAAAATTCTTTTTCAGCCCCACTTCTTTCCCTTCACACTCCATGTAAGTGTTGGCCACTTCTGACATTGCAATACTCAAGGGCTTGACAGAAGGCTGTAGTCATACAGACCTCACTTTCATTGCTACTGAAAGAGTAGCTGTTGGCAGCTCAGATTTTCCCCTTGCTCTTTCTTCCTTTTAAAGGAAAAGTTCGGGGGNTCATCTGTTTGGGCTCAGTTTTATTCACTTCTATTTATCATTCTGCATTTCAGAGGCTCCAGCTGGGAGTGGCTTATTTCTGACTCCTGTGAGCTGTATATGACAAATGACTTCAGGATTAAATCTTTGAAGGAGAAGCCCCTTTGCCTCAGATTGCATAAACAAGACAAGACAAACATGGCAAAAGCATACTTAGAGAATTTATTTCCTCTTGTCAAACATGGGAAATTAAGGTATCCTGGTACAAGTCTTGGAACATCAGAACTGTACCATGGAGATGTCTGCCTATGCAAGTGTATTGACATAGAGGTTTGGTAGGGATAGCCACATGCTGATAGATCCTCTGCTCATCAAGGTGGAAAAAAGCTTTACTCCTATTCCAAAAAGTCTCCACAAAGCATCTCATAACTGGTCTGTACTGATCGGGATAAAGTTTCTGAAGGAATTTGTGCTGACCTTTTCTTAGGTTAGAAGCTTTTATGAAGCATCTATGGGCCAGTCAATACTACTGCTGGTTTAACATTGTATATAGAATGCAAAGACAGATAAGAACTGTCCTGTTAGAACGAATTGCCCAAACATACAAATCTGTTTAGACCACATTCTTCTCATATACAGCCATCAGCTGATTTAGTCTTTTGTAGATTGCTGCCAGTAAAATGATGTAAGTAGTTTACCCTGATTTTTTTCCCTGAAGTATTTACTGTAAAGTATCAGACACTGTGGATTACCCCCTATACAGCAGGACAGTACAACATGGCTCAAACAGCTAATATAATTCTCTGTGCTGCCCTAAAAAGACACACTAACTGCCTAAGAATGCCTAATTACTACAGAATTCTCTTGCCTAAGAAGGCTACAGACAAGCAGCGAACAGATCAAAGATTGATCATAACACTTCACATGAAATCACAAACTGATATGGGCTGATTTTCAGTTTACAGGTATCCCCAAGCTTCTCCTTAAAAGCTGTGTATGTATAGTGACCAGGTATACACACCTAAGGGTGGCTGAGCATCTAAAGACGGTGAAGGTGGCTTGATTTGGGACAAGGGGTGGGATTTTTTTTTGTTGTTTCTCTTTTTATCTTCACTTATTGTGAAGGATAAACTCTAAGCACACTGGACTTCCTGTTGCAGTTAACTGAATCCTTCTGTTGCTCGTGGTAGGTTATATGGCTGCCTACATGTTACAAATATAATTTCCAAGGCCATGGTAAAGCAGTATTGCTACTGTTAAACAAAAGTGATAGTCACTGTTTTAAACACTCTTTAAAAACAAATGTTTTCAACTTCTCACCAAAAACGATCAAGAATATGAAATGTGAATTTGGAAAGTAACTGGAAAAGATTTGGGGAGCTTCAGGGGTGAATATTAACAGTGGGAATGAGGAAATAAGTGTAAATTACCTTTCAAGTAAGGCAAGAATGTTTAATCCAGTGTTTTTAATATAGGCTGTATAATCCGATTTATAACAACTTATCCTGCATGAGATATCTTGCTTTGTGATTTTCAAGACACAAAGATGATGCAGAGTTAGGTAGTTTAAACATAAATGAATCTGTGCACTTTTGCATTAATTTCTTGAATCTGTGCAGCTAAGCAGTTCAGCAGAATACTGTCCACAAAAGGCCTCAGGTAGGTGGGATAATATCACACACTGAGAACTTTGGCCCTGGAGATGGGATGTGAAAATGCCATGTCTTAACCTGCACCTGTTGAGACTAATAGGGTTTTTGCCTTAGGTTCTAGGAAACAGAATTGGTCACTTAGAATAAGCCTGACATCAAGTTCTACGTCTTTGAAAGGCAAGATGAGCCCTGAGAGCAATTTGTAAATGTAATTTCATTTTGCATTCATATCAGTCTCCCTTAATGACTATCTACTGCCTTGAAATGGGATGTGTATTTCACAGCTGCATGACAATGTAGGCCTTTCTAAAGACTGTTTCACTGGGAAGATTGGGATGCAGATGTTTAAACTGAAACCAGAAAACCAAGGCAACTTGGCTGATTGAAAAACTGTTTATGGTCCCAGTGGCTTTACTGCCAAAAACTATTTCCACATGGCTTTCCTCAAGGCTTTTGGTAGCTCTGATCTGGAGGTGTTGAAGAGGCGTTGTCCCAGCTGAATGGATATCTCTGAGTTCCCTAGAAGCAGAGGAAGATTGTCAAGTGACCTGGTAGCTGGTGAGGGCTCTACACCTGCTTTTCTACTTGATGAAATCCTTTCATTCAGACAACATCACCAGAGCCCAGCTCCAGGACCCACAGGCCAAGTTTCTCAGATCTCAGCTCTTGTCTCTTCAGTTCCAACAGGTTGATGTGGAGTTTTGGTGTGGTTCTATTTAAGCACTTAACTTCAAGACAGATTTCTGGGCATTAAAATGAGGTACCAATGGCTGAATTCAGAGAACTCAGGAAAAATTGCTTGCATCCTAATAGCAGAGAATATGGTCTCTTAGATTTAAATATACCAGTGTTGCTTTTGTTTCAGTACAGGCACAGCTGCAAAGTACTAATAGGAGAAAATGCTTCTGCTGAAAATGCTATTTTTTTTAAATTCAGCACAAGCAGTGTCTTATTTCCTTTTCCTTCCAAATATAGAAAATTTAATTCCTTTTTAAAATGCAAGGATTTCATATTTGAATGAGTCTGTGGATAACCAAATGCCTTGATTTGCTCAGTCAGTCTGTTTAACTGTCTTTGCATGTCTCAGTAAAATGTGAATACAGAGGATTGCACAACAAGAGGTGTTATTTCATTTCCATTTCCCCCATATTTTACAACAGAACTTTATTGGTATTAAATAGATTATTCTGAGTCCTGCAAAAAGTTTTTCTCAGGAAGGTTCATGGTAGCTACTAGCACTGCATCCATCATTAAGCCACTTTCTTTCCCATTCCAGAGACCAGTCTTGAGTAAAATGTGGCCAGCATCAGCTCTGTGCCTGGTATAATTTGGAGTTTGGACTGCAGGAAAGGTGGGATTTCAATGTTTGCATGCAATGAAGATCAGAGCTTCTGAAGAATCAGGTTTAGGAAAGATGGTCTAACTTTTAAAACCTTGCCAGTGTTCAGTGGGTGAAGAGTCACCCTAGGAATTCAGCTTGGTTCATATTCAGAGAAAACTCAAGACCTTTTAAGTACCATCAAAGCCTTTCTTAGTTCATCTAATTCTTCTCATTCACTAAATGAGCAATTAAAAACCCATTACTGATTCCTGTGGGGGACTTAACAAGAACTGAAAGGGAACTTAATATTCAAATGAAAATAAACTGTCATTGAATCATGGAGAAAGCAGCAAGAGTTCAACATGATCAAGAGTTATGCAGTGAAAGAGAGGAGCTCCAACTCCATCATCAAGCCTGCTGAGAAGGAGTATTGTTTTCCTTTGTGCTGCTAATTGTCTCCCCTCTGCAGTCACTGCAGAAACATTTTCAGGTTTGTGCAAGCTGGCCCCTCCATCAGAAAACCAAAATACTTTCTAGCAGTAGCCTCTGCTTCTGCTGCATCCACACAGAGGCCTTTCCTCCAGTCCTGCTTTTGCAGGGTTTGTAGAAGACAGTGATCTTGCCTATTTGTTTGTTTTCACTATGCAGCTTTAATGCCTGCACATTTTTTAGAACATTTCAGATGAGATCATGATAAATATGGAAGAGGCATGTTTGATATCTGAGGAGGAAAGATGCTGAAATAGGGATAACTTACATGTTCATAGAGTTGATGTACACGTGATATGCACCTAATATCTGCTGTGTGTAGAAGTTAGTGGAGCATTTGTGGTCCTATTTAAAGAGAATGACGCTCCGAAGAAAAAGCAGATGTGCTTGGATTTCAAGGGAGTTTACTAGACCAGAAAAACAGCCAAATGCCTTTGTTGAGGACCATACTAAATTACATTGAGGCATAGTAACATTTTGTGATATGTGTTAGAACAAGAGATATCTCATTGACTGCAGGAAATTCTTTAAGCCTTTCCTGCATGCAGGGAAACATTATTTGACTGTCACCCTCTGTGTACTAACATAATGTGAGCAATAGAAAAGAGCCTAGACTGATATAGTGCATCTGAAGAAGGAAAGCACTTAACTGCTGAACTGTAAATCATAATTTTTCTACTACAACTAAATTCTCAGTAAGGATTGTCTGATCAAAACTGCTAACCAAAGCAACTTGTTCTGTATTTGTTCTGTAAATGTTCAACGTAATGAACCCTGTTTTTTACTGGATTGATATCTTACCATCCTACACCACACTTTTCACAATTAGTTTAATCCTTTTGCAAGCTTCCTTTGATCTCACAGATCCTGCATCTCCCACCGTGACCAGTTCTTTTGCCTGTGTCCTCTGCATTGAATGATGAGTAAGGGTGCAGACAGTGTGGGCCTGTGCAACAGCACTGCAGTCTCTCCTCCCTCAGTGAAGGCATTTGACAGATTCTTTCTAGTTTTAACAGCTGCTGATCTTCATGGTATTTGTAAATACTTAATATTCCTGAGCCTAGTATACCTCTATCATGCTGACCGATGAACTTGTAGGAACAAGAAAGCATATCTGTGCATATCTCATTTTCTAAGGAAATGCAGTTGTAAAACTTTACTCCACAGAAATAAAGTATTGAATTGCAGTTTGGAAGATTTCTTGGTACTGTACCCTAATTTGTCTCCAAATATTTCACTCCATTCCGTTTTTCCTACACACTCAGCATTATGTCATCTATTTTAGTGTGCTGTAAAAGTTCTTCATTCTTGAAACAAAGGAATAGGTGTTGATATTTTTTAATTTTTTTCACCATTTTGTTTTGTGATTGCCCTCTCCTGCTCACTTCCCCTTCCACACCCTCCCCTGCCCCACCCCAGCAGAGAAAATACATACTGAGCAGAAAATATTCTTTGGCTCTACTTATATAGTGAAAATCTTTTGGTTTTAATTAAAAGCACAGCAAAACCCTTTTTGATATGATACTAGAAAAAACAACCCAACCTCAACCCACGTAGTATGATTTCATATTCCTATGATTGCAGCCCTCAGTTATTTAGTGGTTTGCTTCCATATAAAAAAATTTCACACAGTACATAATACTTTTTTCTTTTTATTCAGAGGTAGGGAGAAGTGACTACAAGTTATACAAAACTAACTACTCTTTCAGAACTAGCAACACTTCAGTTTTGATATTGCTGCCTAACTATCTGGTTTTGAGCTCAAATCTCCCTTTTTCTCACTCTTCTGAACTTCAACAGTGTAAATTAAAGGCAAATACCTATTTGCTTACATAGTACTAAAACTGCCAAGTTAGAATGAGTAACAAAATAATGAAGGTGGACTTCCTACTGATGTATATGGTTTTAAAAAAATATCCATAAGACTGTTGGGCACAATTAAGCAGATTAGTACCTTGCAGTATACCTCTGTTTCCTCTGTTGCAAGTTTATACCAAAATGACTCTTTTGTTTCTATAGTTTGCACAAAGGCAGAAACGGGTGATAAATTTTGTTGTTGTTGGCATAGACTAAAATATCCAGGAGGGCTTTCATCACTTTTCTCTTTCTCAGACCTTGTCTTAAGAATGCCAGCTTTCTTTCTTCATCTCCTTTCATTCCACTTCCTTTTACATGTGATCCTCCCTCTCTTGTCTAGTTCTCAGTCAAGCATAACATGGCCAGCTGGTTTTATCTGTGCTGCAAACAATGGTACCAGACTCTGTTAAATTATATTCTCCCAATCCCAGCTACGGTTCCCTGTATTCTTAGTCAGTTTCAAGTTGTGGCCCAACTTTATTCCTATATTTGCATACTACATTTACGGGGGGGAGCGGGGTGTTAAAGTCCGTGAATGAGTGGTGATGAGGGTGGTGGGAGGAGGCGGTCAATCCGATACTAAAGGGTATCAACATTGTCTCTTTGAAAACGTCCATGTCTGTTTCCCAGACTGACCATCTGGGACACTGCGTAGCTTTACATCAACTACAAAGACAAAAAGCAAAACAGGAAAAAGTAATCAAATCAGAAAAAGGAAAAATTTTCCAGAAACTGCTGTACAAAGAATCTCATCAAAGAGAGAAGGTTGTGCATATATGTTTCATGGTAGTGAAAAAGGACAATACCAACAGAACTCCACTTCCATCAGTAAACAAATATGTCTTTAACGGGGAATGTGCCTCTCCTTTCCTTTCTAATTATTGCTCTATTTTAAAGCACTTCTTAATAGCCATGAGGTCAAGAAGAAATATGCCTACAAACACAGAAAGTAGTGTAAATACAGTGTGTTCAGTATCTCTTCCTGAATCCCTGGCAAACTCTACCTCTTGGGATATGTTTGGTTGTCATTTAAGAACACCAGGGTTTTCTAGTTTGGTATTTAAGAAACAATAATGGCAGATTCACAGGATGTGACACTGAGACACTCAGGTTTCAATCCATGTGGAATTCTGGGTTCTGCATTTGGAAACCAGCTGGGTGATGTATTTTCTTCTTCAAGTGACAATAAACCCCTCCCATTTCCAGCACTAATCCAAGAGGATATTAACAGAAACTTTTGAAGTTAAACACCTTATATTTGCAGGAACTAACTTGTTTACTCCCATTAGTTTTGAAGCAATGTTAATGAAGAGCCGTCCCATCTACTGAGGGTGCAATGTAGTACATCTTCAGTCATTAGGAAAGATTCAGAGAATATGGAGGATAAAGTCAATGTTGTATGAATATAAAAAATAGGTATTAGAGTCTTGCATAAAATGATGAAGAACCTCAGACAGGATTCTGTCAGTAATTAATTTCCATTTTGTGCAATTACTGAGAGCAGCAAAACAATTTATACCAAGTAGGTATTGTCTGGCAAACTTGAAATTTTGGATGACAGTGCATTCTTGGCTGAAACAATAAGCTTGCTTTAATGCATACACAAGTTCATGTCATGTCACAGGAGATTTATCAAAATAAAAGAACCATGTCAAATGAATGCAGTATATTGAATTTATTAAATAAAATCTATTGATAAATTGCAAAAGTTACTTGCAGATGTTTAGTTATTTGTCATTTTTCTTATGGACAAAAATGAAAAAAATGTCACTTTTAAATTTGGAAGATCACACCAATATAGAGATTACTGTCACCAAGCAATTCCCCACAACTGTTGTATCTTACTCCTTTCTTTTGCATAAAGTTATCAAGATACAGATGGAGGTCAGTTAGGGGTTTGGTCTTCACAGCTCTCATGAAAAGGCTGTTCCCACAGACTTGTTACTTAGATTATTAGGACTACTGTAATCCCCAGATGACAGGAGGGAAATTACTGGCTCATAGCATTTTTTGCTGCTAAACTGAAGTTCTCTAGAAATAACTCTTCTGCCTCAGATTAAGTATACACCACCTACATCCCTCTCAGCCTTGCTCTGATAGTCTTGCTTAGCTCTGTTAGAACCCTCCTCTCTGAACCTTTTCTGGTGGGAATTCCCCTCAGCAGATCATGACATACAAAATCTAGGTGAAGTTTCATCAGTGCTTATTACTGAAAACTATGTGTCATGAACAACATATGCTGCAACATAGCAAACATATCAAGGAGGAACATATTTTGTTATAGAACTAAGGAGTGAATGCGGGAGGACTGAGTTGTTGGCATGCAATAAAGCAATGCCGTGTGGAGGCTTACAGTGCAGGCAGAGCCTCCAGATGCAGGAGCAGGAGGATAAGTTAGCCTGATGAGGGCGGGGGGTGTCAGCAGCTGGTGTAGCTCTTTTTTAATAGTTCAAGGTTTTTGAGTAAAAAATATATGGGCTCAGGAATGAAAATTGTCACATCCTTGTAGATATTTGTCTTTGCTTAGGGCTAGAGTGATCATCTTGTATGTAAGTTTGCAGAGTAAAAGCCTTTGCATTGCACTTCTTTGCCTCCACCTTTACCCCTCTCTTTTCCAATGAAGTACAGTCGGGGTTTCATCCATTCAGTATTGATGGAAAATCCTTCCCTGGCTATACCACCTATGCTTGACATTAAAATCCAAGCCTCTTTTCAACTCTCTTTCAGCTTTCACAGTACATTTCTGTATTTTTCACTGTGCATCCTCTGTTTCATCCTAACTTTTCTTCCCTTTCTCTGTTTCATTCTAACTTTTCTTCTCTTTCTCTATCGCTTTTTACTGCAATTCATCACAGGAAGAGGAAGGCAGAAACATTTAAACCTAACATTTAAACCTTTCAAATTTCTGATTTCTAAGATAATTTTCATAATTAGGCAAAGGAACCTCATCTATCCTCAAATACCATCCAGAATAATCAGATAAATTTTCATGAACTGTTGGCATCAGCAATGTGCCTGCAGGGTTTGAAAAAAGCATTATCCACACAAATTATTAGGCAGATGCCAAAGCAAACTCACAGGCTTTTTCTATTAGTCTGAGAATACAGTCATATTGCAGAGTGTCTAGTGGAGAAGAAATGGCCTGGGGGGGAGAGAGGGCCACCTCTGAGTAACTTATCTGTTTAGAAAGCTCATTCAGAGAATAGTCAGTTTGCTTCCTCCCTAGTTCCATCAGCATGTATCCCACCAGAACTTCCCAGGTGTGGAGGGCAGGACAGATCACGTCAGGTAAGCCAGATGGATGGCAGGTTTCCCCATAGACAAATGCTTTACCTGTGCACCTGGATGATAGGAAAGTGCTGCCCTGTAGCAAAACAGAATTATGAGTCTCTGTATTAAGGAACAGACAGTACGGTTTTGAGGCTCTTTTTTCATTTTCAGCATTCTTCTTTGTACCATTACTGTCACTATGCTGACCAGTGCTCCTTGCTAGATCTCATTAGGAAAGTAATCTTGGTTAAAACACAAAAAATTTTGGAACTTTATAATTTTGGCTCTTGCAGCTAACATTTCTAATGTCTGATTATCTGGGAAAATTCATATTTGAATGTCTCTTTGAGTCAAAAATTTTCCCTGCAGACAAATGATAGATATATGTGTGCTGCTCTTTGGTTTAGGCTGGGCTAATTTTTGTTTCCCAAATGAATTTTCATCATTTTAACATATTGCCCCCACTGACTTCTTCCGGTCAACGGCAGAAAACTTCATCCTCATCCCTTGATCATGCTGGAAATAATTTGAATTGCTCTTTCATTCTTAAAAAAAAAAAATATAAATGTCAGCTGTTTGCTGATGGCAACATTCCTCCAAAATTTCATTTTGAAGAAGAATCTCAGGATACTTCAAAGCCACATAGAGTTTTGGCTTGGGTTTTTCTCTTTATAAAGGTAACTTAAAGTACTTAAGACTATAGTACAAAGATAAGTATTCTCCTTATGAGCATGCAACTTTCCTGAGCAGAACAGGAATATAAATGCTGCACTGAATCAAGCTAGAGAATCTCCATACTGATTTATTTCCATGTATTTCTTAGCTCTTACCTGTTTGTCTTGCCTTTTGAATATCTACTCAAATGCTGAATTTGTTCTGTTATGAAACTGCAGATGGAGGAAGCCGACATGAGAAAGCCCTGGAGCAGAAAAGGTGAAGCTAATACAAACTGTTGAGTTTTAAAGAAATAAAGGAAAACAGAACACAAAACCAAGTCAAACAAACAAAAAATTTACCAGAAAAACCCCACCCCAAACTCACCAAAGGGTGTATCTGCTCCTCAATTTTATCAGCAAAACTCACTGCTACGTACCGTTCTTGGAAGCATTTCAGATGTGTAAAACATACAGATTCATGAGTTTTGTTTTCTTGAAGTGCTCAAACATCCTAGTTAATGCCAGAATTTCCAGGCCCATTGAAACAGAACTATAACCAAAATGACAAGGCTTTAAATGGATTATAAATAAGATCAATATTTCTAGAATTGCCATAGGAAATGTTCATACCTTGGGACAGAGCAGTTAAAAAAGGATGCTGTCCATAACAAGAAACTGCTTGATGCAAAGGTGTTCCTGCCTTACAGGGTAAGGTTTCTTCCAAGTAGAGTACAGTCAACCCAGTCTCCAACAGCTTTTATGTCTCTCCTGCTTCTTCTACGGCCACCTCCCCTTTTGCATGTCAGGAATGCCCCAGCCCTTCTTTCTGGGATCAATCATAGAATAATTTGTTATGCACACTTGGAAGGGACTCATCAGGATGATTGAGGTCAACTTCTGAGCCTTCACAGAACAGCCCCAAGAATCACACCATGTACCTGAGAGTATTGTCCAAATTCTTCTTGAGCTCTGTCAGGCTTGGTGCTGTGACTACTTCCCTGAGGAGCCTGTGCCAGTGTTGAACTATCCTCTGGGTGAAAATGGTTTTCCTGCTATATAGCCTAAACTTCCCCTGACTGTTTCATATTGCTTTCTCAAGTCCTGTTACTGGTCAAAAGAGTGAAGAGATCAGTACATGCCCTTCTGCTTCCCCTCATGAGGAAGTTGTAACTGAAATGAGGTCTCCCCTCAGTCTCCTCTTCTCCAGGCTGAACACACAAAGTGTCCTCAACCACTCCTCGTACAGCTTTTCCACTAGAAATTTCACCATACTCGTGCCCCTCCTCTGGACACTCTCTAATAGCTTAATATCTTTCCTATATTGCAGTGCTCCAAACTGCCCACAATATCCAAGGTGAGGCCACCCCAGTGCAGAGCAGAGAGGGACAATCCCCTCCCTCGACCGGCTGGCGATGCTTTGCCTAGGGACACTTTGCCTGGGATACTTTGCCTTCGGAGAGTTTTAAAGAGGAGATGGTTTCTCTGTAGTTTTATTCAACCCTATAAATGTCCCCTCACCTTCTAGTTGGCCTCAATTAGTCAACATGAACACAGGTCACATACTACCTCCCTCAGCAATGCTAACTTGAATTCAAGCAGGAAAAGGTGTTTCACAAATAGAGTTCAACTATCATAGACAGTTCAGTCAGGGTTGGAATGTTATCTTCTTTCAGTCTAAAATTTATTTGATGTCTCCCAGTGGGAGAAGTATTGAAGTCTATCTCAGTTTTGAAAAACACTAACTTGTTGCGGTATCACTGTGAGGCACTTAGTTCTGTAGTGTGCTTGACCTGTACTCAGTAGAGTACTTCAATTTTCCTGAGTTTTTGGCATCATTATTCATCCTTAAAATCTATTCCTGACTGTTTTAATTTGATTTTATTATAGAAAAGGGAGCCATTCTGATATTTCTTTCACAGATTTGTAGGGAGGGTGTTAGACCTTTCACAGGAAGGATTTGCCAAATACTTGGCCACCAGATCACCTATGATGACATAGATGTTTAGAAAGAAATTTGTGACTGCCTAATTTAGTATTATTTTAACCATGTTCATTAAAAGAGTTTCCATGTTTAATAATTGCAATACTACTTATCAAATCTCACTCATTTTACAGCTCTGTTTTTGGCAATTATATTATGAAAATAAAAACTACCCACAACAAATTGTGATGGGGTATTGTGTTGAACCATGTTTCAGATAGAAATTCCAGGATAAAGAGATTGGAAATAGTGCCATGCATCTTTTTGTTTGTAGGTCTGAATCCACTCCAGAAGAGTTGCTGTGTTTTAATGCCTATAAATTTCCTTACACAAAAGCTGTTTGATCTCAGTTCCTTTCCCAGTGGAAAAATATGTTTGTCACAAGAAACCCACTACAAGTCTCACTAATTGATGCTTTGTTGCTAGTTTCCCAAGGCTTAACAGACCCTGAATGGCTTTAGATATTCTCCGCAGACCAGCACTGAAGTGAGTTAAAATGGCAGAAACAAAGCCATTATTGATGTTTGTATTGGATACATAGATAAATGGTAAATCTCAGCCTATAAATTCAGTAGCTTTTATGTAGGTACAGTGAAAACACATACAAATAGGAAGAAAATGTGATTTTAATTTTATGCTATTGCAGAGGCCCAATCTATATTCCTCATTTAGATATCATTCTTAGTACCATTAGTAGGAGTTATGAGGAAGGAATGAATTCCACGGAATTACACATTTGTGCAATTATTTAAAATGCATCCATCTCAATAGCTTTCCTGGTACGTGATTTGTGATATATTGCTATACTATATCATTTGTCTTCATTGTCTAAATAACTTGTATATATCAGGAAATTACTAAAGCATGGTTTGGGTAGCTCAGTGGTTAAGTGTCTGGTCCGGACCTCCAGAAACCTCAGGCTGTCTGCAGCATGACAAACTTTCTGTGAGTTACTGGACAAGGCAGTTATGGTAGGACCAACATTGCCTGTTTGATGTGTTTGAAATTCACTTGTTTGAGTGAGCTCTCTTGGCTTGGTTTTCAACGAGGAGAGTGTGAGAAGCAGCTTCAGATAGGAATTACTTCTACAGTACAGATGCTTTGTATCATGAGTCTGAATTGAAACATGAAAATGAAAGTGTCACTTTCACCGAAATAGCACAATCTTAGTTTTTAAACAGCTGTTGTGAAGTGAATCCTACCTTAAGTTCTGCCTAAGTCAGCTCCCAGGTGAGCATAAGAGTACATTTGTCACACGTGTGCTAAGGAGCATGTCAAATAGATAAACATGAGCCATATAGCTATGGTAGGCTGAGAATGATTATCTGATTGCAAAACAGCTGGACAAAGTGATGTACACATGCACAGTATAAAAGACTGCCCAAAAACTATTAATGGGACATAGTTGGTCCTATTGCTCCCATGGCAGTGCATTCAAGTGCTCCTCAGAACTGGACCCTAAACCATAGCCTTTATTGTCTGTGCCATCAGTCTTCTACAGGGAGAGAGATCAGTCTCCATACTGTCTAGTATAATTCCGTGCACGAAATTCATAAAGGAAAACCTCCGGTGGAATGAATGAGACCCTTTACAAGGAAAATAAAGAAGATTATGGTTCTAATCAAAGTGATACGAGATGATCTTGCTGTATTTCCTCCTCCTGAACCTCTAGAAAGCAGAGTAAGTATAACTGGTTTGCAAAAGAAACCTTAGTGCTCACCACAGCAGCAGGTCTTACTCGATCAGATGAGGTACTGTCCTCTGCTGGCAAAAGGAAGCAATACTGGCTTGACTTTTTATACAACACAGTCCACTAGAGAGCCTGAAAAGAGTGGGAACCATGTCTCCCCTAATTCTGTTTCTGTATGTACATAGTCTCTTGGTGAAGTCACTGAAAAGAGACATTTTTCAAGCCCAAATGGGTTTGGGGACAAAAAAGAAGTCTAAATGCAAATATACAGGAGAATATCATGGTCTCCAGAGTTTTATTTCACTTCAGTGCTAACTTGGGAAGAATGCCTAAGTCTGTTTGGGCTTTGTTCAGTTTCAGAAACTAGAATCAAAGGCACCAATTACTGATAATCGCAGTGGGTTTTTATTTTGTTTGGGGTTTTCATTCGGTTTTTGGTGGTAAAAATATTTTTCCACTGTGAATGGGACTGAGATCCGTGATATAATCGCTATGCATCATGCCATCACTAGTTTGTTTTGCATGTGTGCTTGCATTGTTTAAAGGCAGAGTGGTATAAGTTTTTTTAAGGTATCTAACACTTACTCCTTGATGTAGAAGGGCTTGTAGTAGGCTTTGCTTTTTTACTATGACACAAGAAGTCTAACCATTGTCAAAATCAGCTGGGCAAGTGGAGATCTGGAATTTAGCTCTGTCAGGGCATCCAGATGCACAGATGGGCGGGGCATGGCTTTCAGCTGTTTTCTGTCCAAAATCATGAATCAATCTTTCAGACCTCTGAGTGTTTATATTTTTTCAACTGCACAGTCACCTTAGTTGGAGTTTCTCCCCTGTTGAAATTCATCAAAAGACAAGTATTTGCTTGGGCTTATTTTGGCAGAAAATATTATACTGTGTCAGACTGTATGTGTTTATTGATAGGTACAAGGCACATGCAAGTGTATATAGCGTGCTGTGCATACAGTCAAAATCATAATATATTTGGAAGGCAGCCTCATGGGCTTTTTCTAATGAAGAATGCAAAACACTTTGTCAAAAACATGAAACTATGGCATTGCTTGATATAATTTCTTGCGATCATTCTTACAGTATTCAGAATGAGTACTATTATATGAAAACAGTATCAGGTCCCAGCTTCAGGGGACCCTTTATCAGAGACAGATGATGGAGAATTCAGATGTCGTGATGCACCACAAGATGCCTGAGCAAGCATTTTACACATCAGTTCAGGACTGTGTAAAGCTGTGGAATTATTACTGCATCCCTTACAACTGTACCCATGAGTCCTGATATATGAACTGCTCAAGCTGAAAAAAATCCATCACTAATGCCAACTTACATCATGTGAATCTTCACTAGTTGTGGAAAAATGCACTTGCATTTTAAAGCTCTTGGGCCACAGTCACAGTTGGATACAAACACACTTTGACACTCTTTACTGCCTTTCACCTTGCTTCCAGGCTTGCACTGAATTTGAAACACTGATTTGAAATTAAAATTAAGCTGAGTTATAGTTTATATATATATATATATATATATGCAACCACAGAAAGAGAAACAAACAAAAAAAGCAATGTAGAACACTTTAAATATATGTATGTTACAGTAGATCATTAAACTGCATTCTGTCTGGTAACATACCTTACTGTCACGTTTCCCAGAGTCTGGGTGATTTCTTTCAGTGCTCAAAGTAATTTCCTAAAATGATGTCACAAATACCAAGCTTCAAATCTTGACACAGTTGTGGTGTGTTATGGAAAACTGTGCTATGTTCTGGACAAAAAATTCAGTTTATTACATAGTAAGAGTGGAAAAAATTATGTTGAAGAAAAAACTCGTTTACATTCAATGTCCAGATTGTTTGTGGTAGGTTTAAAAAAAAATTAGTGGTGAGGAAATATGACAAAATGTTTCTTTACAGGCTTAGACTTTACAAATTGTCCAGCCATGTCATACTAGCAAACATGTTCTAAAATTGCTTAAGACCACCATGACATTGCACAAGGGCCCAAGACTGGTGCGAAGAAATTTCATTCCATTGAGCTCAGCTTCATCTTGTCCAGTCTTGGACTCTACTTTCTAGCATGTCACCCCATACTCACTTCATAGATTTCAGTGAAGCAAATGCCATTAAGGCATCATTTACCACCCATCAGAATAGTTAAAGCAAAACAATACATAATAAAATAATGTATTGTCTGCTAGAGTCATTCTCTCTGTCAAATCAAGCAACCTGAACAATTGTAAGTGGAGATGTGTGCCGTACGTGTTTGTTGGGTGATCCCACATAGGAAAATTGGATTATATTGCCTACAAGTTGAAGGTAACAGAAGAAAAGCATAAGCATCTAGAAGTCAGAGAACTAAGAATCTTCCTGCAACACAATCCCTTTAATAGAAGGGCATACAGATATTCCATCTATTCAAAAAGCATTATGAGTGGATCATTTTTATTTTCCGACAGAAATACTGCCGTGCCTTGCTCATTGCATTTTTATTTTTGAAGAAAAAGTTCCCTTCCTTCTTTCTTTTTTGAAATTTATATCTTTACTGAATCAGAGAAGTTGGAAGCAAATTGTACTGACCTTGCTTTGCAATTTATTGTTCCTCCTGCTTGTTTCTGACAAATGCATGCTCAAAAGAACAAATTGTTTCTTTGGTGGTGTTCTGACTCTTGAAGTCAAAGAAAAGTAGCTTGGGAAAGGTCATTCAGCTGTATGGCTCCCTTTCTTCAAAATGTGAATATGTTTTATAGTTTAAATATGGGTATCAAATTCACATCTGTAAATGATATTGAAAAAGCTCAGAGGAAACTGAAACAAGATATGCTGTGTCATTCTGTCTGCATTTTCCCTATGATATATGTATTTGTGTCTCCTGTTTACACTACCATTCCCTCCAACCCTGATTCTCTTTTTGTTTTATCTCTTGGTTCACACCCTCTATTGACATCCCAAATATATAATGGTCCCCCAACAGAATCCACTGGGTTATTTACTCTAGCTAGATGTGGTATGTATCAACGATCTTTACCACAGTAGGAAAATAAGCCTTCTCTTTGTCTGAATGCCTATTTTTCCCTACATTTAAAAGGAGAAAGTTTGATAAGATAGTTTTGGCATGACTTCCTCCCATCGGTGCTCCAAAGATGGCTTGAAGTTGCACTGTGAGCCAGTGATATCCACTGCTATCCTCTTCAGCCTATGGGAAGGTTGGGTAATTGTCCACTTCCAAATAGTCCTTATCCATCCCAATGAAAAATCTGTGACAGCTGCCTTAACCTACAGCAGATGAGTAGCAGGTGCGTATGTATTCTCTTTTTGCTTGGAAATTTCTCAGTTGTGTCTCCAAACAAGGTCCTGGGAACTACAGATTTTTTAAAATGCATCCCAAATTTTCCTTCTGTTACTCTGTGGTTTGCCCTTTCTCATTCATCATTTCCTCCCAACAACATAGATAAGTGTAGTGAAATACATGCTGGGTCTTCTAAGCAATAAACATGAAAGGTTGGTGGTAAAATAACCTTGAACTGACTATTTGTAAGTTAATATGGGAAAAATTGTCATATAAGAATTTATTTGCTAACATAACAGAAATCATGCATGAGCATCTTGATGCCAAAGCAGCATTTGCAAGAGTGAGAATAATCATTAAGGAGTATATAAAAGTGAAAAAAATATCATACCACTGAAATCATGCAAAGGTTTGTCATATCCAGTTATAAAAGAGAAGTTTACAGTGAAGTTACTGAGACATTATTAGCATGACAATACTTTTCAAACAATGTGAAATATGCATACATATAAGATTTTAATATGTTGTATGTATTTATGGGCAGAGATATGTGTGTGATATATTTCTGTAACTGTGTATAGGTATGTAAGTGCCTGCTTATGTTTTAATTTAACTCTAAAATCTCTCTTAAACACTTGGTTTTAGGATATCTTCAAACTGGTAGGAGAGAGTCACATCCTGCCTTTCAGTATCTTCAGGGATATTTCTGTTTAAATGCAGAGAAAGCTTAATTGTCTCTCTTGCTTTATGTATAAAAGGTATGTGCAGAATGACAACTGACACATAAGAAAGTGGTGGAATCACCATTTTTAAACCTCTACTTTTATTTTTAAAACATGATTTTTTCAACTTCTGCTAAAATCCAGTTGACAGCAAGATGGGAAATTTCTACAGAAATGTAGCAGATTTTTGTTCTTTTAAAAAATATCAAGATTGAAAAAATTATTGTTAACTATATCAGCAATAAATAAAATGTTGTGATTTGGTGCCAGTAGCACAAACAGTGAGATATTCAGAAATTTACAATGGTAGGCAAAATGGGTGTGCACAATGTACTGTAGCTCCTTCTTTCATGGTGTCCTGGTTTTGGGCAAGTACAGGGTAAATATTTTGCAGTAGCCCTGGGGGCGGAGCCTGGAGCTGTGTGGGCATGTCCAAGACCCTAACATTATTTGACCCTAATATAACATTATCATATATCGTTGCCAGGGGCAGGTTAAAGAGATTCTCATTTGCTTCCAAGACGGACGTTCCTTTCCAGTCAGAAGTAAGTGTGGTGGGTGTAGGATCCATCCACCATTGTTTCATTTTCCCAGGCTTGGTGAGTATTTTGCAGGTAAATCACCCCCTCTTTGTACACTTTTGCTACTATTATCGTTGCTGTTAGTTTGTTTTCTTATCTCATTGCTGTTGCCAGTAAAACGGTTCTTATCCGAATCCTTGATTTTCATCTTTTGTGCCTCAAATTCTCAACTCCATCCACAGAATGGGAAGGGTGAAGGGAAGCACGGGGAGGCGAGTGAGCAGTGTCTGGCTTGAAGAGTGTCGGTGTGGGCTCTGAACTGGGGAGTACCATTCCTAGACCACAACACATAATTACCATGAACTCTTAGTTTCAGATTCATGGCTGTATTTCCATCTCGTGCAGATGCCTGTCCCTGTCCTCTTCCCTGCAGAAGCCATGCTCACTAGAGATTTTTATAGCCCTGTTGCCAGCGACCCTGACTGCTCCCCACAGCTGGATCACACATCTCCTGTGAAAGCCCATTTTATGTTAGCCCTGACACTTTCCCTGTAAACCTCTGAAGAGAATTATCTGGAGGTGCTCTGGCAGATGGGGTCGGGTGGCCTTCTGGCACTCGGGTGGCTCACAATGGGAGTTTACAAGTGCTCTTAAAGCAACAGCAGCTTTTTACCCCTCCTCTGACAGAGGTAAGGGGAAGCCACACACTGACTTGCTTGTGATTTAAGTCAAGCGCAGCCTTAAGTGAATAACAAGTGTGGTCCATAACTCGATTACAGCTGCTCTAATCAGCAAAGCTGTTAACCTTTGCACTTTAGTCTAGGCTGGTCTGCATACCTCTGCAGCACCGACCTGCTTTACAAGGCTTTCCAAAAGCAACACGTTGTAATCAGTGTGCCTACATCCCTCCCCCAGGCTGCGTGGGAGAAGATGTGACAGCTGTGGCAATGGGCCTCAGCACCCGGCTATTCTGGTGACAGTTGCCTCTGCCTTGCTCAGTTCTCCTGCAGCAAACATAGCACTGGAGCTTCTTAGCTGGCATTAACAGCTCAGCTTTTTATCCTGCCTTCTCCTTTTATTCAGAATAGCCTTCTCTGGCATCGACTGACTTGCAGAGCCACTACGGGACTCCTGTGCCACTTCTTGGGTCTTCAGTGTGCTACACCGTTCTTCCTGGTAGGGTGCACTGAGAAAAATACGAAAAACACCCATAACATACCTTTTGTCTTTATTGTGCAGCTTCTGAACTATCAAGGTCAAGGTCAATAAGTATCTTGCACTGGGAGAGTAACTCACTCAAAATCTACATAACCCCTGAGCAGTAGGTGGCAGTGAGGAACTGGGTTTGCCTGTCCTTCAGTAATCACTATTTATGTGTGCTACACACTAGCTTGAGTCTTGGTGAAACAATAGCCGTTAACAAATCTGTAGGAGTCAATCCTTGGCTTATAGTGGAGTTTATTTCTTCACTCCCAGCTTGCAACTATAGAACTTCAGCTTGCCATGTACAGACCCCTGGAGGTTTTATTTGTGCTTCAGACAAGGAGAATCATATTTCAGGATACCCTTGAAGGCAAAGATAAGGACATCTATTACACAAAAATTCCAAGAGGAAGACAGCACAGAGAAGAGAAGGGAGTTTGAAGTGCTCATAATGAACTTTATTTAATGCCTTATTTTAGTTTATCTTTTGCCAGGTGCTGAGTGAAAAGCTCCAACATAAATTACTTTTAAACTCAGTCAGGATTTACATTTGTTTGGCTGTAGACTCCCAGACAACATAAAGCTTCTTCCCCCTCCTTCCTCCTCTCACCTCAAATGTGGCGAGTCTTCCCTAAACACCAGATAAGAACTGGATCAGGAAAGTCACATAGCACAATTGCAAGTACAGGCTTGTTTTGACATTCGTTTTATCGAGAGCTTGATAAATAAGTGTCTTAACATCATTCCCTATGAATCAAAAAAAGTGAAGTATGTTCCTTGCCTCTACTGATAATACTTTTTCACATGGTGGTCCATTGTGGTATAAGAGGTTAAATTCTTTGAAAATCACTGTTTAACACAGTTACTAAACTGATATTGCCCATAATACATCTAACTTATTTATCAATTGGATTGAATACCTTCAGATGAGTACTGGAATGAAGGCCAGAATTCTAACACTTTGCAAGCTTGACTGTCTATGTGTACTTTATCGCTGTATAAGCTTTACACAATTTTTTACTCTTCTATTAATTCTCCCACCTTTTTGTGTGACCAAGACAAATGCATTTTGGAGTTGGGAATTTTGATAATAGACATAAGAGATTAACTTCTAGTTTCAAAAGAGATCAGTTTCAACTGCCTAATTTTCCACTGCACCCACAGAGCTAGCAAGATAAATCTTTCCATTCCTAGGCCAGCAGCCAGACGTAAATGTTACGAACACTGGAAGAAGTACCTCCTTCTGGTTCTCCCCACATGGAGTATGCCTTCTGTTCTCTGCCTGTGCTCCTCATGGCCATGCTAGAGTTCAAAGCACCTTGGCTGTGTGGACTTCTTTCAAATAAATTTATTTCATTTAAGTGAAATGAGTGAAAAAACTGAGCCAAAAATACACAGAAATCACTTTTCCATTCATATCTCTGTTTGGTTTTATACATATATATGTATATATATAATATATATAGTGTTTGGCAAAGAATGATGCCCTTTCTGCCACTTTACCCCTTTTTATTTTTTATTTCAAATTACATTGACTTTTTTTGCAAGATGAGAATACTGAGAATTTCTTAGTCTCACTGCAAAATGGTGATGGTTGAATTTATGACTCTGGATATTAGATATGAGCTGGTCTTGACCTTCCACGTGGTATTAAGGTCATTTTGCTGCCTACTGCATCTCTCCAATCTACTACTATGAAACAGCTTTTTCTGCAAGGTATCACCAAAGTGTCTTGTCTGTGGCAGTTTTTACCTGTTGTCTAGTTTCCACCTGTTTTCCCAATGACGTTAAGTGCCTGTTTTCTTCCACACTGTCTCAAATTCCATAGTTAAAAGAATCATGTCTGGTTTTTCAAGCCCTTGATACCTTACTTCAAATTCATCCCCTTATTAACTCTTTGAGCTCAGCTATTTAATTTCTGGGTGGCAGTTCTTAATGGAGTGTTTTGCATAATCCTTCAGGAAATATTTCAGAGAGAAAATTAATACTTTCTAGTAGAACACATTTCTAAAGCGTGAGAAAAGGAATGGGATCTTGCTATTTGGATATTTTTTAAACAGCCTTTCTTAAAGTCCCTGACTTTGCACATATGACTGCAGGAACTAGGACCTTCCCTTGTAGCTGTTAACAGGACAGAAATGGCATGTTACTTCCAAAACACTCAGTTCTGTAGTAGAGCACATACATGTTGACAATATTAAGCAGATTCCTTAAGCCACAAGTAATATGTACAAGGTGTCTCTCTTGAGTTACAGTCCAAGGTAGTTACCCTTTTCTGTACATAGTAGAGGTCTACTTTTTCAGAACATAGTATTGCTGTTTTTTGCTGATGTTTCTTTTAATAAATAAAAGGAAGCAAATGAGTAAGCATAAGTGCAACTACCCCAGTAGTTTCAATTTTCAAAGTGTGATATAGCTAGGTGCCTTGGTACCTGTCAAGAAAAAAAGTAACCATCTTTAGAAACAGCCAGCACTTAAGGAGAAATTGTTTCAACCTGTGCACAGAAGAATTTATCTCAATTCCACTTAAAAAAAAAAAAATCACTCTGTGCGGTTACGTTCTGGTTAATGGATTTTGTGGACCTGTGTGTAAGAAGTAGCTTTATAGATATATTAACCTGCTAAACCTGAAGTGATGCCACAGTGCAGAGTTGAGACATGAAGACATTCTAGAAAACAGTTTTCATTTGTATTTTATCTTCATATTTCAGTAGAGAAATAATTATTAAAAAAAATCTGTATTATGCTTTTCTATTGCAATTCCTTGTGAATTGGAGGTTTCAAACCACTTTTGCACTTTCCAACCCTAGGGTGTGGTTTAATATCTGGAGTATTGAATTGGCCCACGCATGCCTCTCTTTTTCTTTTTTTTTTTTAGTTATTATTTTTTAAATTTTCATTTTATTCTTAACCCAACACACCCTTCCATAAAGAAATAGTTCCATTTGTTGCATGCAGCTCATTCATTCAGACACATTGGCATTTCTGGTCTGGTCAAGAGCTGCCAGCTCAGAGAAAGGTACATGAGAGCTACGAAAAGTAAGACAAAGTGCAGCAAGGGTGATCCAAGATACGATGCTTTCTATGTGTGGAACACTTTTTGGTTAAGTGTTTCATTTCATAAAGGAAGGAAAAAGGGAATGTAGAAGAAACCTGTGGCATCATCTGTGGCTGGAGAAGGAGCTTGTTTGTTGCCTTTTCTAAAAATGCAGCAGAGGGAGCATCAGATGCAGACAGGAATTAAAGGGCTTCAAAGCAAACAGAATACAATGAAACTGGAACACCATGATTCAGACTGTCACGGACATTAAAAGTTACGGGAGGGAAGAGAAGCCAAAGTACAAAGGGCCAGTGCACACAAAGAAGGTCAGAGATCAGTAAGATCTGTGGAGTACAAGTGAGCAACTTGGAAAAGGAGCAGTGCTTTTTTATAATCTTCCTGAGGCATCTGCTATGGATTACACTTGAAAACAGAACTACTGAACTGGATAGACCTTTGATCTGATGTGATATGATCATTCTTATGGTCCCCACATGTTGCTATAATATCTGGCCAGTTGGATATCTGTTAGCTTCATCTTCAGAAGCCAGGAGAAATCTGTCTAGTAGATCTTCTACTACTGCAGTTATCAATCTTTACATACAGACCATGAGATGCCTTTGGTGCAGCCTACTGCAAATCAGTACATCTCCTGGTTTCAGACTTGAGGTGTTTCGGTGAAGGAGCAGTGTTTTGTGCAGACTTAGTATTGTGGGATGGTCACTGATTTTCACTGTTTACTAGAGCAAAAGAGCAACTGTCTAGCTGTTGTGAGTGCCTTACTCACCAGAGAATGATTGCAACCAAGAAGAAAATACAGTACATATGGCTTTCAGGTGGAACTGTTGAGGTTGCCATTTTTACAACTTAGACAAAGAAGGAGCTAGAGAAGAAAAACTGGTAACATAATTCAGTGCTGTATTATGTAAACACTTCAGAAATCTATCTCTAGGCCAATTCACCATGTGAAGTTCCAAAGGCCAGTTATTTTTTCTGTGAAGATGTACATAAAACCCACCAACCAACCAACCAACTAACCAACCAACCACCAATCCTAAAATCCCACCTCAACCCAACCCAACTCAAAACAAAATAAAATAACCTCAAATAAGAAAACCCCAAACAAACATGCAATCCTTTCAGATTTCAGTAAAGATTTTGATACCTGTCACTCACAGAATCTTTCTGGAAAAAATGTCCATCACACAGCTGGATAAACACATCATGTGGTGGGTGAGCAATTGGCTCAAGGGTCAAGCACAGAGGGTAACAGTGAATGGGGTGACATCACACTGGGGACCTGTCACTAGTGGGGTTCCACAGGGCTCCATCGTGGGCCCTGTGCTCTTCAACATCTTCATCAATGACTTGGATGCAGGAATGGAAGGGGTACTGAGCAACTCTGCAGATGACAAAAAACTGGGAGGAGCTGTTGGCTCCCTGGAAGGCAGGGAGGCCCTGCAGGGAGACCTCGACAGATCAGAGGACTGGGCAATCACCAACCATGTGAAGGTCAACAAGGGGAAGTGCTGGATTCTGCACCTGGGATGGGGCAGCCCTGGATGTTTGTACAGCCTGGGGAATGAGATGCTGGAAAGCAGTGCCATGGAAAGGGCCCTGGGGGTCCTGGTGGATGGCAAGTTGAATTTGAGTCAGCAGTGCCCTGGCAGCCAGGAGAGACAACCCTGTCCTGGGGGGCATCAGGCAAAGCATCAGCAACCGATCGAGGGAGGGGATTGTCCCGCTCTGCTCTGCACTGGGGCGGCCTCACCTTGGATATTGTGGGCAGGTTTGGGCACTGCAATATAGGAAAGATAATAAGCTCTTCAAGAGTGTCCAGAGATGGGGCACGAGTATGGTGAAGTTTCTACTGGTGAAGCCATATGAGGAGTGGTTGAGGACACTTTGTGTGCTCAGCCTGAAGAAGAGGAGACTGAGATGGAGACCTCATTGCAGTTGCAACTTCCTTGTGAGGGGAAGAGTAGGGGCAGGCACTGATCTCTTCTCTGTGGTGACCTGTGACAGAACTGAGGGAATGGCCTGAAGTTGTGTCAGGGGAAGTTTAGGTTAAATATTAGAAAAAAGTTCTTCATGCAGAGGGTAGTTAGGCACTGGCACAGGTTCCCCAGGGCAGTGGTCACAGCACCAAGGCTGCCAGAGTTTAAAAAGTATTTGGATGATACTCTCAGGCACATAGTGACTCTTGGGCATGGTTCTGTGTGGGGCTAGGAGTTGGATTTGTAGATCATTGTAGGTCCCTTCCAATTCAGCATAGTCTGTGATTCTGTGAGCATAAAAGCGAACAAACGCCCCAACAAACAAAAATATATTATTGTTGTTATTGTTATAATTAGTAGTAGTAGTAGTAGTTCAATCAACAATCAGAACTTGCATCATCAACTACTGCACTTAAAAATAATATATGGGAAACCCACTTTCTGAGTAAGAGCCCCTGTGTTCTGTGAGTGCAGGTGAGTACATTCAGTGAACACTGAGGGGAGTTTCGCATGCCCACGGCGGGTGAGCAAACCCTCCGTGTTCCATGGGAGGGAGGGCTCTGCAGGGATGCACCCAGACCAGGGGAAGGGAGTTCTGCAGGGATGCACTCCGCGGTCTCCGGTCCGGGGCTGTCCCCATGGTTCCCACTGGGTGGTGGTAAAACACTGCAGATGATCTCGCTTCGTGCCGCCGTCTGCGAGGCGCGGCTGTCTGCACAGAAAGCAGTTCACGAGCTGAAAACGTGTCAGGCTTTTTAAATTCCGCAGTCTGCAGGGACACCCTGTTTATCACCCTGGTGAGTGAAGGACCTTGACGTCTACAACAGCTGTCCACTCTGTACCCAGAGAAACCCTGGTGGTGAATACTTTCTGGATGCCTGCACATTGCTCCATAGAAATATAGAATAACCCGGATTGGAAGGGACTTTAAAGGTCGTCTAGTTCCAAAACCCCTGCCCTGGACAGGGACACCTTCCACTCGACCAGGTTGCTCAGAGCCCTGTCCAGCCTGGCCTTGAACACTGCCAGGGATGGAACATCTACAGCTCCTCTGGAAACCTGCTTCAGTACCTTATAATCATCACAGTAAAGAGTTTATTCCTAATATCTAACCTAAACATACTTTCTTTTAGTTTGAAGCCATTCCCCTTTGTCTTATCATTATGCTCTTGTAAACGGTCTCTCTCCAGTTTTCTTGAAGGTTTCCTTCAGGTAATGGAAGGCTGCAATTATATCACCCCAAAGCTTTCTCTTTTCCAGGCTGAACAATCCCAATTGCCTCAGCCTTTCCTCATAGAAGAGGTGCTCCAACCCTCTAATCATCTTGCTGATCCTCCCCTGAACTCACGCCAACAGACTGACATCCTTGCTCTGCTGGGGACCCCAGACCTGGATGCAGCACTCCAGGTGGGGTCTCACCAGAGCAGAGTAGAGGGGCAGAATCATCTCCCTCAACATGCTGGCCATGCTGCTTTTGATGCAGCCCAGGATACAGCTGGCTTTCTGGGCTGCAAGTGCACATTGCCAGCTTGTGTCCAGCTTCTCTTCCAGCAGCACCCCAAAGTCCTTAGTGAAGCTAGAAAATTGCTAGTGTAGAAAGGATTTCCAGCTTGCACAGCTCTTAGCCCCATGCTCTCCCGCAAAGAAGCCACATGGGTATGGTGGTTCTTTGTGTGCGAGGAAACAGCCCTTCGGTCATGCCAAGGGCTATACATGCTGCCAACCTGCCACTAAAGGAGACAGACACACCTGGGCAGGACGCATGCATGCAGAAATGGTACAACATTTGAAATGCTGCTTGGCAGAGAAGTATAACGTCTCCTATCTCAGTAGTTAAAGAATTAGATTAAGTATCTTGTGGGATGCATAATATATTATTCAAATGCACAATTTTAGTTTGTCTTTAACTTTCAGACCTAAAAATTGAAATATTGACAAAAGTTTCCTGAAGTTTGAGAGTCAGATATAGGATTACCTAGATCCAGCTCAAACCATGCAAAGATTTTTTTAACCTGTACTTCTCTTGATACAATGGGAATTTCTCAGCAATATGAATCAAAACCTTAAGCTCTAAAAATGTGTAAAATATATTTTTATTTTCTCCTTCCTTAACTGTTTCCCACATTTTCATCATTCTGGATTCCTCATATCTCCTTGGGAATATAAGCTTTCATAGTATGCCAAGAAACGAGTTCAGTAGGAACTGGAGTGTGAATACCATGTGTGTAATAAATGCACACATTCCTGTGTCAAATCAAAATAGCACACCAACAGCAATACTGCCTCTGTCTTTAAAAGTTGCCATTTGTCCTAAGAAATAATGTTAGAAGCATGCAGTGTGTAAATGTACAGACAGAGAGAAGAGTGAATGTGTGGTCAACATTTATTTTACGCATATATTTTCTTATGAACCACAAAATACTTCTACTGGTGTTACTGGGAAATGCACTGTGGATTTTGTGCATGAAATTTTACTGGTTTAGCTGTAGACTTTCAGAAGGCCATAGTTTATCCCTTCTCGCAAGGTGCAGTATAGCTGAATGCTGATGGCAAATTTTGTTAGCAGCCTGATTTGTTTCCTGGCTTGTAGCTGATAAGTTATCTGCCAAATAAGCACTTTTAAATTATCACATCTATGGGTTTAGTTGGGCCCAGAGGTGAGATTTTTTCTGCCTTTAGTCAAGGTAACATAGTACTGTAAGGTAACTGAAGTGCCTGTTTTCTAACTGCTACATCTGTGTAAGACTGGCCATCACCTTGAGTAAAGAGTACAAGGTCAATGCTGAAACCGAAAACAGCTAAGTACCAGAAGACTGAAGAAGAACATAAAAAGGAAGAATATCTGAGGGTCAGGACACACTCCAGGTCCCTGTGAGTTGGACCAGATGTTAAAGACTAAGCTTGTAAATATGAAGTTGGTTCTAGACCAAGAGCACTCGCTTCTCCATATGCTCAGATTGTTATTTATAACCCTGGGATAAAACAGCTTGTCTCTGTGTGGTAACCGACACTTCCAGATCAATAGCACAGACTGAATTGTTGCTGTCTGAAAGCAGTGAGGCCTGTGCTGATGGAGAGGACAGGCCATGTCCTTGTTAACACCTCAGAACTGCAAACCCATCTGGCTCTGTTTAGCTAAAGCTTTACAGGAAATCTTTACTGCCTTCTGGAGTTTGTCCTTTTGAAAAAAGACTGATGACATACTGAAGACAACTTTGTCTAGCATTTTCAATTTTATCCTCTCATTGCATAAGGAGAAGCTTCCCTTCTGCTAGGTTGTTGAAGGACATATCCTATGCTTCAGCCTAAAAAAGAGGTAAATGGGGACACTGTGACAAAGTCTGCATCCTTGTGGGTGATATTAAAGGCAGCTATCTACTTCTCTTCTGTCAAAAGAAGCTGTGAAACAGAAGACATTAAAATGAAACCTCACTTTTAAATTTTTTCACCTGTCTTATGAATAAAGCTGTGGAGCTCCCAGCCACAGAGTAATTTTAATGGACTTAGGGGGAGGGTGCAGAAATTCATGGAAACCAAAATCAGTGAGGCCCTTAAATGGACAGGAAAAAGATGAAGCTCTGATTGAGTCCTTGAGCATGAAAACATTGCAGTCTGGGAGAGTGTACTAGGGAATCTGCTGTAAACTGACTCTTCCTTGGGCAGCATCCTTCCACTGATTGGATCAATGAACCTTTGGTCTTTCATGCTGCAGTGGTTCTTTTCTTCCTGTACCATAGGGGAATTTACTTTCGACTGTCTGTAGACTTCTCAGTTGCCTCTCTGGCAAATTGGTATGATTATTAATCTCACTATAGCCTATTAATAACTTTTGTGCATTTATTGCCAGTTGTGAGAAGCAGGTGTACTTTGTAAGGTTTCTGAAGCTTGAAAGAGTAAGACAAGGCTGTGACAAAATAGAATGATGCTTCATCAGACAAACCGAAGGTGCTGAAGAAGATATAGAAGATGAAGTCTCTGTAGCAGTCATAATAGTTTAAAAGCTTAAATGCAGTGTATGTCACCTACAATCATGTCTTTGTAATATTACTTATTTACAATGATCATAAAAAAGTAATTAGCAAAACTTAAAGCATCATGTTTCCCACTGATGGAAAAGAACTAGGTCTTCTAAGTTCAGCTACTTAGCATTGCAAAATGCTTTTTCTGCCAGTACTCTGCTGGCAAAATTTCAAGAGGTATAGGCTGTAAATATTAACATTCCACCTGCAAATATTTTACGTCCTTGCATTTCTACAAGGAGAATCAATTGGGGGAACAAATTTACTAAAAAATATGTAAATTTTTCTCCATGTCTTTAACCTTATCATTTTGGAAGCTCTTTGGGTATTTTGGACTGTTACCTTGAAACTGTGCACAGTGCTCACATTGCCAAAGGTCATCCCTCTGCACTGCATCTGTTCTTCATATTTCCTGCATAGTTCAAAGCTGCCTGCCTTATAAAAATGTTGTATATGTATGTGCTTTTAGCTGTTGAGGCTTGAAAAGAGTCGAGTAAGTCTGACATTATTCTTTAGATGTCAATGACATGAGTTTGTTCTGTGCTGAATACATAGCTCCCAGAGGACTCAGAACCTCAGTGTATCAGTCATGGGCTTTCAGTAAATGACTTATCCACTGAGTAAGTGTCTTCCTGAAAATTTACACGGCTGTGATAGAGAGCAGAGCTTAATTTTCTTTTGTCCTGGTGTTCAGAAGTGAGTGGCTGAAAAGTCAGTCCAAGCCTGTCAAGGAAGTAGGAGACTCTTTCACATTCAATGTACATACCAGGTTAAACCCAGAGTCTTCATGATCTTCACTGTCTTTTGCACCCTGCATCTTTGTGCTGCTACGAGTGTTTTGCTCTGTGCTCTCCACTGAGCTAGCCCATGTTATGTTTGATGAAAAGATAAGGAGACAAAAAATTAAATAGATCAATTATTGGTTCCCCAGATGAGATGTGAAGTATTACCACCGGAAAATTGGTTAGTTGGAAGTAACCTCTTGTGACACTGTTTGTGCAATCTTCAGCTTATACAGATGGGCTGCAGAAACAAGGCAGCCTTTGCTCCCTCAGATGTATGAAGGCCCTCATCATTTTATTAATTAATTAACTTTTTAATCAAGACCCTAATAAACAGATGATGATGCATGTTGAAGACTGGGCACTTTCATCAGAAAAAGTGCACAAAAAGAACGGCGTGGCATAAAAGAGGTAAGTTCCTGACTGCTGTGCTAATCACCTCCCACAACTCACAGATGCACTTAAGAGTCCCAACTTCCTCTATTACCTCAGCTGTGAGAATGCACATACCACTTGAGTGATAAAGAAAGAAGTTAAATATACAGCTGCAGCATGAAATAATTGCTTTTCCAATTCTCTTCTCCATATTGCCAGAGGGTATTCCAAGGAAGTAGACCAACCCCATTTTTAGCTTAGTCTTAAATTATTGAACATACTGTATACCAGGCTATTAACCAACAGAAAAAAGAAATAGTGGTTAAGAAAAAGACTTGCATGTATAGAAAACCAGGATATTTATTAGAGAAACCAAGTGCATACACTCTCTCGCCTTTTTTTTTTTTTTTGGGGTGGCGGGAGGTTGGGAGGGTAGGGGGAAGGTGTGTAAGACAGGTAAATCATAATTTTAAAAATAAAGCTTTTTCATCCTATGAGGATCCAGTTCTCAGTATGGGTAGAATCATTATGTGGATGGTAAACAACATGAAATAAATTTCTTTCTTTTAAGGTCTCTTTATCCTAGGAAGATCATCTAAAATTTAATGTTAATTCATGCAGTGCATGGAAATGCTAACAACTCTAATGCCTCTCAGAGTAGAGGTATGTCTTCACTGCAAATTCAAAGTATGACTGCTGTTGACAGAAGTATCTGTCTAATAGGGAAAGTAGGAAGGCTACACCAGAGCAAGACGCATGCAGTAATTATCCAGGAGCTGAGACATTGTAGAATAACTTTGCTGCTAGTTGCCCACAAAATGTTTACTAAATCTACATCTAGATTAACTGCAAAAACATCTCTGCATATGTTACCACTAATGGTATTAGTGGGCTACTGATTTAAAATCATACTGGGCTAAGAGAAGGGAAAACAGACTGAAACTTGTGCCCATGAGTGTACTCCACGGCACAGCTGGCACAGGTGTACTGCAGTAGCTACAGCCTAGTATCTGCGCTGCCCTGCCCTTCCTCCACTCTGCCTGCTCGGTGATTCTCTTGGGAGCCCCAGCAGCTCCAAGGTGAGTGGCAGGAAGTGGTGGAGCACCAGGAGAGAGAGAGACCTCCACATGAGGGTGAAGACTGAAACACCAGAATTAGGTTTCTTTCAAAGAGGTTCAAACACATGCAGCAGACATAGTCCCAAATGGCTACCATTCAGCCGACAGCAGCAAAAAGAGCTATGAAGCAGCAAAGTAGGACCTTAAAAAGCACAGCTACTTCCCACCACTGCTTGCTGTGCTAATTGGCAACCAGGTTAAGGTTGCTGGCAGCTCAAAATCCAACCTGACCACCTGAACAATTAACCCACAGCAACTTCCCCTCCACTTGCAAAAATGCCCCATCATATCAGTGTTGTCAGAGTTATGCATATGAACAAATGAATTATACAGGGCTGTTTTAATGCATCTGTGCAATCAGTGAGGAGGAATTACATAAGGTTCCTCTTCCTGATGAAGGGGAAAGTGCCATTCTTCAACACAGTTCATCCAGGGACAGGTTCTACACAGCAGAGCACTGACAGGCTCCCTTGTAAAAGACACAGAAAATAAGGTGACTGTTTTCTCTACAGTTCTCAAAAATTTCTTAGAAGATCCAAATCCTAGATCCTGTGGCAAGCTTGAGCAAAACAGCATTTAGTAAAAGGACCTCATCAGGCAGAGGCAAGCCTTTGAAAGCATTGCAGCACCAGGTTGCCTGCAGGTTGTGCAGTTCCTAGACCCTTTTGCAAAGAAGAAAGCCTAAAAAATAGACACATATGTTTACGTGTTTATATGATTCCCACTCTGGCTGGCAATGTATGATCCCCTCTAGTATGTAGGAGTGGTGAGCCATACTGCTCCTATGTCAACCAATCTTCAGGAAAACCATTTTGGTACAGCTGCCCAGGGAGCTTCCTGCATTCATAAACGAAACAAAACTTGTCTGATGGCTTGCAGAGAGAGGAGAATAACACTAAAAAAACCACCTACAGTGCAAGGAGCATTTCAGTGACTACTTCCCAGTGCACGTGCACAGAGCAGTTGCTGATACCTCGTGGTTAGTAGTGGGGACAGCCATTTTTTCCAGTTACTTTAAGAAACTATGAACAGATGGAAACAGAAGTGGGAGACCTCTTCTGAGACTTCTGCTTAATATTTGGAGGAGAAGGGGAAGATGCCTCTCCCAGAGATGCCAGTGGGAATCTTTGAGTAAAGAAGAGTATCTTCCTGTGCGCACACAGAACTGCAATAACTACACACTATTTATTAGAAGAAAATGCTCTATAAAGAATGCTAGCCCATTGGAAGGCATTTTTTCCTTCATGTCTGCAGTGGATTAAGAGTACCAAAATGGACAACTGCCATAACTCAGCTACTTGTGGGGACTTGATTTAGGAAATCATTTTGTGTTTTCTAAAGCTAATCTGCAGAAAAAAAGTTCTTTCTTGTTATGTGTACATGTGTGTATGTGTATATGCTTTTCATGATACCTGTGTGACAAAAAAGATTATGACCCCCAAATATTCCATGTACTAATTACACAAAGCCTCTGTGATTTCCTCTGCTCTTGCTGATTAAGAACCTTTGTTCTGACCCAGTTGTGTACTTTGAATGCCTGGTTTAACCTGCAGTAACTCTTCAACCATTTTCTGAATCAAGCTGGCAAAAAATGAGATTTCAGTGCTTATTTCTAGTGCTATTTAAAAATTAGAGATTGAACAAAGATGTCTCTGCCGCATGTGTATTGTTGAAAATGGACTCCAGTCACTGATCAGAAGCCATCTGAGCAGCAGGTGTGGATTTTAAAGCAGACTATTCATATTTCATAACTGGGAAGATACAGCTTTCTTCCTACGTATTTGTAGCGTAGAAAGAACGAGCTAACAACAGCAGTAATAGTAATATCCTAGTATCGACCAAAGCCTTATTTTTAATAGAAGTGTTAAGTTACCTTGTCTCACACCTCTCTTTCTGTCTTTAATTCCTTGTTTCTTTTTGTCTACTAACTCGACAGTCATTATCACAATATCAAAGACCAAATAGAACCTAACTCACATGTAGCAATAAGAATCCAGCCACAAGCAGGAGTTTTATTGGTTGTTTTACTAGTCTTCTGGAGGGAACAGGAAACATTTCTCTGTGTGATGCTCCTTTTCCCTTACTCATTGACCCAGTGAATCCTAACCTGCAAAGCCACACTGCCCATTGCACTGCTGATAGACTTACAATCTGCAGAGCTGTTCCAAACAGATTTGATGCTTGCAGAGCAAGAGGCTTGTGCTGCTCACCCCTGAAGGGTGCCCTAAGGAAGGCACAAGGCTGAATGCCCGAGGCACAGCTCAATGTGGAAAAATACAGCTGTCAATGATGACATACCATTCCAAAGAGGGCATCTGAAATAACAAGACATTTGAGTTTCTGAGAGAATCAGAGAAGAATCAGAGCTTTGAATTGTAATGGTAAGTTGTAGCTTACACCCCACCCCTCCAGAGCAGCCATGCTGAGGCTGGGACATGCTGAGCTGCTAGTTGAGCAAACTAACTCCGACATAAAATTGCAAGGCAGTACAGCTGCAGCTCTTTGAAAAAGAGGTCAAACAAGCATATGAGCAGACAAGTAGATGAGATGAAAAAGTACTGGCTGTCTTGGGTGTGTGTCTGCAGAGATAGGGAGATGAGAAAATTCTTTTAATGGACTAGC